>JALBCR010000238.1:0-72500 GCA_030710515.1 Abscondita cerata | reverse complement strand
AAGATTAGAAGCTGATGTGTTAGTTTTGAAACCATAGTGTATGAATTATATTGTTTTCTCTGAAAGTTTAGTTGCGATACATATGCAAAAAAACACAATAAGCCGATATACAAGTTTCTGTGTTCTTTAGTTAGCTAGGCATGTAATGTATGATTTCTATTATAACTTTATTAAAAACTTACGGAGATAATGTGAAATTGTCGTATACTGATTCTCTAATCCTACATGGGTACATTGATAACTTTTATGGAAAATATTTAATACTTAGGAAAATTTTTCTTGTAACACTCTGTATGTTGGTATTATGACGTACAAACAAGGAAACGCATATGCAAAAACAATGAGTTAGAGAGAGAGAGAGAGAGCGATATGTTATGAGTTGTGACGTCAGAGGTGAGTAAGTGAGGTCCCAGTACCGGCTACCTATTCTCTACCGGCTTTTGGTGTTTCAGCGTAATGGTGTTAATATTTGCAGAAGTATACAATTATTTAAACCATATAAGCGTCAATTCCGAGAAGTTTAACCATAATGTCTTACGGTATGTGTTTTGTATGTGATAATAGTACAAATCTGATTAGATTTTGACCATAATGTATCATGTCAAAAGGAGCGTTAACATAATACAATACAAAATGACATGTTTATAGTGTTCTGTGCAATTATTTCAGAAAATTATCGTTTCCGAAAAGTGGACAAAAGCAACAAAAAACAGCGTGTTTTAAAACGCCATTACAATAAAGGAGCATGTTTTAGAAAACGATCCGAACAAGGGTTTCATACAAAATTGGCGTTAATGAGGGTGAAATCAAATAATTATTTTTATTAAAACCTGTACTTTTGAGAGTTGAGTCAAAACGTACGAATTTCACAGGGGATCGGACAACACAGAAGACACTTTGGAGAGGATGTGACATCATTCTATAACCGTGCCCTTTTAGTTTGTCGACGTTTCGAGCGGAAAAGTTGAACCTTTATCAAGACATGTGAAAGATAATGGTAAACTGTATGACAGCTCTTATCGGAAAATCATGTCAGCATATACGCTAACACTAATACTAAATCTAAGTGGACTAAATACAATAAATGAACAAAAATAGCGTCGTAATGATAAAAAACAAACGTTCTATTCGAACGAAGTAACATGTAAATGTAGCAGAACAAGTTATATGAGAACTGACGTTCCAGAAATTTAGCCTCTAACCATTATTAATACAATTTTTGGTATATTGATTAAGAATGTTATCGAACAAGATGTTGTCAGATGTATTAAAAACTATGCAACAAACGTCAAAACCAGATCAGATTCTTTCTTTCAACCGATTATGTTTATATTTCGGCTATACCCTTATGTATTGTTTTAAGATCACTGTCAAAACCCATTGGTTTTCTGAAATATAGGAAAAATGTTTCTTCATCCACAAGAGTGATGACTCTAATAATTGCAACAATTATGTCCGATTGGAATATTAAACAATGTTTGCCAAAGTTTTCGAAATGTTGTTATACAGCATAATTTATCAAAGTATTTTTCAAGATATTTCGTCTAATCAACATGGTTTTCCGCTTCGTTGTTCTAGCACGCCCAATCGTGCATGTTTTTCACAATTTGATAAAAAACTCAGCCCACAAGTCCAAGTAGAGATTGTTTATTTGGCTATAGGTAAGATCTTTGATCGTATTCCAAACAACACTTTTCTTGTTAAAATGAAGACCTATGTGCCTCATAGCTCACTACAATTCTAAAGTTGCTTAAGTGCCAAACTTAGCCACACCGCTTCTGTTTTTTGATTTTTTGACCAAGGATATAATAGACGGTCTGATCATACTCTTTTTACCGCTGATTTAAAATTATATGTACAGGCTTCTAATTTAATGTGATTATCTTCAACATAATTCAAACATTGTACATGCTGTTTGGCTCTAAATATAGACAAATGTTAAACGGTAGCGTATACGAGTGATAGAAAAACTTGATTAAACATAATTATTACATTGATCACAAAATAATATTCCGATTCGCACTTCGCATTCGGGATCTAGATCAGGATATATCGTCAGGAAACCGGTTTAAAACCACTGGTTTTTTTTAAATAAGTTTAAAACTATGGTTTGTAGAACAGGTTTAAACAACTGTTGGATTTATCGATAAACTCTTGTTGTAAAACTGCTTAACCGGTTTCTTCTTTTTTGGCGGGTTTGTCGACACTATTGCAACTATTGCATCCGTACACTTATCTACATTCGCCATGAAATTTCCAAATACTGCGTTATTTGTCGATTTATAAAGGATTTTCGAAATCATTAAGCGTTGTACTTCGCATTTTCATGCTCAAATCTGCATATAAAAGGTTACAAACAATGGTTAGATGATTTGGAAAAGACAACAAGGCTAAAATAAGTTTCAAATAGTCCTTTCTATGAATTTATTATCGTTCCTGATCTGTCTTTTGCGTGACTATGCGGTGTCGCCACCGCGATATACATGTTTATCATACATATTGACATTAAACCTTTTTATACAACAAGTATCTAAATTAAGATGGTGACATCAACGTATAAGATATTTGATTCAACTAGATAACATAGATGATATAACATAAAACTGGCTAGACAATAGCGGGAATGAGCAAATGCGCTAAAAAGAGAGAGATCTACGTTGAAAAGTGAGATTTACCTGTCGGAACACGATAGACCAAGTTATGCGGGTTCAAGAACACTGCTATTTTATAACCTTTTTATACAATATCTAAAAGAATAACGCTGATAGATATGTGTTTTTCTATATGATTCTACATCACCTTTTTACAGTATACAGTAGGCATCAGTAAAGAACTAAAATCTGCATACTCCAGTAAAGAACTAAAATCTGCATACACCGGAAAGATTATCTTATTTTTTTTAATTTTTTCAAATTTTAAAACATTTCTAGATAGTCCGTTTCCAAACCATCATTTCACAGTTCCCTTCGAGAGAAGTCGAATCCTTATAATATAACAACGTAAATTTTGATGTTCATATAATCCACCTTCATTACTGAAGTACACTAAACAATCATCGCAAGATACATATTATTTTCATGTTTCGATAATTGAGATTTCATAAACCTACATAAATTTTGTATAGAAACTGCTAATAAATGCCATCAGCGCCACCTAGTCAAGAGTATGTGTATTTCTGTTGGCACAACCGCTAAGTTACCTTAACCTTGTATCGGTTTTTATTAAGCTATTTCGGTTTGAATTCAATTATGGTGAGTATTGATAACGCTTGTAGTGTAGTAGAAAAAGGTTGGTTAAATCTCTTGTCAATTGTTGCCTGCAGGATCCCAAAATCTATGTTATAGCAGAGATACATATGCACGAATTCATAAAATTTGACAGATGAAGTAAGTATACTGGAGTAAGATGTTAATCAATTATCAACGGCAGACAGTAATAGAATTTATTGTAATTGAAATACACTATTTGGAATACATTTGTATTTTATGATATTATCCACTGTATTATATGCCAATGAAGTTTTTTCCTAGTTTTAATTTTCAATAGCGAAAAATATCAAAAAACTTTGCGTATAAAACGCTACGACACTTGTAGTTTATAATTAACATCAGCCCAGTTTACCGTTCTTTCGTACAAAATATGAGTGAATATTTTTGTTGTTGTATTAACGAGGGTATTTTCTTATGATAAAAGGCCTACAAGTCTGCTGTAATCAAAACTTTTACACTGTAAATTAATACTATTTAATAACAGAAACATAAACCAATAGTGCAATAAGAAGAGAAATATTTGGTACAACTCGAAAAGTACGGTATTATATAATAAAAAATAAAATAATAACTTTAGAAAGAGACCGTAAAATTTTGTATAGACGTTCGATTTCTTACAACTAACGTCCCGTGATCGCGATAAAAGTACTTTGCAATTTACGAGTTTATTAACAATAACATCGAGGAATTGGCTGCGGTAAAATTACAGTCACATTTATAGTTTCCGTTTAAACATCTGATTTTTACAGCTTCCATATTGTTAAAAATTCTTATGGAATAACACGCTCGAGTATCTGCATTTAGAAGGAAGATTGCAGATGTTTAACCCTTGTTTGGCAGGGTACGCAGCTAGTGATCGAGATACCTAGCCTGTTAGATTCATTTCAATCATTATTGAACAATACCAAAGTTTAATTTAAATATAAATAGACAATTTAATAATCTCTTTATTAATCATTTAAAGAATAAAAAGCACATTTTGACCTTCAATTTCTTTTATATTTTGATTCTTAATTCCTACAAACTTTTTATAACCCTCATTCAAGGCCAACCACCGCATTCTTTTAGATATACCCTTCATGCGGCAAGAGAGAAATAAACAAATACGATAGAAAAGAATAACGTCGCAAGTTCACACAAGAATTTTTGGATAAACGCCTCAAACACCTGGCATAACGATGTTTACAATAGAACGCTGTTGATTATAATTAACACAATTACATAATTGACATTCAGTATAAATTTTTGTTGTAAACAAAATAATTACATTTATTTCCACCCTATCGATATTGAAAGTACACGGGCGGTGGTACTAGATTTAGAATACAAACCATTGAACAATCATTACGTGTAATTAGCGGTTTTAATTAGCAATTATTCAATTACATACACGCCATCTTGGACAGGTGTGGTGTCTTGCAAGAAGGCCACCTTAGATGTACATCGAGTATGTGCTTTTGAATTTTTATTGTCACCTAATTATACAAAAGTCATTATTTATGGAAGTCATGTGACGGAGGACGGCGCAAATAAACAACATGTTTTCAAATATTTTTTATCAAAGCCACATCCTCGACAAAATGGGTGTAAATATGTGTAATTAGCGGTTTTCATTAGCTGAGATTATTTAAATGATACTACTTTTAACGGTTAAAAATTAACAGGTGTCTACAACCTTATGCTGAAGGGGTTGTTTTACCTGCTCTACGGCGAAGGTTTTGTACCTGCGTCTATATTCTTTCCTATCCGCATAATTAGCATAATGTACCGAGCCCAATTACTTCATGCACTTGCGTACTATGTACTTGTCGTCCCTATAATTGACACAATGTACAGAGACCAATTACTTCATGTATTTGCGTACAAAGAGAAAGTATGTGATACCTCACTAAGGGGGGTGGCGGAAAGGGTTGGCCCAATTATGCCCTCGGCAAGAACCGAGAGTAATTGAAAAACAAAAGTACTGCATGTACAGCACCTACACCCCGCAACCGCTCTTCGCACATGCAAGTACGCGCCGTGTACTTAGTGTAATTGCATGTACAGAGAGTAATTACATCGCGCAATTGATTTTGATGGTGAATGCCCATTACTCTACTACTATTATCTTTACTATCTAAAGTTTCAAGTAATTGTGCTTTATTTTTTAAGAAATCTATAAAGTTTATAATATTCGGTAACTGATTTAAATTAATTGAATTCTCCCATTCACGACGCGTACGTGAATCAAGTTTATTACTAATTAAGTATATTAATAAGTGTCCAAAGTATCGACTGGTTGACCTAATGATTTTAAGTATATTAATAAAGTGTCTATGATTTGTCGCAAAAAAACATGATTTTCTTTAGTCATAGTTGGAAGATCAAAAATTCTTTTAATGTGGTTGTGAACAATAACCCTTTTGTTTTTAAATCTATCTGTTAAAAGATCCCAGGCCACGTTAAAATTATCATCACTAATATCCAAAGATTGAATTACCTGAACGAAATCATTTTTTAAACATGATTTCAGATAATATAATCTCTGAACATTAACGAGGAGTTGTCTAGGATGAGTGCTTTAAAACCTGGTAACCATTCTTTGTACGTTCCATTGAACTGAGGTAAGTTAATTATAGGTAGTTTCACATTTACGTTTGAAGTGGTGGCAATATTATCTAACTTACAACTTTGTTGCAAATTCATATGCTTTGTTATAACGGACCTACCCTTCGCAATTGCATTAAAATATTTGTCTTCAAAAATCTGCCTCTCGGAAGCATCTGTGTCGCTATTATCGATAAGTTCAAACTCAGTTTTCACTTTATCAAACTCAATCCACATATTGTTTACCGTTTCTAAACGTACATTAATCTGCTCAATAGAATCATGATTTGACTCATCATCTAAAAAATTAGCAAATCGTGTTAATTGGTTTTAATTACACCTCTTTTGATTCTTAAGTTTGTAAGTTTTTCTTTATTGTCGTTGTCTGGCATGTTTATTAGCAAATTTTATATAAAAATAATCCAGTATTTACTCACGTAAAATAAATAATTACAATATTATTGTTTATGTTAATTGATAATCCTAAAAAATGCTACGCTAATCTTTCACTTTATTAGAAAAACCAAAAGAAATGTCGTGAAAAAACTTTAAAATGTAAAATATTTTGACAAATTGGTCGCCAAACTGACAAAATGGAAATGCGCTATAAAAATGATTCAATGCTTTCTGATGCAATTTAACATAAAAATGTGCATAAATGTTTTAAGCAATTATGCATATAATGATAAGACTTCTGAATTACCCACAAAAATAGAAAACATAACCATAGAATCCAAAATGTATGCAAAGTGTTGGGGACCTACTTGACTGTTGTTGGAAGCAGACGCACTGAAAGTCAATGTTCCGCTGACCGACTGTCCTGCCGGTTGGTTGGGTAAATGTATCACTGATTCTTCAACCGTTAATGGTTATTTCGTTCGAAGAACCATGTAAATTCTTAGGTTGATTTGCTTGATGTTTTATTGCTGAACTTTTGTATTGAATTTTATTAACACTTTTTTTTCTTTTACAAAACAATGACAGCTTTTTTATTGAATACTACAAAGCGTGTTTTTAAAGTAAGTACCGTTTTCAATTTTTGCCGCCGCAGTGCTGCGGTCTCGGTTTAGCGCATGCGCGTCGTGTAGTTACATCTGTTGGGAAGCCACGGACGCCTTTACGAAATCTTTCGTTCAAGTCTACATCTGTTTGCGTGATTGTAAAATGCCGCCGACTGTGAAGTGCGTGCTGTAATACGTTTTCTCAGCGCTAATGGCTTTAAATTAGCTGACATTCATCGCCAAATCAGTGATGTTTATGATAAAAGCATTATGAGTGATGGAATGGTGCGGAAAGGGTTAGGGCATTTAAAGATGGCCGCACAAACATTCATGATGAAGAACGAAGTGAGCGACCTTCAGTCATTACCGATGACTTGATTTAAAAAGTGGAATCTAACGTGAAAGAGAATAGACGATTCACGATTTCGTCCTTATCAAAACAGTTTCGTGCTGTCTCAACAAGTGTTCTTTATAAAGTTGTATGAACGCAGGCGGCGTCCTTTTTTGACGATGGAATACAAAAGCTGGTCCCACGATACGATAAGTGGCTTAGTATTAGTGGAAATTATGTAGAAAAGTAGAGTAAAGTTTAGACTTTCAAATAAAAAAAATTTGTTAAAGAATATTTAATTGTTATTTTTTTATTGCAAAACGGTACTTACTTCAAAAACACGCCTAGTAGCTTGACAACAACAACAAGCTTTTTTTTATAATAACAATTAACATGACAACTATGTTAAAAACAAACTCATAAATCCATCATTATCTTTAATAATACAGAGTTAAACCATAATTTTGACCCAGTTTATCTGGGATTAACTTTAGATACGTTTTGAATTTACAAAGATCATTTAGAAAAAGTGAAACAAAGAATGAAAACAAGAAATAATGTCATTCAAAAATTAACAGAACAACTTGGGGAGCAGATGCAAAGATACTTCGTACAGCTACATTGGCATTAGTTTATTCTACAGCAGAAAATTGCGCTCCTGTCTGGTTGAATAATTACCATACAAAAAAAATAAATGCCCAGTTGAATTGCACTATGCGCATAATTAGTGGAACCATTAAATCTACTCTTCTCGATTGGTTTCCTGTTCTTTGTAATATTATTCAATCGAGCATTCGACAAAAATCTGCGTTAAAACGAGAATGGAATAAATGCCAACTTAACAAAACTTGCCAATTTGGAATGACATTGACAACTCTCCTGCTAAATCACTTAAATTTGGAAGTCCTATATGGTTACAAGACTACTTAAGTACGGCTTTTTCTGAAATCAAAGAATGGAAAAAATTATGGTCTGGAGTTGATGTTTTCAGTAAACATCTCATTGATGATCCAACAATAGAAGTCCCGGGTTTTGATCAAAAAAGAAAAATTTGGTCAAAAGTAAATCGCATAAGAACAGGCCATTCAAAATGCAACTCTATGTTGTTGAAATGGAGTGCGATTTCTAATTCAAATTGTTACTGTGGAAACAAACCAGAGACCGTTACACATATTGTAGAAAATTGTCAATTAACGAAGTTTAAAGGGGGGTTTCCAAACATTCATAATTTAACGGATGAAGCAATACTATGGCTTACGAATCTGAAGGACATCTGAAGTTTAGCAATTTTTTGTATTCTTGTCTTGATTATCTGTTTCTCCATTATTTTGTTTTGTTATTTCTTTAACATACCATTTTTTTCGTCATTGTCATGACTGGCGCTTGGACGGTGTTACACTACAGTTGTTATTGCAACAATGTATGCATGCGTGCACAGAAGGTTGCAGGCATACAGGCGCGTAAATTGTAAATTAAGGTGTCATTTGCCGTCAAAACTTTGAGAGAGAGGAAAAATTTAGTTACGGCCATCTTTCGTTTTGATTTCCGTTTCCGCCTTGTATTTTTCAATGGGCACATGGCTTCGCTAATGTGGTAGAAAGAACCTTCTGCAGATTTGGTAATCATCGGCGTGATTAAATACATTGCAGTGCCAAATTAGATGTAATCCTAATAAACATATGTTGACGGTCATCTGTAATACATTATTTTAACAAATTGGCAAGTAAATGAGTTAATTTGAACGATTCTTTTCTGATGTCACATGTTGATTTTTTAGGGGGTTCTTCTTTTTCTGCTTGCTCGTCGTTCTTCGTTTTTAATGAGTCTAAATTCTTGAGAATGCTGATCCTTGGCGTGCACAGTTGCTGGTTAATTGGGTAATGCTGACGACTTCTCCGTAGTACACCGTGCTCTTCAGAAACAAATGGTATCACAGGCTGGACCACCTTCGACGACTTCCTAATTCAGGGTTGGGACAGAGAGGCCACCGGTATCATAAGGTTGTACTCCTTCCTTTATTATCTCCGGGAGTGTAATGTTCGCACCTACCTAAAAGACAATTAACGTTGTGCGCTATGAAATCAGCAAACCGCTTCTCTTAATTTAATTACTTATACCACGGTGTTTTCTTAAACCGTGTGAATTTTGTTTTTAAACGCTTACTATTAAACACGCATGATACGACGTAAGTCACCAGATCGTAACTATCATTTGTACGTACCCTTCAGGTTATATTCTCTTAATCGTGATTGATTAATTACTACAAACATTATGTTTATGTTTACTCTGTAAACGCTTTGTAAGGTGTAATTCTCGCGTTCATAATACCGGAACCTTTTGAGTTCTCCCTTCGAACTAGAGTCGGTGGTACCACAGATATTAGTATCGGGGTTGCTATAACGAGAATCAGTTGAGTTATATTTCCTACTTACAACGCAGTGCGTTCCCATAATTACTTCTCTGTTTCCTTTAATCAAGCACGATCAAATGTTACACTTTAAGAATACGCTTGTAATATGTACGTAAAACTAGCGCCATATTTGTAAACAAATTCTAACCAGAGGCGTATCTAGCCGCAGGAATTTCCAGTGGCGGGGTATAAAATTTCTTTTTACCTTTCTCGCCTATTATTGTCGTGTTTAACATTATTAAAAATTACGGTGACGAATGCACAACCAATTTTATGCGTGCTTACTATAAGTACTTCTTGGTAAATGTTTTTAATCTTAATGTGCTATAGTAAATATATATCTAGTTTACTTGTAAAACGGACAACCTATAACAATATATGTGTGTTTGGTGAAATTTCTAGCGTTTCTCTGAAGTCAACCAAAGTACAATTTCGTATGCGTTTTCTACGATCGGGTAGCTTCCAACAAGTAGTTCTCGTTGGATAACTTAGGCATTCGAACTTGGCGCCCAAAAACCTCCCTTATTTCGAGACCAGATACTTGGTCTACCCCACGATCCCCTCTCCGACTGACCGGAATAATTCTAACACCCCTGATCGTAACAACGGGTCCATTATATGTCGTCATGCAATGGTTGTGCTGTTAAGTTTTATGTTCTTATTTACCTTCTAGAACGTTTACACACTTAGTTAATATTATTACATGTGAACACTAGGGTGGGTAAGGGTTGGCATGTTTAGGTTTTAGTGTTTTTCCTAAACCTTGAAGTAAATGCTTTGCTAAGACGAACCAATCCACTATTGCACACGGTTTCGTCACCACACTATACACGTTTATACTGATCTTATGGGGCACCATACATGATATTTACATCACAATACAATATTTGTGTAATGTACCATACGAATAAATAAATAATACTAGAAACTTGAATGAAACTTGAACAAGTTTTTTAGCCGAAAAAAGTATAATGTAGTTCAAGCTTTAAAAGCGTAAATAACAGAACGACCATCCTGCATTAGGAATGCACCTACACCTTCTGAACTACAATCTACAGAAATTACTGTATCTTTATTAATATCAAAAATTTGTTACACTAGAGCTTTTGTAATTAATTCTTTTATTTTTCGAAAAAATTTTGGTGAGTTTGCTCCCATTTAAAAATGATTTCTTTTCTTAACAAATCTCTTAAGGTGCTGTAATTGATGCAAAATTATTTATGATAAATAGTTAGCTAATCCTAAAAATCTTTCTAAATCTTTTTTATCTTTTAATTATTGAATTTCGGCAATAGCTTTAATTTTTTCTGGATCTGCATGAACACCATTCTGATCAATTACACCACCTAAAAATTTTATTTGTTGTTTACAAATTTTTTATTTCTCTTTATTAAATCTTATATTATTAATTTTCGCAATTTCTAGTACTTTTTCTTGTCTTTAGTTATGCTCTAATACTGTTTTTCCATAAACAACTAAAATGTTCACATAAAAAGAAACGCCCACAACATTTTTAAAAATATCTTCCATTCGTTCTTGAAATGCTTTCGTAGAAACGGATAATCTGTACGGAAGTCTTTTATATTTATAATTACCAAATGGAGTAAAAAAGTACATATTTTGGAACTGTTATCGTCAAGCTTAACAGTCTAAAATCCACTATTACAATTTAACGTTGTTAAGTAGCCAGCGTTACAAAGCTTTTCGATTGTATCTTCTACAGTGGGTAATTGTTTATTTTATTTCAATATAAATTAAATTAAATAACGCGGATCAAGGCAGATTATCAATCAATTATTTTTCTTTTTAACTATAACTACAGAATTTTGGTAACTTTTTCAATAGTTTTTCATTGCTAAAGGAATCCGTCTTGGTGGGTACAGCTTCACAATGTAAATTTATATGGTACTCCTTGTCAAAACAACCAATACCTTTAAAAATTACATCGTATTTTGATACGACGTTATTGACATTAATAATTGTAGTGATACATGCATGACAAAATTTCAAAACAAGTCACGAGTATCAGAGGTGACAACTAACCCATGTCGTAGTATATAAATTAGAAGTCAGTAACCCACTCCAAAAATAAAGTTAATAACATTTGGCCTTAACAAAAAGAAAGTTGTGATCGTCAAATAAATAAAATAGAAATGGATCCTACGTTGTATTTATTTTTAATTTCTCTACAAGATTTGGATAGATTCGGATTGAATGAGAACTGATTCACTTTGGGTAATGTATTATAAACCAATATATTAAAATAAAACTCACATGCAAACCACAATAACATTTAATATTCAATTCCTGCATAGACTGCTTACAAAAAAGAAAACCTGAAAAGTACATTGGACATACACAAATAACTCACAAATCGCAAAGGCATTACACATAAAATGTCAATAATCAAAATATTAACCAAATCAAATAAAACACTGCAACAAGATATGTTCATCATATTTCAATTCTTATGAGATAAATAATCATCAAATGGCCTCATGACTTCGATTGTCGAATGTTAGTAAAAACACAGAGAAAACAAAAAAAAACAACACATTGCATATACATAGTGGTGCGTAAGTGTAAAAAAGCGCTTAACGTCATAAAAGTACTAAGCAGCACTAAATGGGGCGCAGATCCAAAGTCTTTGCTGAATATATATAAATCCATCGTTCTATCAAAAATCGATTACGGATGTGCAGCATATTCTTCGGCAAGAAATACGCAACTGATGATGCTCGATAAGATCCATTGCATGAGCATTCGATATTGTTTAGGTGCGTTCCGTACTACTCCTCACCAAAGTTTGTACTGCGAATCTGGAATGATCCCCCTACAATATAGAAGGAAAGTACTAATTAACTCTTACATTACGAACGTAAAGTGTAATTCCAGAAACCCAAATTCTAAATTTCTTTTTTCTACCTATGAGGATTATGTCAAAAAACCAACAATAACCAGACCTCTGGCAGTTAGATACTCTGAATACCTAGTAAAAATCGGACAAAAATTTCCGAAGCAAATTGTGGAAACTCGTATAAATGATGAGACACCAACAAAATCAGAATTTAAAAATATCGTGAAAGAAAAGATAATGACAGAATGGCAGAGAGAGTGGAGTACTGCGGTTACGTTCCTTAGGCAAATTAAACCCGAGGTGAAAAATACATACACTTTTATAAACTTACCAAGGCCAGATATTGTGCGTGCTTTCCGGTTACGTTCAGGACATACTAGACTAACACATAGCTATATCTTAAGTGGAGATCCGAAGCCGATGTGTTCTTTATGCAACGTAGAATTAACCGTTGTGCATATCGTTGAAACTTGTCAGATGTACGAACCACAACGTCAGGAGTACGAATTGCGAGGTGTTGCAGCGGTGGAATGTCTGAAAAAAAAAAGATTTTATCTACAATAAGATTCTTAAAAAGGTGGAAATATTTGAAAAAATATAGTAATTTTAAACTTACCTGATGGAATATAAGCTTACCTGTTGATATAAGTGCAAAGCTAATGGCCCTGGTAGCCGATGCTTTAATACAAAAAAAAAAAAAAATATCATATCAAATAAAATCAAGATCATAAATCAATAACCTCTGCTGTGATATTCTTTGTATCAGCAGGTAAATAATAAGTTTAATGACAATAAATGTCATAGTAAAAGTTGCATGTTAAATTGAGAGAGAGATAAGCTACTCCATTTGCATCAAACCAGCTAAGACATAGTCAACCAACGGTTGTTGCCAGGCGGCTTGAACTGCTACTGCTCCCTTTTTGACGAACACTCTCCAACGTTTGCTAAATCAAAAATATCAAATAATTCCACGGTGGAGGTGTACAAGCTACTCCACTTGCAACGAACCAGGTAGGACAATTAAGTCAACCAACGGACGTTACCAGGCGGCTTGAACTGCTCCCTTTCTGACGAACACTCTCCAACGTTTGCTAAATCAAAAATATCAAATAATTCCACGGTGGAGGTGTACAAGCTACTCCACTTGCAACGAACCAGGTAGGACAATAAAGTCAACGAACGGTCGTTACCAGGCGACTTAAAATACACCCATCCGATTCGAACTAAATCAATATATCAAAAAAACAACATCGATAAGAGCCTTCATTTAAAAACGTTCCCCAACTTGTAAAAGCTAAGTACAAACGAATTTATGAGTAAGGTATCGTTCACATCCAGTTAAACAAAATCAATGCAGACACAAAAAAATAAGAATCAACGCAAGAATACACCAAGCTTTCCGCTTACATTTACTAAGTTAGCTTAAGAAGTTCTCATTAAACATTACTTTACAATCACTCATGGTAAAACTGCACACAAACATAATAAACTATCTAGTAACTTCTTAAGTTGAAGTTGACACAACAATTTCGTATACACGTTAATTTTCCGTATACGCAAGTGTTAGCGGAATGGTGCTAAACATTTGCCAATTTTAATTTTACGTACGTTAATTCAATTCAAATAGATGTAAACAACCCTTAAAACAAACGATTTAAAACAAATAATAATTTAGTAGCGATCCACATCTTGTTGCATTGTTAGAAAAAATCCCCTTCATATGTTCTAAAAATAGACTGAAAACGACCAAATTTATGCCTCCGCGACAGTGGTTATTTTACAATCTAAACCAAACATTGTTAACTTATATTTTATCTATTGTTTCCCATAGCAATATATATGAACTCAATTTAAATTAAACCTTAATCAAAAAAACATTTGATACATCGGTGACGAACGCTTCATGAAGGTGTTATACAAAAAAAAATACGCGCGAGACAATTCTCTACGCAATAAATTTTCAGACAAAGAAACTACATTAGCGGTTCCTAATTAGTTAATTTTTCTATAATTGTGGTTTAAACAATCGTAAAAAGTAAAAATAAAAACGTGCAAAAGGGCAAACTTAAATCTGGTTCAAAATAAAGCATCCCCAAAATTAATCAAAACATATATTGTACACTCATTAAATTTAAAACTTGGACACCACAATTTCTGTAAACAAAAGTTTGCACATTGTGAAGCGGGCTTAAGAGTATCATTTACAATTCTAACAACAGGTAGTCTCAGCAAGGGTTATCTTATAGAAGAGCTGTAGAATGAATCATTACACTAAGCACGTTTTAGAAAATAGGTAATTTACGTTGCTTACTTAATTTTTTTCTTTAAAGAATATATTTGAAGGTATCGCTAATTAAACACCATAGCTCGATTAATTATACGAATCAAAATTTTGTTTAGGAAATGTTTACAAAATAAAATTAGAAATAATTTTGATTTAAAAAACGTTTACAAGCAATAACTTTTAAATTAAATCAAAAAACTAAACATGGTTATTTGGGTTGACTGATTATTACTTATTTTTAAGTAAATCTAACCTACTAATTATTGTAAGTTATTAAAAAAAATCATTAAACTCTCTATTCATAATATTTAGTCCTTACAAAATGTATATTTTATGACGTTTCATTTGTTTCTGTAGTTAATATAAAAAGTGAAAATAAAAACTAAAGCAATTCTTATTGTCAACATATATATTTAGTTTTTTGACAAGAATTTATTACATAATTATAATTATAATACCAAGTTATAGTTTAAAATTAAATGAAAACGTTTTTTTTTTAAATAAAGGTATTACTTTATAAGTAAATATAAGAAATCAATAATGGGTGTGACCTCCATTATTATTGATACATTCTTAGAGGCGTCTGCTCATTGACGCTATCAAGGTATCAATATAATTAATATTAATCGTTTCCCATGCGGTATCAATGGCTGCAATTAGTGCATTACAGTTTACTGGTATAAAATTTGGCCCTTGTTGTCTTCGGATAACAGCAACTATTCGAGCCCAAACATTTTTGATAATGTTAAAATCTGGGCTTTTTGCTGGCCAGGGTAACAGCTCTAAGTTATTTGCTTGTATCCAGTTGCGCACAACCTGCGAAGTATAGGGTCATCATATCCCGATAGTTAATTATCGAATGTTCCAAGAAAATATGTGTAAATAGTAAAAGAAATCTACTAACGTAACGTTAAGTCGTTAATTATAGTTACATAACTCTCCTTTCATAAGATATAGTTTATATTAATATGCTTATTGTAAAGCTTCCTACACACCTGAACATCAAACCGAGGAACAAACAGAACAACGAACGGAACGGCAATCGGAACATTAATTGGACGGTACTACGTACGAATTTTAGAACAGATTCGCAAGTCCTGATTGTTCCACGAACGGTTTGCGGCGTTCCCGCAACTTGTCGGTTTTTTCTCCGACATCATAGAAAATGCGCGCGAATGCGTTTGCAGGTTTGGACGAATCTAAACAAAACGGCGAACAAACTTATGCGGGAGAATTAAATTATTTATTTTTTGTCTTCTTTTTTGTGGGTTTGTTGTGGTTTAGGTAATATTATGGAGTTGACAGAAGAAAAATGTTTTAAATTAATCAGTGTTTAAGAATGCAAGAAAAAAAATGAATTTTATAATTTTTTACTCTTCTTTGTGCGTAAAAATTTGGTTGGCACTATCTTCTTGTTTTCCGAAATTTTCTCTTCTCAATAATAAATATATATAAACTGAAAACTACTGAAAATAATTATGGGAACAGCACAAACGTTCCGTTTGTTGTTCGGATTGTGGAAATCATAAAAGATTGTTTGTCGTTCTGTTTGATTTTCGGTTCGTTGTTATATCTGTTGCTCGGTTTGTTGTTTAAGTGTGTACGAATCATTACAACTTAAGCAACAATTTTTTGGCGAATAAAGATTAGTTTGTGATGTAATATTAGAAACACAAATTTATGACAACTTAAAAACCAAGAACGTGTATATGTTATTTGCTAAGAAATTATTAAGAAAAAAGTGCAATTGCAGTGTAAATATTTATAATTAGATATTTTCGAAAGTTTATAAGTTCTCTATTGTAATCTTAATACTTAAAAGAAAATCATGTCCATTAGCATTATAAGGAAATGGCTTTTACGTTATGAATAAGTTTCAATAACAATAGAATATCCTTACTTGATTAATTTACTTCCTTTGAGTCATATTGCTCCAAAGGTTGTTACGTTGGTCATTAGAAGTATGTAATAAATAAACAATTACCTACTGTTTGAGAAGGGGTAGTAAAATAAGAAATGTAAATTCCATTTTAGTTTAAAAACTAAACCAAACGCACCGTAGGGCATTACCGAGTAAAATGGAATCTTGAACACACTTTAGAATGAACCATCGGAAGTGGTAGACCTAAAGTATTTACACGTGCTCAAGATCTTGAGTTGTTTCATCACGTAATAGAACAACCATTTGCTACATACTCCAGGGCTATAGCAGATACTTATTTTCCCGGATGCCGTATAATTGCACAAATAAGATTAAAAAAGATGGGAATAAAGAAGTATAATGCTGCTGCAAAAGAAGTTCTCAGTGACGAAAATATGAGACGTCGTCTGGAATTTGCAAGACGATATGTGAACGAACCTTTGGAATTTTGGAATCGAATGATTTTTCGCGACGAAAAAACGTTCAATAGCCGCAACGATGGACCACTAAAAGTTTTTAGAATGGAAGGAACTCGTTACGAAAATAATCACATATGTTCTAAAAAACGAAGTGGTTATTTTTCTGTGAATGTGTGGGGTTGGGTTAGCGCGCGGGGTCCAGGAGTTTGTTGGGCTATCGATGGACGTCTTGATTCTGCTGCGTATTTAGATATTTTGGAAACTATTATGAAACCTTCAGTCGAAGTGTTTTATCTAGACGAAGATTATATTTTCCAACAAGTAAGTATTCTTATTTCACTATACTTTCTCCAAAAATAGTTCGGGATCTGTTGAATTAACATTTTCATAATGTATTTTTGTTGTTAAAGGACAACGCCCCTATTTATACTTCGCGGGTTGTGCGCAATTGGGTACGAAAAAATAACTTAGAGCTGTTAACCTGGCCAGCAAAAAGACAACAAGGGCCAAATTTTATACCAGTAAACCGTAATGCACTAATTGCAGCCATTGATACCGCATGGGAAACGATTAATATTAATTATATTGATACCTTGATAGCGTCAATGAGCAGACGCCTCCAAGAATGTAGCAATAATAATGGAGGTCACACCCATTATTAATTTCTTATATTTATTTATATAGTAATACCTTTATTTAAAAAAAGTTTTCATTTAATTTTAAACTTTAACTTGGTATCTTAATTATAATTATGTAATAAATTCTTGTCAAAAAACTAATTATATACGTTGACAATAAGAATCGCCTTAGTTTTTATTTTCACTTTTATATTAACTACAGAAAAAAATAAGACGTCATAAAATATACATTTTGTAAGGACTAAATATTATGAATAGATAGTTTAATGATTTTTTTTTTAATAACTTACAATAATTAGTAGATTAGATTTATTTAAAAATAAGTAATAATCAGTCAACCCAAATAACCATGTTTAGTTTTTGATTTAATTTAAAAGTTATTGCTTGTAGACGTTTTTTAAATCAAAATTATTTCTAATTTTATTTTGTAAACATTTCCTAAACAAAATTTTGATTCGATAATTAATCGAGCTATGGTGTTTAATTAGCGATACCTTCAAATATAACCTTTAAAGAAAAAATTAAGTAAGCAACGTAAATTACCTATTTTCTAAAACGTGCTTAGTGTAATGATTCATTCTACAGTCCTTCTATAAGATAACTCCTGCTGAGACTACCTGCTGTTAGAATTGTAAATGATACCCTTAAGCCCGCTTCACAATGTGCAAACTTTTGTTTACAGAAATTGTGGTGTCCAAGTTTTAAATTTCATGAGTGTACATGATTCTTTTCCTGATGTGACGTCGAACGTATCGGTTGTGCAACTAAGCAGCAAAGAAATATAAAACTGTGTTAAAAGCGTTAACGCCAAAATTACAATATCGGTCGTTTTTAAAGTCATTCTTGCCTAAGGGATTCGCTATAAGTAATTGGGAATGGCGCATAACTGATAATTACAACCACGTAACGTCTACATTTTAACACAAGTAATTCTTTTGTTCCTTGCGCATAAGTAAAGGCTGTTTGTAAAATGGTTGTGTCTGCATTACAGTTTTTTGTTCTTACCTGAAAATATCCCTGGTATCGGCGCGAGTATCACCTAAATATATCTACCTGATTCAAATTCAAAGTACATCGGAGCATCCGGATTTTATTGGTGTTAATCTGGTAAGCTGTAATAGATGAAAGCTCGCAAGAACTCGTTGTAACCCGTTGGAACAGACCTTCTATTCCTTTGTTTTGCTTTGTGAGCTGTATTTGATGGAAGCTCGCAAATCTTCGGAAGTTTAGAACTGATCGTATTGGAGTTAGTCTTCGAAGTGGTACTGCAGAAGGAATTCTTCCGACGGTGGTCACAGTGTTTCAGGAACTTTCTTTTTTTAGCTGATGAATCTGTCTGTATTGAAAGATCGCTTGTTAAGGGACATCATTAGTGCCTAAGGCCTAAATCTAGATAAAACCGGTTGACGTTCGATAGTCGGGTGAATATTTACTTTTTCTTATTGAGTGCTTTTAACTGAAAATTAATCAGAGGTTCACGTCTAGTGTGAGTTACGGTTCGCACCAGCTGCGTATAATTTTGTGTTCTGGATGTTTTATGCTTGTGTTTTACTTGCGGCTTTCCCTCGCAACTTTAACTGCGATGGACTATCACTTGCTTAGTTAAAGTGGCGCTTTTTATAATTGACTCTCAGTTCACTAATTAACCCATACGCTCTAGGGAATAAAATTCAGCTAGTCGGTCAACGCTAAGTAAAACACGAGAGATACATTGGTCGACAGCTGGTGCTGGTTATCTTAAATGTGCAATTATTGTCGAGTATCATATTTGAATATGATTTTGTATCTGTATTATTTGTGAACCTATTTTGTGATTGCCTTATGTTATCTGGAAGTAGAGAGTGAGCTCGATTGTTCAAGGTTTTGGTATTTTGGTGCGATGATGTGCGAGTCAATTAAATAAACTGAGGCTTATGGTAGCCGTTTTATTTAACCCATTAACAGACACAATTTTTTTTCTATTGGCGTTTTCTGTATGTAACACATGGTGTCAGGTGTTAAAAGTTAAAGCGTGTTAAAACCGCAGGAGTGATAACTTAAAAAAAATGGTTTTAAGTTTAAGCAATTACGTACCAATAGATCATGTAGGATCTATTGGTGAAATAAAATTATATTCAGATAACAATTTAGTAGCGTGGAAGAAATGGAATTAGAAGTTTGACTTTTTTATGACGGCCGGTGAATTTGAAAGTGTTTCGGATAAACGTAAAACTTGCTCGTTTGTTGCATAACATAGGTGATAAAAGTTTGGAAATATTCAATTCTTTTAATTTATTTAAAAAGGATAAAACATTCGATAATGTCGTAATAGTTATTTACGAATCAAGTTCGGGAAGAACTCTTTCCTGCATGAGCGCATCGAGCGAACTAAGTGAGCGAGTGCTTTAATAGCGCGAATGCTAGAATAATCTTCCCGCAAGAGATTTGTACAATATTTTTTGTATCGAGCAAATATTTTGTTAATAAATATTAGCAACCATTTTACATTAATATCAAATTTTAATATAGTTAGCAGAGTGCTATGAGTTGATGTTTTTAGTTGTAGTAATATACATACTGGATAGATGACAGTATAAATTTTTAGTAATTTTGTGTAGATTTTTCAAGGTTAATTCTTGTTTTTATTAACAAAAATCATTGGGAAAATAATTTTTAACAACTAAATATTATATTTGGATTACGATGTTATTATTTCAATGTCTGTGAATGCCAGTGTTTTTTGTAATTTTTTCCGAACTGATGCGGGAAAAATAGCTTCCTGATTGGCTATACACTTATATCAAATGTCATTTCCCAAGCGGCGAGTACAAATTATTTTGTAAGATCGCATCTACCGAAAACTAACTCAAAAACTACACATTTATTTGCGTGGCAAATAATTACGTTAACGTTAATCCAGAGCAAAACGAGAGTGCTCCGGCACTCCAACAGTAAACCTAAAATTATTTAAGAGAGCAAGACATGAAACAAAACTTTGAAAGATCTTTCAAATTTACAATTATTTAGTAACGAAGCGCAATAATTATATGGTTAGATCCACTGAGGCGTACAGGTACCATAATTACGACAAATATAAAGATAATACAAGAACACATGCAAAAAATATCAACTTAGCTCGCTTATCAGTAGAGCTTTGTCGTGTGTGTTTTTAAGCGTTTTTAATACAAACATAAAATATGGAAGGTGATCAATACCTTACAGTACTCCATGGTAAACAAGAAAAACGTGTTCTTCCTGATAATCACCACTTTGGTTTCCGGTTTCCCACAAACAATGATATCTCCATAAACATTATAAATTGAAGTGTTTACACGGGCGCAACCGCAATTGCCTAAGCTACATGCAAAATTCGCCTTGAAAATCCCAAAAATTACAACTTACTCATGCTATCGAAAAAATACCGTCAAAATCTTAAGACACGAAGTCGTTTCGGTGTTTTCTTCTAAAGCTGTGGCTGTTTTCTTCAGTTTTAATTTTCCTTTGATTTTTTAAATTTTTTAGATTTCTGCTTGGTTGTCAAATTGTAAGACGTTTTTGGTTATATCGGAAGCAATGACTTATTCTCCATGTTGGTCTCCTTACAAATTTCTCAAAGAGTTATGATGGTACAAGAAGAAAACTAATAACAAGCAGCTCTGAGAACAATGTAAAATATTAGATTTTAAGCGCTGGTACTTCACTTTTTTTAATCGTTGTATAGTAACGTACTTCAATACTATAATAAATGTACTAAATATGTGAAATAAACGAGAGTTGATAGCTTTATCATAGAGAGAGTATAGATACTTAGGTTACAACATCAGATATGATAACAAAAAATGGAGACCATATAAAAGAGATGAAAATGAAAGGAAATAAAATAGTAAGACAAGTATGGGGGTTAGGGAAAAGGATATTTGGTAAAGATATAGAGAAAAGGAGATGGATGTTTGAAAAGTTGGTAAGTGTTTTATTGTATGGAGCGGAGATTTGGGGTTGGAGGGAATGGCAAGAGCTGGAGAAAATACAGGAGAAATACTGGAAGTGGACGTTAGGACTTGAGAAAGAAACACCGGGGTATGGAAGAAGAGCTAGAAATAGAAAAATAAGGATACAATCAGGAAGAATTGCAGTAAGGTATGAAGAAAAAATGGAAAGTAGAAAGGAAAATGAAATACTTTATGAAGTTTGGAAAGAGATTGAGGCACAGAAGGTAAAATATGGCGCATAAGAAAGAAGAAAATACTATGAAAGAGTGGGATACGCGAGAGAAGAGATAAAGAGATTAAGAGAGGGGGAGAAAGATGGAAAAGGAAATAATTGCAAGAGATAAAGATACTCAGAAACAGGAAAGAAGGGCAAAAAATAAAGGAAGGAAAATATAACGAAAAATACATAAAAATAATGACAGACAAGACACCAAGGTACATAACTGAAGGAAAAGGAATGAATGAAATAAGAATAATTGCAAGGTTTAGAATGGGTAATGAAGAAAAGGAAAATAAATATTGGATGAGTGATGAGGAGAGATTATGCAGGTTGTGTTAGGATGAATGGGAAAATATAACACATATCAAAGAGGGATGCAGGGAAACAAGACATGAGGAAAAGGAATGGAAGGTATTACTAGGAGAGAAAGGGAAGGAAAACAAGAGATGAGGGAAGTGTTGAGAGGAGAAAAGGGATAGAGGAGAGGAAAAGAAAAATACTGAAATTTTAGAGAAGAGAGGGATGGAAGGTTGAAGAAGGAAACAGGAATTAGTGGAATTATAATTTAATGAAATATTATGTTGTTTTTGTTTATTTTTTGTAAAGGAAAAACTGAATCTTTTGTTATAGAAATTTTAAAGACAAAATAAATATTGAATTGAATTGATAGCTTTATCATGGTTAAAGAAATAATATCATTTCTAGAAGAGTTTGGCTCCATGGTATTTAGTTTTTCAATAATTTTTTTTACCTCAACTATTCTAAATTTTGTTATTACACGTATTATAATAAGTAATTCTACTGTTACTGACAGTGTTAATCATCTGCGCATACTCATCAAATAATGAACTAAGTTGATTGGCGTTCCTCAAATAATCTGGAATGCCACACAAATAGTATGAAGATAATTTTTCTTCTTATTTGTTCTAATAAGTGTTATTCTTAACTGTCTTATATTTTATGTAATCAATGATTGTTCGACAACGGTTATATTTGTACAACTCCAAGTTTTTATAATATTCGTGCTAATTTCTTGTTTTGGAAAAGAAAAAGATTGATAAAAGTTCTATAGTTTGTCCAATTAGCTTCTTGAAAAATTTTCTTAGTTTTTATAAAGATTCTTCAAATGGTATTTGAAACCTAACTTGCAATAGGAAAGGTTTATGTTGACTTCTTGAAATATCTTTTAATACCATTCCTAATGAAACCATGTCAGGATTTATTGAAACTAAACACAGGTTCAAACAAAAATCGTTTTGCCATCCACCGGAATAAAATGCTCAATACTCCATCCATGTTGGTAAAGTTAGTTTATTGACATTGTTGTTTTTGTAGCCTCATAATGCATTATGTCAATATCAATCTGTCAAGATTATCTACATATAAATAATGAAGCAAATTCTAAGACTGTTAATGCACGTGTTTTATCTATAAAGCATTTGTAGGTAAATTTAAACAGGTATACACCGGTTAGTAACAAGAGAATGTTTTCAAAATAATTTACTATAAACAGGTAAAACTAGAATATTTTGACTTGTGTTTTTTGTTATTTCTTACGATTTAATTCCCATTACTGATAATTAAACCATAGATTACCGTTTTCCCTTTAATAATTTTTCATATATTTTATAAATACAATTTTAAGATATAAATACGAAAAACATTGCCTTAAGTTGCAAAAATTCACATATTAATGCATGTTTTCGAAAAAGTATTATTACACAAAGTGATAAGCCGGTCGGACAGGAAACTTTATTTCTATAAATTATTTGTTAAAGTCTGTATACTATTGGCGCGGAATAATAAATCATAATTGCTTGATATAATTCTTTATTTTCTTGTGAAAGCGGTACTTCTACGGTTAAGTAAAAACCAATAAATTCTAACCAAAATACGATCATTGTGCCGTTCTTGCAGCATATCGACCCATCTAGGGTCTGAGAACAATAGTTTAATCTGTGTAAACACGTTGCCATCATCCCAGGTACTGAAGAAACGAGAATCATAGCCGTAGATGTGGGTATTATACTAAGATACAAAAATAATGGTATATAATACGTAAGAAGTAAAATTTGTAGATTCCACAAAGTAAGGATTGAAACAATAAAAGAAACGACATAATAATTCATATCAAGGTAGATTTTACTATTATAATATATTTGCCTACTAAAAATATGATTTTCCAAACGTATCAGGTACCTACGCCATTGCAATACGGGAGATTCGATAATTCTAACAGGTTTATTACTCCGCGCGAATAGTATACTGAGTATACTGGCATCGCGTTGTGTCAAAGTCTAAAATTGTCTGTCTGAAATAACGTTAACTTTTTTAATTTATTTATGTACTTAATAAATTATGTAGATACTTTAATAATTATAAGTAATTAAAATTTTAATTGTTATATAATATTATGTGTTTATATAAATTGAATACACTCGCGTTAAATTAGATAAGATAAATATTTATCGGAAAGGATTATTTCGCAACATACCTACATAAGTTTTAGTTTATAATTTGTAGTCGTTATAATCTTTTAAATAGTATTTGTGAACGTCATGGCTGATCATTTAGAAAATATTATTAATGATATTATTAGAAAACAGATAAAAAGGACATATAAATATATTTAGTGTAGACAAGGAATATGTTCTTCCACCTGGTGAGAACTACCTCAGCGAATTGGTACGAGTAATTATAAAGTTTTATGAAAATAACAGGTTAGTGGTTTTTATTATAATTTACTTTGTCTGAATTGTCACAATTTTTTTAGTAACTCTGTGCAGTCGTTGTCTTTAGTTACAAAAACTATTTTGGAAAGCGACGTCGAACGTGACAAGACACTTAATTTTTTTGGTGGTGAAATTGCTGTTTACAATGAGATCTTACCATTGTTAAAAACATTAGGTTTGATATTTAAATATGTAATAATTTTATGTAGTACGTTGTACAACCCGTTTTGAAAAGACAAGATTTCACTCTTACTTTCTTGAACCATTAGCCGAATTCATGTGAATACTTTTATTTTCAAAAAATGTAGAATATAATTTTATGCATTTATTTCTATATACCATGTATCTCTGTAACATAGGATTTTTACTATATAGACAATCGAATTCATAAATAACTCACCAATGACAATGTTCTAATTTGTAAGTCCGAACCAATCAAAACCAACCATCTTTTTTTGTCAGTGTAAACACTTGTTCCTGCTCTTTACTTGTTAGTAGCATTCACTTTACAAATTAAATGGAAATTCTTTAGATTGTCTTACCAAATACAACTCGTTGTCTGACTCGTTTGGCAATTCTTGTTAGTCAGATTGATTCGTAGATGTTGCGTTTAGACCATCACCATTCATACTAAAGCACTCATGACTATTGTCGTTGCAACAGCTACTCGTAATCTGACTGACAAACATTTCCTACAATATTCAGACCACTCGTTGTATTATAAGTGAATTTTGAATTCGACATTCAATAAAAACCTTACATTTGCCGCTGTTACCATAGATACATAGAATATTTCAGGAAATATGTTCTTGCTTGCTGCCATGATCCTGGAAAGGAAAATATTTTCTGAAAGAAGCTTAGGTTAAATTTGTTTATTTATTTTATCAATTTATATATCTAGTGGTCATAACAAATTTGATAATTATTTTAAGTAATTATTAGTATTTTGTAATGAGACAATCGATGTGGAAACATCGGTAGATTTTTTCTAATTGCATACACTATACAGTGTGTCCATTTAGTGGTAATTGTTTGATTATGGACTTTCAGACATTATTGTCCGTAAAAGTGTAAACAGGTTTCCTACATAAGATACATAATTGCACATTTTAAAAATATTTATATATATATATATATATATATATATATATATACCAGGTGTTTTAGAAAAACGTAGCCAACCAAAGTTTTTCTTTTAAATGGAACAACCTGTATATTTTTGCACCGTCAAATAACTCGTGAAATTTTGCTTACATTTGACACGTAATTCATATCTCCACCTTCAGCGGTTGTCAAATTTCTTGCATTAATTCAAAATGTTTAATAGATATACGGCATCAAAAAAATTAGTGTACCGTAAAAGTTATTGTGGAGGTAAAAATTATTTTGTGAGGTGTTAAAGTATGAGTACGGCCCTAATAAGAATCATTTTTGATGCCTGAAAAAATTGTACCGGGCGTCCGAAATATTTGGTTCAAAGTTTGGCATCACAAATACCTGTAAACCAAATTTTTTTAAATAGATACTACCATTTTTATGTTGCTAGTGAATTCTCAGTTAAAAATCAGTAGGAAAGTATCTAACATGTACTATACCTGATATAAGCAGTTTTTGATTTATTCGATAAAACCCGTTTTTTTTGTAAAGTAGACTACGAGAATTGGGATAACACGTTTCTTACGTTTAAATTGCTTCTGCGATATTCTAATAGGTGTTTCTGCAACTGAATAGAAAAATGCTTGTGTGAATGGCGGCTTGATGCAGGTTTGCATGTTGACCTTTTCATGCACCTCGTGTGTCGCTAGTTTAAAATATTTGTTTCTTATAATTTTATTCAACATTGTGGACTCGGCAGGGCGTAATTTGGTCTTGCTTAAGAAAAACTTAAATTTGTTTAAAATATTATTCCTATTAAGGATCTTTAAGGTTGAGATTAAAAAAGAAAATCCTCTGTCATTTTAATACAAATTTGCTTGACGTTTCGCCTCTAACAAATGGGAGTTTCTTTGAAGGCTAAAACTGTCTTTTAGGCAATGTTGTCAATAAAAAAATTAACATAAACAACCTGTTATTCTAATTCTCGTAGTCTACTTTACAAAGAAAAATTGGATTTTATCGAATAATTCAAAAACTGCTTACTTCTGATATAGGACATGTTAGATACTTTCCCATTAATTTTCAAAAGAGGATTTACTAGTGACATAAAAAGTAGTAATTTCTATTTAAAAAATTAAGTTTACAGGTATTTGCAATAATATATAGTGTTCTATTTAAAAAAATTAACTTTGGTTGGCGACGTTTTTCTCAATCACCCTGTATATATGAAAATATTTTAAAAAATGCAACTTTTGTCAATTTGGAAAGCCTGCTCACACTTTTTCGGACAAGTAGTTTAGGGGCATTTATCGCATCCATTTGTAAGTAGAGGCAATAGAATGTAGGTACGTGACTGCGACTAGTTATTTTCTGAATTAATCTTTTTAGGCAACGTTTTTTTAGCAACGTCGTTACAGCATTGCTCAAATTGAGTGGTTGGTAATTGTTGCTGTCTTGGCATTAAGATCTATCTCTTATTTCGAAATGTTTTTTGTTCAACGGGATAATTTTTGTACAATCACTTAGATTTATCGTCCTGCCAATTAAAATAATGTAACGTGCTCTGGCATGGCATTAATTTTTTCAACATCTTAGTATACCGTATGTCTCACAGAAAAGTTGACATACGCGTTTTCTATGTTAAATTCAAAATCAATACATTATATTTTTTCTGGCACAATTTAAGCACAATATAGCAACATAGTTTTTTGACTAGATACAGTAAGAACAAATTTATGTGGTAATGTAAGTATTTAAAGCAATTTTAATTTAAAAAAACAATACATTTTTTATAATGATTTATGGGAAAAATTCGGGTTTGATCCCAATTGTCGAAATTTTTTTTTCAATAATAACATTATAATCAATGTTATGATTAATACAACTATTATAAAATAAGTTTAATCTTCTTTCAAATTCACTTTAGAAATTTGTATTATAATGATAATAAAGTTTAAAAAAATTCTGCAATCAGAATCGATCCCAAGTTAAAAACCGAAACAAGATTTTTAGGCAACAAATAAACCAATTTGTTTACAAAAGTCTAGTAACAAATAAAAATACATTTAGTTAATAAATAAAATTTTACAAAAATTTTTAGTGATTTCTTAGTAAAATTGACGTTGACGCATCAATTTGTTTTATTTTATCTATTCAACATAATATATCATTATATTTTGTTCAAACTGTGCCTGCCAACTTTTCAGTAGGTCACACGGTATAAACAATGGAATAATTAATTTATTTTAAAAAATTTAAAAAAAATTATCAACCAAACAATTTTAAGAATTTTCAAAATTAGGTGTTAAGAGGATTTTCAATCCTATAAAAACGAAAGTAAAGTGTTTTTTCGAAATAAACTTTATCGGTGAGTGTTCTTCAGTGTGGAAACGTGTTTAACGAGTGAAAGGCAGTGAAGTGTTACACTCATTTAATTAATTATTTAATAATTATATTATCAAAGATAACTTGCGTAAGATAGAATCTCTTGAAGTTCACCAGCGTTTAATTAGGTTTCACGCATATGGTTCGAGCGATGGCTAGGTTAGAGTTACGTTAACGCCAAATTTAAAATGCGAACGTGCAATTGTTTTTAGTCGGATCAGACATCAGTCGCCTAGGGATCTATTCTCGAGTTCTTACGAATGAGCTTTTTACACAAATTTTGCTATTTTTAATACGATTTTGACATTATTTCTACGGAAACTGACCATAATCGCACTAAAATCTATTCGTTGATAAATGAATAAGTAACTAAAATAGATGAATTCCTGTAAACAGAATTTATTCATTATTCATTCCGTTCGGCATAGAAAAAGTGTAAACTTGTTTTTAAGTTTACGACGTTTAGCGGTACAATTAACAAAGCAACTACTTAAGAACTAAACTTATGTGATGTATATCGATATCAGCTTTACAGGAACGGTTACATCTCAACATAACATACGAATTGACTCGTGATCTTTTGATATCGGGTAGTTTCCCTAGAGCGATTACCCAGACTATCGGTGACGAAAAGGTCACCAAGTCAAAAGTTCGTACTGCATGTATTTCAATCAAATTATAACACCCACGGTAAAACTTCCTTTGCACAAGTCTAGTCAATGAAGTTGATGTTCACACAAAATACGTAAAGCAGTAGTAACAAGAATTTAAAATCTTCCAGGGAAAAATTCTGAAAATTTCCGCTTGATTACTGATAACACTCCAGTTACGGCGTTTGCCAAACGTTGCTGGTTTAAATGAGTTCCCCAAAACATGTTATAGAAACTCACAAATATAGTACTCACGATTAATTACAATATTTTAGAGGATTAATTAGAAAGGCCATTGCAATTACCTAATAATTAAAATTGTAGTTATTTGAGCACTTAAAATCTTAATTTATTTGTACCAACGCACACACAATATTTCCAAAATGTGAATGCACTATTTTGGTATTAAAAAATTTTGTCATGTGACCAGTTTAAAAGCTTTATCTAATGCGATATTAAACGATTCACTAGACTGAATGATATTAAATAAAATAATTAAAATCGCTAGATTGGTTCACTAATGAATTTATTTGTCACTTTTTGTTCATTTTGGTGTTTCTCTTTAAGTGAGAGATGTTAATATTAATTTTTTTAAATATCCGTAATTTTTATTTTCTTTGAAAATGCATACGAATACATCTGTACGTTCTCGCTTAACTCCACTAAACTACTGTTTTTCACTTTGAAAATAAATTTAGAAATCTGAATATTTATTTTTGTATTTCAATATTTAGAAACTAAAACTAAACGTAGAGGAAGAAATTCTGAAACAAAAAGATTATTAAAAAAATTAGAAATTAGGTAACGGGATGGTACAGTTATAGCTATTTATTGTATATGTGTTTTAGTAGGCAGATTATCCACGCAAGAATTTTTAATCGCGAGAACGAAGCTCGAGCGTTTAATTTTCTTAAGGGGATAATATGCCACTAAAACACTAATGCAATACAAGATTTTATCCACAATCAAACCAATTTAATTGAAAATAAGTAATTTGACAGTTCTAAAATTTCAATGTAATAGCAAATATTTGAAAATTTAGTGAAACTTTGGGCGGCTTTGCATTTTTAGTTGCTAGGATGCTTGTTTATTAAAACAATATTTGTGAAAAAATTAAAAAACCGTTTGTGTGCGTCGTTTTGAAAAATGTCAGAAAGTGATTCTTTGCCGGTAGAAATTAAAGCAGAAGATCGTCGTCGATGTGGACAAAATATTCAATGTTAAGAGTAACTTTGAATATGCATAGAAATATTGACATATCAAAATACGGCAAATTAATTGCTTATCTCAAGAGCCAATCAAAAACTACAAGGCAAAGCAGGCAAAAGGGCTTTAGAGGGGACACATCGAACAATTTTTGAAAACAGCGTCTGATGAAAAGTACTTAATGATGAAGGTACAACCAATTTTCTTTTCTTTTGTATTGGTACGACTTCTCGACCATCGATGTCCCCTTCATAGATAATCCACAAATCAAATTTAACTGTGATACGTTTTTTTCTTTTGTCCAACCTACAGATTTAGGGCAAGCATGAAAAAACTGTCTACCGATTGATATGATTACCATAGAATCCTCACACGCGTAAAACCAATCCTAATTAAATTACTTAATTTTGTATTGATTACACTTTATTCGTTTTAATACCAACCATTAATGCTTGGCTCACATTGAAGTTCAAATGTGAAGGTTTATAATGAGAGCTAATAGCGAGTCGAATCGCAATTTACTGTCAAACGAATTCTATAATTCTTTAGAATTAAATCTAGTGCAAGGCGCCAGTGAAAAATCTTTGGGACCGGTGGAAAAATTATATTTGTTACATGTCGAACGTGGCGATTGCAATACTGTTAAAAGGTTATTCATGAGATAGCATTAATTTAACATTGATTTAAAAAATCTTAGATTAATCGATGAGTATAAAAATAAACCCCAAGAATTTGATGTAAACTGTGTTGATCCACTAAACCGAACCGCACTGGTAACTGCAATTAAAAATGGAAATATAGAACTAATAAAAATCCTCCTAGAGTACGTAAATGTAAAGGTGAGTCTTTACCCTAAGTGTGCCGAACCCTAAACAAACTAATTTTCTCTCGTTAGGATTCTTTGCTCCATGCCATCAAAGAAGAATTTGTTGAAGCGGTTGAAGTTCTTTTGGAATGGGAAGAGAAGCATTGTAAACCTGGACAACCTTATGTTAGTGCCCATCTATTTATTTCTCAAAAATCAACTTATTATTACAGAGTTAGGAGTCAGTAGATTTCAATGCTTCTGCATTTACATCTGATATCACGCCGTTAATATTAGCAGCCCACAAAAATAATTACGAAATAATTAAGTTGTTACTAGATCGTGGAGCGACTCTTCCAGTTCCACATGATATCAAGTAATACGTCTTAAGACTGAATATCAAATAGTATTAAATTTTCACTAGGTGTGGCTGTGATGACTGTGTCAAATTAAGCAAGGACGATTCGTTAAGACACTCGCAATCACGCATAAAAGCTTATAAAGCCTTAATTTCACCATCCCTAATAGCACTGTCTTCTAAAGATCCATTACTAACCGCCTTTTAACTATCGGAGGAGTTGCGTAAATTGAGTCTAATTGAAGCCGAGTTTCGAGCGGAATACAATGTAAATAAATCAACATCAAATACGCACATAACCTGATGCTACAGGACATGAAACATCAAATACAACATTTTGCGACGTCACTTCTAGATTATGCCAGAAGCTCATACGAACTGGAAATTATGTTAAATTACGACTCTAAAGGTGACAACTGGGATCCGGGGGAAAGACAAACATTAGAAAGACTTAGGCTTGCCTTAAAATTCAAGCAAAAAATGGTGAACTTGAACTTCAAGTTTCTACTATTATTATTGTTTACAATTTTATTTTCAAAGTTTGTAGCGCATCCAAATGTTCAACAATTGTTAGCCGCCATCTGGTACGAAGGGGTGCCTGGATTTAGACGAAAAAAATTTTGGGCAAATTATATATATAAAATTAATTATCATGTTTCCGTTATTTTCGCTTTTGTACATTGTTGCTCCCACCTCAAGACCTGCTAAGTACATTCAAAAACCTTTCATTAAGTTTGTCTGTCATTCTGCATCGTACGTTTGTGGAGGTTTACGATGCAATGAACTGGTAAACTTAAATATTAAACATGTAAAAGATAAATGATCTTTTATCTACGTGTCCATCCCAGAAACAAAGACCAATATGTCAAGAAGTTTCACTGTATTAGACGAAGGATTCTCTGTTAATGTTATGGAGATATGCAAGAAATACATACACCTACGTCCTAAAAGTACTATTTCCCAGGAAAGATTTTTTTGCGATATATAAATTCAACATGCACCGTGCAACCTGTGGGAATTAACACTATTTCCAGAATCCCTCACAGATTGCTTCTTTCTTAAAACTTCTAGACGCTAAATCCTACACGGGCCGTAGTATGCGCCGTTCTTCGGCGACTCTGTTGGCTAATGATGGTGGTGATATTCTCACTCTTAAGAGGCACGGAGCGTGGAGGTCATTTAGTGTTGTTGAGGGGTATATAGAAGAAAGCGAGTCAAATAAAATCGATATTGCTAGAAAAACTCAAGGAAAATCCAGCACAATGCAAGAGATCTCCGCGATGCAGTCTTCCTCAAACGTGGTTTGTGTAAATGTAAATCCTGATATTGCAAATAAGTTTACTTTTGATGTTAACGTGAATGTTAATATTAATGTTAATAAATGATTACTAAATTTTCTGCAAATTTTTCTTGAATTTTATATATTACAAAACACTAATGATTTATGGAATATAAAACACTAGTGTTTAATAGGTGTTATAATACGTTTCATAACGGCATAATAATAGCTCTATAATATGGTGATTGTGGATAAAAAAATACGACAACAAAGATCTGAATTTAAATAATATAAACGTTAAATAAAACACATAATTCCTCAAATGGGGAGCTGATCCAATTTACGATAACTATTTTTTTTATTTATTTTTTATTTTTTTTAATGATTAGTTTAAACCAAGATATATATGTCGCAGATTAATATACTTTCGTCATTAAGCATTTGATCAAAAAATTGTTTAAACAATAGTTGTGTTATTTTATTAAAAATTATAATTTAATTACGTAGTTAATAATTTGATGGTGTACCATTCTTCCTCCAAAACTCATTTAAATAAATTGGCTTAGGCCTGATGAAGCAATTACTTTAGGTTGCAAAACGGTGTCTTTCACTAAAAATTTTTTCATGACCGCAACAACAAATGTGAATTATAAAGAGTCTAGACTTCACACTATCTGGCTACCAGTTTTTCAAACACAACCACAGATTCTCCCAATTCTTTGCACCGAATTGTCTCGGCACCAAACTGACCCGGAACTGTAACACCGAATTGTCCTAGACCGCTAAGTAAATAGTATAAAAATTCTACTGCTAATCACGCTCAACAAGCGTCTTTATATCTCGAACCGGCCTTAACGCTTAAAATTGTTTCCCAAGGTACACAAATTTTGTTTAAAATGCATATTCAAAAAGAAATGGCGAGATATAATGTAAAGATGTTTTAATTATGTGCCCGTACACTTTGAATGTCATTGTAAATCAATTTTAAAGCTGTTATTATTGACTGACTAAACACGAGAGTTTATTTCCAACGAGGTGTTGCAATTTTGGAAATTTGGTGCACTGAATGTACTAAATGATTGCAAATGTTTAAGGGAATAAAAAATGTAGATAAAAACTTGTTTATAAAAGTTAAACGGTAGTATACTATGTATTTGTGTGCTCAATGAAATTTTAGAGATAGAGCAGATATGGATAAAACTTTAGATGACCTATTCACGGACCAGTGTTGTGTAGCTCTGTTGCATTAATTTTTACGCAATTACATAATTAGCTTAAAAGTTATTGATTTATGAATTATGCATTAATTTACTGTAAAAATTTTCATTTTATTTTGACATAATAGTAGAGGTATTTCTGTGTTATAAATGCAATTATTTTTAGACTATTCAGAAAAGGTTGCTCCAAACTCTTACTACGCATCTCTAACTCCAAAGAAACTAATTATCTTAGAAGACTTAGCTGCAACGCAATATAAAATGTGTAACCGTCTGGAAGGTTTAGATTTGGAACACTGTCTCCTTAGTGTTGAAAAACTAGCTTATTTTCACGCAGCCTCGTTGCTATTATACGAACAGGTTGATATACTTTTCATTTTATTTATTTTTGTCAACAATGTTATTTTAGAATCCTACAATAATGGACGCATTCATAAAGAACGGGGTGCGTAAAGATGAATCATTTAAGCGGTGGGATTCGATCGTAATTAAAGAAGTCCTAAGCGCTTGCGAAAGACATTCAAGTAAGTGCTTCAAAGCAAGCATTTTTTTAATGTAACTATTTTTAAATAGATTTGCAGAAATATACTTGTCTAATAAGTCAAAACTTATTAGAGAAATGTACTACTATCAGAAACGTTGATCCAAAATTGAACGTTTTGAATCACGGAGACTTCTGGTGTAACAACTTAATGTTTCAGTATAATGAAGATGAGCATCTAAAGGACGTAATGTTTGTAAGTGCTAGATAAAGATAATTGTACGTTATTATTAATAATTTATTTCAGGTTGATTTTCAAGTTGCTACCTTGACAAATCCGCTTTTTGATTTACACTTCTTTTTGGCTTCAAGTCCAAATTTAGATGTCAAAAAAACTCACATTAATACTATTGTAAAACATTACTACAAGGCATTTTACAAGTATGTTAATATTTTAAAGATACAAACAAACATACCAACTTGTGAAGAGTTTGTCAAAGAATTTTATGATAAAGCTTATATTGGTAAGAATGGCTTTTATTCATAATTAAATCACCATTTTTGGAATATATGTATGGTGCCTAATTAAATATATTAAGTTAATAATACCCATCAAATTAATCACTCATCAAAAAGACTGACCCAGTACTGAGTCCTTAAGAAACCAGTCTGCATTTTAATCCAAATTATGTAAATACTGCCAAGCCCTTTTAGAAATAAACCGAATATTATTTGGAGGACAACAGCCATAAACATAACCAAATGTAACCTTTAGCATTTATTTAGTTTTCAGTGTGATTTAATTAAAAAATTGCAAAATAAGCTCTGTAAAATGACACCTTCCAAAATTTAAACAACAATTTAACAATATAAAACATCTACCGTAGATGGTTTTATGAGCCTTTATAGCCTACATCAATACTAAATTATTATTAATTTCAACAAGTCGGTTCAAAAATTATAGCCGAAAAGATAAATTTCTTGTACCTCATGTGGGCTATGTATCTCTGTATGCTCCTGACAAATTAAGATATACTTACCGGATACGCTGTATAAATAAACTATATGACTTCTATGAATTATTTTGGATAATAATGTATGCGAATATTTGTTATTTTTTAGGTTTTGGAATAACCATAACGTTCATGCACCTTGTGAAGGCGGGAAAACGAAAAGATGCGTCTCTATCCAACTTTTTTCAGCACGAAGGTGAAGGAAGTTTTCGTTATCATTGCTTTAATAATACCGATTATTTATCGTATCTTGAATGTTCATTATCATTTTATGAAAAATTAGGTTTGTTTGATCAATAAATAATAGAAATAACCACAATTGAAATTGAACTAATGGGTTTACAATGTTAGACTATAGAAATAAGTATATTACATTATATTAAAATTTATTTAAAAGGTTCGCATTTTCTTATCATTTTAAAAGTATATATACATAGTGTTAAAAAGGAACCTTACACACCTCCTTCATTAATTAATTTTAATTGAAGTTTGTAAAGAATTCGTAAAAACATCGACCCATGCCTCTTCCTTCCTTTTGTCATCATACGCCAACATGCATCTTTACTTATTAATTACGTCCCATAAAATGTATCTGACGTCTATACCACAGTTTGTTTTGAATGGCATTTGTTTGTCATTAACCGCTTTACATGGCTACATGACCGCTGTTAGTACTATCAATCCATTTGAGATTATTATTTCGTTAAAGTTCTGTTTTTAGGCTTAAATAACATCGAACAAATGGACACACCGAAAAGTCAGCGGTAGCAATAGGAATCTCAAGATCTTCTTTAAGAGCTCCAAATTGCTAACAACGATTGACATCGACATCCATAAACATTCAGAAAACTTCAACAAAAAGAAAAAAACCCTGAAGCTTAACTAGATCTACAATCCGATTTTCAAGGACAGCCGGATCTAGAGGACACGAGGAAAAATTCAGATATTAAAACTCCAAATATAGTGGTGGCAAAGCCGTCAAAAACAAAAACCGATTAATCGTTTTTACAAAAAATCTATTAATCGAAAAAATCGGTTAACCGGTTACTTCTCACAAATATTTTATTATAATCGTTTTTTATAATCGACTTTTAAAATGCGTTTTTAAAATCGTTTATATATTTGAGTTATAAAATCAATTTTGAGTTGAGTTCAAACAACTACAAGCTAATAATACATATTATAAAAATACTTTCCAACAAGACAAATCAACCACCACATGTTACAACACAAGAAATGTAACTAACTTATTGCTAACTGAAGAGCATGCGTAACATTAAGAAGTGGATAAAGGTGTTAAGTAACAAACAGTGTTCTTGTTCAGTTATTTAACACCTTTATTTACTGGGTATCTACAAAACTAAGCGTAGAAACGCCACGAGATTTGCCATAAGATGTAATATCACTCAACACCTTTATCCATCCACTCCTTTATTTGAGCTTACACCTTAAGATTTCCTCGTGCTATTAATTTTTTTTTGTTTTATCTGTAAATATTGAATTTAAGTTTATGGAAATAAAGGCTATTATTATATACTTCAATCGTTATCAAAAGAAGACAACCTCATAAGTCTATTTTTGTTAAATTAAAAGAAAATCTCACGAATCATGGAACATTTAACAAGCCAAGACCAAAAAGTACAAACTTCAAGATGCTGAAAAGTTGCTATAAATGTAATAGGAATGATTCATGTGATTTTCTTTTAATTTAACAAAATAGACTTATGAGGTTGTCTTCTTTCTGGATAACGATTGAAGTATTCTAACATATCATATGTTTCACCCAGGTGACCTTGCTGAACTAAAAGTTTATCGAGGAAATGTAGGAAGGTACCTAGAGGGGAAACGCCGAACACGGCCTTAAAAGAACTGTAAATAAGGGGTGTGTATTTCGTCGGTTAATTGCGACTAACGAAGAGTTAAGAGAATCTCGTTTAGATATGGTAAAGAAAAAAACGATAAAATATTCTATAAGCATTGATTATAAACTTAAGAAAGATGTGAAACCTATATGGACGAAATGCGATACAAAAATACGACGAAACGTAGATGGCTCTACCGTCGAATCGCGACGAGATTTCTCAGTTTCCCCCTCCTTTATTTTTATGTCAGTTCCAGCGTACCTGTTTTGATGCACGTTTCTTAAATAGGAATATGAAGGTGGTTTGAGGTTCGAAGTTACTGCATTTTTACAAAATATTGCATTAATTATAAAATTAGTTACCGTAATTTTTGTGACAATGAGTAAATACAAATATGTCAGTTGCACAAATTATAAAAAAAAACAGCGTAGACGCCATCAAAAAATGCCTGACGTGTAAGAGATCTTCAGGAGCAACTAGGAACTTATAGACATAAGAAACAAACCGTAGGATAGTAGAAATATAATTATCGAATAACTAGACTTCGATCGCAACGATATACACACCTATATATAGAGACGAGAGATATAGAGATAGAACACAATATAAATCAATCAAGTAATAATTCAACAGTTCATTACTAATACAGGTCAAACTACCCGCATATACATTTGCCGAGAATGTACACTACGGCTCTGAAGAAGACGAACGCAGTGTAAAAGTTTTAACGAACATTTTGTTCCAAAAAATCATCACCTTAGAACCGATTTGCATAATAAAAGTTTAAATTGTAAATTTAAAGATATGAGAAATATCTAGTGCGTGGTATTTTGATTGTCGGTATCAATAATATTACAATTAAAGAAAGACTTTTACGTAAAGACGATTTAAAATTAGATAAAGCCGTGAGTACTTGCAAAACCGCCGAATTATTACATAAACAGGTGCAAGAACTTAACTTGCTTGAAAATGAATTGTCGTACTTCAATAAACACAATAAAACGCGATATCAAAAATATAAGAATTGTTATAAGTGCAGAGGTGATGGGTTTCCAATCACAGTTGTCCAGGTCACAGGTCGTTGCACTCAACTAACGCAGATCGAAGATTCAAATCTATCAGATAATAAGGAAATTGAACAAATTTTCGTAGGTAGTATTAATTCAATTAATAATATAAATAAATGGTTTAATACTTTAATTATAAATAACCAAATAACATTAAATTAAATAGCGGAGCTCAAATTAATTGCTTGTCGAATAATTTGTATAAAAGTTTAAGGTTTCATCCTAAATTCATAATTAATAACAGAAAATTTAAACTTAGCACGCTTGATAATAAAATATATCAGTAATAGTATATTGTTACACAAGTTTTACAAGACGTATTTTGTCGCACGCATGGGTTTGAAGCACCAGGAGCGTAACAAAGAAATAAGTGCGACATATTGTCTTGTAATACAAGTATAACATACTATTTTTTCTATTTCGCTTCAATTAATATTTATTACTCCTATCTGGGCAAAAAAAATTGCTGTGCATGGAAATTTAATTTTTACGGTTGGCAATACTTACTGAAATTTTTTCATAGTTTAAAGTTAGGCGGCTACTAAAATTTTTGTACTGAATTGCTTAAAATTAATTATAAATAACTATTTAAATTAAAATTATGGATGCAAATAACTTTTCGTGTACCCCGCCAGAACTAAAAGAAGTAGCGATAAGTGCGATTGACCACTTACTACCGGAAAAATCTAAAACTAAATATATCAAAGAATATAAAGGTTTTTCTGAATGGTGTGAAGAAAATAAAGTCGGTTCAATAACCGAAAACGTATTATTGGCCTATTTTGAGATCATGGGCAAATCAAAAAAGGCATCGACAATGTGGTCGAGTTATTCGATACTGAAGAAATGTCTTTCCATTTTCAAAAACATTGACATTTCAAAACTTAAAATTAATAGCATTTTTAAAAAGGCAGAATCAAAACTATCATCCAAAAAAATCATACAATCTTGAGTCTGAAGAAATTAACCGATTCAATGACAATATTTTCTTGGCCATGAAGGTATATTTCAGTTTATAAAATTTTGTTTGTTAATACAGATTCATATAATTTTAGGTCATATTAATTATAGGGTATTGTGGGGCTTGCAGAAGGGATGAATTAACCCACATGTCAATCAACGATGTACAATTGAAAGTAAACATAATCGTAGTAACTGTACCTAAAACAAAAACAAATGTAACCAGAGTATTTCTAATCACAGAAGTACCTTGGATTAATATCATTAAAAATACATTAAACTGCGACTTTCCCATGCTTCCAATAACAGATTTTTTTTAAATTATCGTTCCGGTAAATGCACGACATCACCCATAGGGATCAACAAAATAGGAAAAATTCTTAAGAATATCGCAACATTTATAAAACTGCCTAGTCCAGAAAAATATACAAGACACTGCTTTCTCCGTTCATCGGCATCACATATAGCAAACCAAAGTAGAGACTCACTCACAATAAAGAACCATAGAAGCTGGAAGTCTTCAGCTGTAGCTGAGGGATATGTCGATGCTTCTTTAAAGAAGATAATTGACATTGCCAACATGTTTTTAATACGAGACGAATCTGAAGCTTCTACGTCTACTGCGTGTACATCCATACACAGGGATCAATATGATTGTGTGGTGCTTTCTCCTGAATGAAATTCTAAAAACAGTTACAAAATTGAAGTAGAAAGAGTCGATGAAGCAGGTGTTAGCAAACAACAAAATATTATTGTGTCCGATCTATCACTTCCACCGATTTATATTTTGGCTAGTGAAACTTCAATGGTGACTGTCAAATTATACAGTCACTGCCATATAAATGAAAAATAAATAGGATGCGTGCAAAAGTATGGAATTTATTATTTATTTATTTATTTATATATTTATTTATTTATTTATTTATTTATTTATTTATTTATTTATTTATTTATTTATTTATTTATTTATTTATTTATTTATTTATTTATTTATTTATTTATTTATTTATTTATTTATTTATTTATTTATTTATTTATTTATTTATTTATTTATTGCCCAACAGGTAGATTACCCAATTACAGGACAATATACATGTATACATAGAGGTTTCTACTACAACATTTTAAACTTAATCTTTGTTATAACAATAGTATTTTAAATAAATGATCAGTTATCATAACAAAAAAAAAACAATAAAAAAAATTAAAGTGTTAAAATTAATAATACTTCACTACATCCTATAAACTGAGGACAGCTGTTGATACTGCATATAAATATATCTAAATCAATATTAACAGCATTGTAACATTTACACATTCTATACATTGGGGACATATGTATAATATTAGTGCGTGGCGTAGCGAGGTAAAACATATCCGTTTTTCTAGTTAACGTATTAGGTACATTGAAATGAAGCAATTCTAATAGTTCTGGACAATCAATTTTGTTATGAATTAACCCATGCAAAAACCGTAAGCTACATACTTTCCTTCGACTTTCAAGAGATATTATACCGGCTACTTCTAAAAGCTTATGTTGCCTAAATCCTCTTTCTGAATATAAAAAAGTTACAAATTTATGAATAAGTGCATTCATAGTTGTTCGGAAAAATTAGGTTAGGATCTTGATTATTTTTTAACTTTTGTTCTTTGCTTGTTACTAAGGCGTGTTAAGTTTTTCTGTTCTTGTTCTTTGTTAAGTTTACCTGTTTTTTGTTTGTTGTCAAGTTTATAACTACCTCTAGCTTAATAAATACAATTTTCGTGAATATTGTTCATTCATTAAAATAAAACATACTCACTCTAAAATTATTCCGGCATAATTTGCCTTGAAGAAAGAATTAAGGTAAATAATTAACTCCTTAAAAATTTTCATGTGTTTCACAAATGACATAATCAAATAACATTACAGTAATAGAGATCAGTGAACATTACATTTTCAACCATTACCAACCTCAAGAAAAGAAACCACCAAAAGTAATTACGCTAGTGTAAATTTTGTGTAACTACTTGTTTGCAAAACAGTGTCACAAAATCGTCATTGTATACGTGAAATAGAAAAATGACATTTGTATAATTAAATGTTATCTGTCGAACAACAAACCAGTCAATATCGAATTTGTTATTGTAAATTCTGATTGTATAACGATTTTAGGCCTTAAAACTAAATTAAATTTAATTCAAAGAATATATTATTAATGTCAATCTAATAATATTATCCAAGTGTGTAAACATTATAGAAGGTAAACATAAAATATAACAGCACAGCCATTGCATGACGACACATAATAGACCGGTTCAAGCGCCAGTCACGACAATAACGGAAAAATATCGACCCTATTCTCTATGCAGTGCAGCAACCAAACCAATGCTCGTAAATCATTTATCAATTGTTACTAAGTTTTTATACATCGAGTAGGTAGCTTTGAGATTGATAGACGAATTACATAATTTTCTTGTCTTTCGTTCATTGGCTGCAAATCAGGATACATTTCATTGAATTTCCTACATATTCTTGCCACAATTTTGTCACATTGTTCATGAAAAATAAATAGATTCACCAAAGCTTCATGCGAGTAATTATTTCGCTCCATTGTAATTTGTTTTTAAATAAGTATTAAGTAGTAAATCACAATCACAATCTCAAAACTTTGACGTTTGTCAAATACAGTAAATAATTGAGCAATTGTCAATTCACATGGAGTTCCATGGTTAACTAATGCAAATTATGTGAAGATAATGTGATTTTTAATAATTATTACGATTATTTTAAAAAGTTGACGAGTTAGCTATACTACTATCCTATATCAACTTGAAGGCATTTTAATTGTTTATCAGCATTTCAAGTAATATACAAGGTGTTCAATTTAAAAAATAAAGTTCTAACCATTTTTGTATGTCACGTTAAAATCATTAATTTTAATCCGTTCTGTATAAAATAAAATAAATAGCTATTAAATACAAGGCTTTAGCAAACTGCATCTAAAATTTTAGCCTTATATGGGATCAAATAGAAGCTAAATTTAAATTTTGGTGGAATCATATTTTAAAAAACATAACCTATAATAATTATTATCTCAAAAACTGGTGTAGATAGGTATAGAGAACTATTCAGAAAAAAATATCAGCAAGAAATTGCGATTTTAAACATTGAATAATATATAAGGGGTTTTGTTTAAAATTAACAAATTGTTACTACTTTTGAGTAGAAGCGGCAACACTGCCAAAATGAAAATATTTTAGAAAGATAGATTGTGTCTATTTATGGCAATAGCCAAATTTTCAGATTACTTCTATGTCCCGTTCTCCATAAACGCCTAACCTACCATCGACCATCAATGACTCTATATAGCGATCAAAAGAGTTTCTAAGAAAATTGAAAAGTCCTTTAACTACTTTTTTGTTATTTGTTATTGGAACATTGAAAGTTGTCATTAGAAGTACTAAAAGTTTTGTGTGTAATTAATTTTGAAAAGAATATTCAAAATTAAATACAATTGACTCAGCATATCTTTTATCAGTTAATTTATGATATTTTTTTTTTAGAGTCAACTTATTAATTATTTAACGGATGTCGAGTAGCTATAAATGTATTCAGTAAACGTAAGATGCATGCTTTGAATAAATAATATTATCCTAGTCCCCAAAAAATTAATTAATTGCTTCTATTTATTAATAACGGATAAGGAGTAAATTGAATTAATTTTATACGTGGTTGTAATTAAATTCATTAAAGAGGGTTGTTTATCTTTAATGTGAAGTAGTAGCAAAAATTAATTTTTAACTTTGTAACGCTTTCCACTTTGGTTGTATCACGAAGCCGGAGAAGAGATTTTTTTGGTGTACCAGGTCACCAACTGTGTATTTTACGATCGTGGTAGCGTTTATATTCCCTCGAAAACCAGTAATCAAAAGTCGTAACGTAGGATACAAACTTTCAATGCCAATACTAATTTTTTTTTACAAAACAATTTGTTCGTTGTGTATGTGATTTACAAGTACGCCATTTTCCCATAACAACTTTTTCATCCGGTTTCCGGAAAATTTATGTTTAAATGCTGTATTTCAACGAATAATCGACCATAGACTTAAATTCATGATTTTCCTTTTTAAACTTATCTCGATCCACTCGTAACGAATCGTCCCAATTATCTGAGTTAGTTCTTTCCCTGGAGGCGATACCCGATTGTCGCGGGAGCGGTCTTGATGCTTTGATCGGCGTACTTTGTTTAAATTTTTCTCGGAACTAATATCTAAAATAATAAGTTTTCCCACAACGGTAGCAAACTCTAAGATTTTTTACTATTACAGGATCAGTGGTTGTTCTCCCCTCGTTGCTCGTTTAAAATTATTTTCCAGATCAGAAGATTTCCGATCTTCTGCTTGATGGTTAGCTTAACTTCACTAACAACCGGCGAATGTTGACTAGGCTTGGTTGCAGGTGGGAGCATTTAGAATTGTAATGTCATCGCTCTCAAGTCCTACAATGTTTCAAAATCTATCGGGCGAATATAATAACTGTATTCGATGAGTAAGTTTTCATATATTTTTTCAATCAAGTCTTTTTGTTTAGACTATCACGTGGACAACGTTAGCAGCGCAGTGACAAACAAATTTTATTTTTTTTTGGGTTTTGTACTTGGTTCCGAATTTCTTCTTCGAGTTTGTATTGGTATCTGGTCGGCATGAGTTGTTTGTTAAAACTAATGAAAAGTCGTTCCATGTTTTCCAAAATAGTTTATTGTTGCAATTTTTCAACCTTGTTACGGTTTATTTGTAAACAAATTATATATTTAGGTAGCAGTGTCAAAACCTCGCCGGCAGCTCCAATAGTCGGAAAGTAGTCGTGGGCTTGTTTAAGAATCGTAGTACAAACGCTTCTACGTGTAAGAAATCTTCAAGAGCGACTAGGAACTCATAGACACAAGAAACAAACCGTAGGATAGTAGAAACATAATTATCGAATAACTAGTCTTCGATCACAACGATATACATACATACATATGGACACAAGAAATATAAAAACAGAACACAATATAAATCAGTCAAATAATAATTTAACAATTTAATAGTGATACAGGTCAAACTGCCCGCATATACATTTGCCGAGAATGTACACTTCGCCTCTGAAGAAGGCGAAGTTTTTGTACGATTGTATCTACCGATAACTGACTCAAAAGCTACACACTTATTTGTGTGGTAAATAATTCCGTTAACGTTAATCCAGAGCAAAACGAAAGAGCACCGGTACTCCAACAGTAAATCTAAAATTATCTGAGAGCGCAAGACATGAAACGAAACTTTGAAAGATCTTTCAAATTTACAATTATTTAGTAACAAAACGCAATAGCAAAGAGTATATAATAAGAAGAGGGACAATCTTACCTAAAATAAAGTAGCCGGAAATGTGTGTTGCTTAAGTTATGAAACAATTATTTCTTAAGTTATGAAGCGAAACAACTGCATACTGCGTTGTGAAAGAAAGGGATAATACATAATAGTACTTTTGTAAAATATTTCTACCTGCTTTTTAGTTTAAAACTACAATGCGGCGATGCCAAATTGGCGAGAACGACTTCACTTGAAAAATCATTGTAAAAGATTTACATTTCTTGTAGAGGATACCAAATTTAATTTAAAATCTTCAAGTATAGGATATTTTATTGAAACGTTATTTTTTTAAATTGTCCAATTGTATTCTTATTGAAAATTTTTATTATTAATAACAATAAAAAAAAGTAAAAAATCATTATACTATCAATTAGACAAATTATTTCTTTCTGTAAACACTGTCGCATCGAATAATTTGTAGCATGTTTAACGAACGGATCAAATTAAATAAATCTTTTTATATAGGTAATCAAATAGTCACGCTTATTTTTTCTGGATAAAACTCGACATACATGAGGAATGAAATTTTTATAGTAAATAAAAATAAAATATTAGAAATCTGTTTGTAATGTTAGGTATAAGTACAACTTGCGTACAGAGAGAATGTATGTAATTTTAATTAAACCCTCAGCAAGTACCGAGAGTAATTGAAAAATGTACTGCATGTACAGCATGTACACCCTGCAACCACTCTTTGCACATGCAAGTACACGCCGTGTACTTAGTGTAATTGCATGTACAGAGAGTAATTACATCGGACAATTAATTTTGACCCAGAATTGGCTTTATCCTCCTACTTAATTGCACCATAAATAAATAACTCTATTTTTAAATTGTACCTACCTTTACAAATATGTTTCTAAACTTAATATTATTATTATTACACCTATTTTTTAATATGTTACTCATTACTTGTTCCTAAGATAAAAATTAATAAATGAAACGTTCACGAGTTTTTCTCAGTATTTTATTTTCGATGTACACAAATTTGATACTCAAGCTATACAGGGTGTTTCTAGTAATCTAAAATATTATATGGGGCGCTTCGTCACTCAATTTTAAGACGAAAAGTTCATATAAACATGTGTGTATCTCATTAACGACAAGACTTATCACACATGTTTATATGAACTTTTCGTCCTAAAATTGGTAACGAAACGCCCCATATAATATTTTAGATTACTTAGAAACACCCTGTATATGAATATGATTAAAATACGACCCGCGCACGGGATTTCCCCACATGCGCACTAGAAGAAATTTTGGTGGAAACTTTAAATTGGATATTAATTTGCTTTACATTAGAAAATTGTACATAAGTTAAAAATTTATTAATCTAGAAGTTACACTTTATAATCATCTAGGTAACTAAGTATATTACAAAAATGTACAAGAGATGCAGTAACAAATGTAATAAATATACAGGGGTTCCACGATTGGGTGTACATAGCTAAAGTATGGGTTCTTGAAGTACTTTTAAGCAGAAAAGTTTCATTAAGCATGTAGTGTACAACAATCTCGCTACAAAGTTATTGGCATTTACGTCAAGCAATTTTTAAATACAAATATAGCCCAATCAATTTATTCCCTAGATAATATTGCACCAGACATTAATAGAAAAACGGTGTTGGAAGTGTGATTCTTTGGATCCATGTGGATTTTCAAGCGCCCAAACATGTGAATTTTTTGTTTGCTATTCCTTTCGATTAAACGTAGCCCCATCTGTAAAAGAATTTTGTTATGAGCTCTGTTACCTCGATATCATGAAAAGCGAGAACATGCCTAGCTAATCGAGAACATCATTTTGAAAATGACATGTTGCTGCGCATTTAATTTTGTGAAACTAACTGGTGTACTTATTTAATAAAATTGTTTACTCACTTAATGTTATTTTTTAAAGATAATAACTTTGAATAACTTTGTAACAGTTGATTTTAGAATACATGTTTATTGGAACTTTTCACCTTAAAAGAAAGTCAAGAACCCATACTTAAGCATTTACATCTAATCCTGAAACATCCTGATTTATGAAAGGAATCAAACAGTTGCACTATAAATAGGCAAATGCAATTTTTTTACTATTTAGCGATGTGTTGATGATTGTAGTATTTTTAAGTAATTGCACCCGCTACCTTCTGGTTTTTAAACAAAATTAATTTACATTTTCTAATCATATCTCCTCGTTCTTATTCAGTTTGCTAATGACTTGCTTCCAGGGTTGTAATCGCTGCTGCATAAATCCAAAAAAAAAAAAAAAATAAAATTAATAAAACACATTTTCTAAGTTTGAAGTCTTACCTAAATTTTGAAATATCTTTATTATCCCTTTGTTACAAACTGCACAAATTCGCATTTTAGAGTACAAGAACAACGATAAAAATAAACAACAATGTAAGGTTAGTATGATCACAGCTGTGTTTAATTAACGTTTAACGTCAAACTTAAAGGACTTTCTTGTTGCGCATGTCGTAAATCCCGCAGTATGCGAATTTGGACCTTATGATAATCTTCAATTCAAATGTTTTTCACGCGCATACACATACATTCAGAATGGCATTCCAGTTAGTATAAATCTGTTAAAACCAATGTTAAAACTCAACAAATGTCAATATTTAGTAACTCATTGTTACCAACTGTTAAATATTAAGAGTTGCGAGAAATAAAGGATTTTATAATACGCAAATGACGTCATTTACGTTTTATAAAGTAAACTTCATGAAATCACTTTTACGGCAAAATAGAAAACGGAATTTATAACATTCATTGTAGTAGCTACAATATGTCATACATTGGTTCTACAAGATGAAATTTTAAAACTAGACGCAAAGAACATGAACGAGATTTTGACTCCTCCGCAAGGAATTTCGTAAATGCCTTGATCCTCTAAAGGAATAATATCTTTAGGGGAACGGAGGAAAGACTTAACTTTATTAACAGGTACAGAAACTACTCGTATGTTGTGTTTCTGTGGAATGTTACTTATCTTCTCTCTAGTACCTTTGAAGTACGGGATTGATACAGTAAACGTACTCTTATCGTTAACTTCGTCGTCACTTCCTTGTTTCATTCTTCTCGATTCCATAACATGATGACGTGAAAAACCATTTTGTTCAAAACTTGATTCAGAAGATTCATTTCTTCGTGTATGTGCTCGCTGTCTGTTAGTCTAGCAGATCTAATTAATAAGGTTTTTAAAACAGAATTTAAATGTTGTGGATGATGATGTGAATTAGCATGTAGGTATCTATTGGTATGAGTTTGTATTCTATACACTGTATGTCCTAAACTTTCGTCTGGTTTCCTAATTAGTAACACGTCAAGAAAAGGTAGTTTTCAGTTAACTTCTACTACGGTAGTAAATTTAATTTGTGGATGAATATTATTTAAATAATTTAAAAAAGCTAGTAATGCTTCATTACCATGTGGCCATATAGAGAAGATATCATCAACATATCGTAACCAAAGTTCTGGTTTGTTGGAAGATTCTTGAATTGCATTTGTTTCAAAGTTTTAGCCATAATTGCGATATTGTCTGCAAAAACGGATTTAGAGATATTAAATGTTTCCAATTTTCTATACCCCAAATACATTGGTTTGGACTATTCATTGGGTCTTTTTAATAAAGCCATCCATAAACGTTATAAAATGTAGGGGGCTCAGGTTTCCTCCTTGTCTAACCCCTTCTTCCGTAACAAATTCTTCCAATGTCATGTTATTACTTATTACACAATTTCTTGACCTTTGTACAGACATTTGATAATTCTGATTAATTTTGGGTCTACATTCTTTTTCTTGAGTGTTTCCCATATTTCCGCTCTCAGCACTTTGTCAAAAGCTTTCTCCATATCAAGAAGCGCTATATACATTTTCCTTTTTCTTGCCAATAATCTGTTTGTAATTTTTTTTATTGTAAAGACATGGTCCAGAGTATATCTATTTTTCCGAAATCCGCTTTGGGTTTGACACAAAGTGGGTTCAATTTGTTTTTAGTCGATTTTTGTTATTATTATAACTTTACTGCCGTATTTAGTAGGGTTATTTCTCTGTAATTCCTGCAATCTTTAGTATCGCTTTTTTTGTGTAGTGGTACTATAAGTCCCATTTCCCAATCGGGTAGAACTTTTCTTCATTCCACACTTTGTTGCAAATCTTTAGTAGTGGCATGGTTCCTTCATTTCCCAGATGTTTAATCATTCTTGTCGTAATTTTGTCTTTTTCTGGCGCTTTACCTGTCTTTAGTTTAGTCATTGGTAAGTAAACTGTGGAAGTATTGTCTCCATCGGTCCATTATTTCCGATTCTCTGGTCAGTATTTCTCCTGCTTCGTTTGCAATCACTGAATTACCCCTTTTTGTCTCTTCTCAGGTTTTTTAGGACTCTATAGAACAATCTTTGATTGCTTATCCTGTCTTTCTCTAGCTTATTTACAACATCTTACTACCATGTTTTTTGTTTTGATTGTTTAACTAAATTTTTTACATTTATTCTGTAGTCTTTGTAATATTTACATTATAACTTTTTATAAGTAAATAGTATAAAATTTTCTACTGATATATTCTGTAGTGTCACAAAACCATATCTCATTATACGCAATAAAAATATATCATGTCTAACAAGCGTCTTTATATCTCGAACCGGCATTAATGCTTAAAGTGATCTCCCAAGGTTCACAAATTTTGTTTAAAATGAAAATACAGAAATAAATGGAGAGATATAATGCAAAAATGTTTTATTTATGTGCTCGTTCACTTTGAATGTCACTGTAAAACAATTTTAAAACTGTTATTACCGACTGACTAAACACGTAAGTACAGTTTATTTCCAACCAGGCGTTGCAATTTTGGAAATTTAGAGCATTAAATGAAGCGCCAGAAATGTAAATGTTTAAAGAGAATATAAAAATGTAAAAAAAACTTGTTTATAAAAAGTTAAACAATTGTATACTATGTATTTGTGTGCTCAATGAAATTTTAGAGATGGAGCAGATATAAACAAAACTTTTACTGGCCTATTCACGGACCAGTGCTCAAAATTATTCATTAATTAATTATGCATTTATTTACTGTAAAACATCTTAATTTTATTTTGACATAATAGTAGATGTATTTCTGTGTTATAAATGCAATTATTTTAGAATATTCAGAAAAGGTTACACCAAACTCTTACTACGCATCTCTAACTCCAAAGAAACTAATTATCTTAGAAGACTTAGCTGCAATGCAATATAAAATGTGTAACCGTCTGGAAGGTTTAGATTTGGAGCACTGTCTTCTTAGTGTAGAAAAACTTGCTTATTTTCACGCAGCTTCGTTGCTATTATACGAACAGGTTGATATACTTTTCATTTTATTTATTTTCGTCAACAATATTATTTTAGAACCCTAAAATAATGAACAAATTTATAAAAAACGGGTTGCTTAAAGAAGAATTATTTAAGCAGTGGGATTCGATCGTAATTAAAGAAGTCCTAAGCGCTTGCCAAAGACATTCAAGTAAGTGTTTCAAAGCTAGCATTTTTTTAATTTAATTATTTTTAAATAGATTTGCAGAAATATACTTATCTAATAAATCAAGACTTATTAGAGAAATGTACTACTATCAAAGACGTTGATCCAAAATTGAACGTCTTGAATCACGGAGACTTCTGGTGTAACAACTTAATGTTTCAGTATAATGAAAATGGGCATCTAAATGACGTAATTTTTGTAAGTGTTAGATAAAGATAAGTGTACGTTATTATTAATAATTTATTTCAGGTTGATTTTCAAGTAGCTACCTTGACAAATCCGTTTTTTGATTTACTTCTTTTTTGGCTTCAAGTCCAAATTTAGATGTCAAAAACCCACATTAATACTATTGTAAAACATTACTACGAGGTATTTTACAAGTATGTTAACATTTTAAAGATACAAACAAAAATACCAAATTGCGAAGAGTTTGTCAAAAGAATTTTATGATGGGATCACCATTACCACCGGTTATTGCGAATATCTTTATGGAAGCATTCGAGCAAGAAGCCATTCAATCCAGCGAACAGAAACCAAAATGCTGGTTCAGATACGTGGACGATACCTTTGTCATATGGCCTCATGGGAAAGAAGCACTTACTGTATTTCTTAACCACTGCAACACTCACGACAAAAAGATCAAGTTTACCATGGAGACAGAAGAGACTAAGGAACTTCCCTTCCTGGATGTTCTAGTGAAACGAGGGGATAACAACAAGTTGGCTCATAGTGTATATCGTAAAAGACACACACCGACCGATACCTCCATGCCACATCACACCATCATCCACAGCAGAAGCGGTCTCTAATCAAAACATTATTGCATAGAGCTAACAAGATTCCTGACGAGGTTCACAAGGCAGAAGAACTTCAACACGTCCAACAAGCCCTAATAAAGAACGGCTATACCAGAAACAAAATAAAAGCCGCCTGTCGCAGGGAATCCGAAAAAGAGAAGGAACAGGTCACCACCTACGCTCGTTTGCCATTAATTGCTGGAGTAACTGACAAATTAAGAAAATCATTGGAGAAGAAGAATATCGGTGTCTGGTTTGGAACAGTTAGAAAAATCCAGCAACTACTACCTTCTAATAAAGATAACCTGCCGAAACTCTCAGCAAAAGGGGTCTACCAAATTGATTGTTCATGTGGAAAGGTCTACATTGATCAAACCGGACGCAACATAAAATGTAGATTAAAAGAACATCACCGAGACGCTAAGTCCAGAGCAGTAGATAAATCAGCAATCGCAGAACATCTACACAAAAAAGAAAAACACATCATCAATTTCGAGGAAGCTAAAGTTCTATCAAGGACTAACAACTACTATCCAAGGATAATCAGAGAATCCTTAGAAATTATGAAAAATAAAAACAACTTTAATCGAGAAGATGGTTACCGATTAAGCAACACGTGGAAACTAACTCTTCACAAAAACAAAAAAACAAATGTCGCCACAAAATAAGTCGATACAAAACAGAAGATCTACCAACCATCGAAAACCAACCACCCGTCACTGATCGACATCAACCAACCGTAACGGAACATAGGTATATAACGCAGAAGGAGGAGCAGAAGACAACAACATCAGTCTTTAGAGTAACTTCTGAAGAAGCTAACAGCATGGTTAGCGAAACATCAAGCAGAGAACGTAGGAAGGAAGGACGAACACGGCTCAACCCGGAAGATAATAATCTTAATGACAACAGCAGCGAAAGCGGTCTTTAAAATTGTTTTTATATTATATTTTGAACAATTGATTTTTAAAATCTAAATTTAATTTTACAACAAAAAAATATAAATAAATATAATTTCATAAATTTTTTTCGATATTTCTGTATTTTTACTTGCAATGGATCAAAAACAGCTTAACGCATTTATACAATAGTAAACACTCCTAAAGAGTTCCAAAAGGACAAAACAGCTGTCTAGTAATTCTTGGTGTTTCTATTGTACATAGTGGGAAAATTTCGACGTTTGTATAGAGTATCTCGATAACCATATGACATAGAGAATAATGGATGTTGGTGTCTCGATCTGTTTTTTCGAGATAAATTCATTGGTGAAAACAAGAATCGGCTATGGTCTTTTGTTTTTGAGTTTCAACCAAAAGATTGATTTTTCTACATTTTGAAAAGTGTCTATATCCTACTTGTTCATTAAGTTAGAAAAAAACTAACAAACAGAAAAACACTAAAAACTGCACCAAAAAATTTTACTCGGACATGTGTTTCCATAGCTAAGCTGGTGCAGTTGTTGGTGTTTTTCTGTTTGTTAAACAGACGCTACGGTTTAATGTTCTATTCCTTTGAGGTAGAAAAAAAGTAGTAATACACTTTTTTGAGAGGAATTGAATTGCGTTGACAAATATTAAATATCTATATTTGTTTACGAGTTATGAAATCATATTTTTTTTCTACTACTGAATTCAACGATATGTCACACTTTATATTTTTGAGACGTTTCGGATAAGAAAATTTATATTCAATGTAAAACATCGAAAAAGTATAGTTAAAACTAATACTAGAAACATTAAGAAACCCTAAAATTATTATAATTATGTTTTCTCATTTTCTAATTTCTGTTGCGAATAAAATAACTCACAAGTATGTATTTAGTGAAAATACTGTTAATTAAACATTTAAAATACATCTTCCCTCGTTCTGTTGCATTTGATAAAAATAAGTGGGCTTTGCATTTTGTTTTCATAACTGTTATAATTGATTGTTGTACATATTACCTTTGTTTGGTGGTCTTTGAGTGAATTACCTTTTGTGTTTGCCTAAAAACAATATGGTAGGAGAACATTTTTCAAATAATGAAAAAATCGACACACTGACGTGTTACATTTTCTGTCAACGTAATTGTTCTGAAGCCGAAAGAATGTATTTAAACAAATATCCAGAAAAGCATCAACCTAACGAAAGAACTTTTCGCAGATTAGCAGTTAATCTAAAAGAATATGGTGCGTTCCAAAAACCTATAAAATCTCGCAAAAAACCTTGCAATGAAGAAAGAGCCAATACTGTTTTATTAGCTGTAACGGAAAATCCAGAGGTTTCTACTAGGTACATTGAAGAGGCAACTGGCATAGCCCATTCGGCAGCTCATTACGTTCTAAAGAAGGAGAAAGTACATCCATATAAATTTAGAATCTGCCAAGGACTTCGACCAGGTGACGTAGAATATTCTGCAAATGGTATACACGTCAATGTCAAGACAATGAATATTTTCCGAATAAAATTATATGGTTTGATTAAAGCAGAGTTAATAATAATAGAATTTTTAATCGTAGAAATCTTTATTATTGGGCAAGAGAAAATCCACGGTTGTACAAAACGGTCAAACACCAAAACCGTTTTGGATTTAATATGTGGGCTGCTATACTGGGTACTCGAATTATAGGTCCTTTCATTTACCACGAATCCTTAAATTCTGAACGATACCAAGTTTTACCCCAAATGAATTAGAGATAGCTTTGAATGATTTGTCTATCCAAGAAGTTGAAGGTTATTGGTTTATGCAGGACGGTGCACCAGCACATAATTCTAGAGTTGTCAGAGAATACTTGTCAGTTAGATTTCCAGAAAGATGTATTGGCACTTATGCAAATGTACTGTCGCCAGCCCGTTCTCCAGATATAACACCTTTGGATATTTTCTTTGGGGATACATTAAAATTACATTTATGGAAACGATATTGAAAACGAAGAAATGTTACAAAGGATAGTTTTCAAAGCGTGTGCTAGTATTACTCCTCAAATGTTGAGGAATGTGTTAAATTCTACAGTTAGAAGATGCTATTTATGTTTGGAGAATAATGGGAACATCTTTTGTGAGTTTATTAACCTTTTAAAATAAATTTGGTTTTATTTGTCTATTATTTAAAATTACAAAACATAGTTTTATTATAATTTTACGGTTTTCTAATGTTTCGGTACTGTACGTTTTCAATATTTTACATTGAATATTAATTTTCTCATTCGAAACGTTTTAAAAATATAAAGGGTGACATATCGTTGAATTCAGTATCAAGGAGAGAATTAAATATGGCAAAAAATATTTTTGGTGTATTTAAAAAATAAAGTTGATAATGGTTGCTAACAAACGAAACGTTGTATCAAAATTGGATAAAACCATTAGGTTGAGCTAGAAAAGTGGCAATGAAAATGTGTTATTTTTTTCTTGATATCTTTTCAAATAAGGTCAGAAAAAAATAAAAACGAAAATCAAAAAGTTTAATTTTTTTTCAAATATCTTAAAAACTAAAAGAGATATCTGAGTTCTTTAAAGACTATAAATACATCCCCTCAAGTGCGGCCATCAAGTAGGGTCAATCATAGTTAAATTTAGTCAAAACTCATATTTTCCAATATCAAATAAAATTATCATATTTACCAAAGACATTTTTTAAAATTTTATGTATGTATGCTGCCTATAATTACGTTCTCACATTTTAATTCCTAAATCTTCTGAAAAGTACAAATGACTTAAGAAAACTAAAAAGTATGATCTGTTAGAATACTTTATTTAAAATAATAAAAATTCCGATATTGCATCGGAAATATACTTCAATTGTTATCCAGAAAGAAGACAACCTCATAAGTCTATTTTTGTTAAATTAAAAGAAAAATGTCACAACCATTAAGGATATTATACAAAAAGGTGACGGTATTTGTATTTAAAAGCTATCGGAGTAAATAACTTAAAACTGTCTGGAATAGAGTTGTATATCTTATAAACGCTGTAAGAAAATGACCCCTCATATTTAGTTGTACGATGAAGTGGTGGAGAAATACCACCTTTAAAACATAAATTTAATTTATGAATGTCAGTTTTAAAAGTTATTTTATTATAAAAAGTATGGGGGACATTTTCTATTAATTATTTTATGATATAAACAAGCTACACTCAGCAGTCTTCTGTTCTTCATATTCAACCAGGACAGTTCTGTTAGTTTATAAGAAACACGATTACATTTTGTAATACCAAAAATAAAACGAATGCATGAGTTTTGAACTCGTTGTATCCTTCAGCTAGTTTCATTTGTTATGCAGATTCTATAAATTTGTGAACAGTAATTGAAATGACTTAAGACTAGACTGTCGCATAGGTGTGTTTTTAATTTTTCAGGAATGTATTGTCTATGAGGATATAATAATTTTAAGTTTATATATGCTTTTTGAATGTATATATGTATATATATATATAGTTATAGACGGTATCTTGTTGAGCCCGATACGTTAACAGGCCGCTGTTGAGCCCAGTACCCCGCGCTTAAATACAGAACGCTGTGGAGCCCGATTATATACAGAAAATATATTTAGAGTTCTTTCATGAGCCCCACAACGTTGCCAGTCCCTTCAGGCTCATCAGAGGTACTTTTATATAAATTAAACGGTATTTACCATTTGTATTTGTTTCTACACAAGATGTATTTACATCCGTCAAACAATTATGATACATAATTAACTTATCATTTCTTCTTTTCTACAATTGAGAAATTCCGATAGTGACTAAAAAGCCTTTGTTAGTAAATAATTTTGTATTTCCTGTTTGAGTTGTTTAATAGTTAAATCACGTATATGTGATGGTAGTTTAATGTTTACACTTAATCTATACAATTATTTTTCTATTTTATCACAATTTCTCGTGTAATAATTATGAACATCTGATTTGTATGTAAAACTTTTACATATTTTTTAAGCATAAGTGATGCAATTAAAATAAACAGTAACGGCAGTGTCATAATTATTAATTTAATAAAAATTGGCTTACAACCTTTTCTAAAAGCGATTGTTCCTAAAACACATAGAGCTTTACGTTGCAACGAGAATATTCAGTTTGATCTATAACAATTTGCTTAAATGATACTACAGTAATTTAAATGAGTATGAATTAATCCGAAGTATGTCATTTTGAGACATTTTGATGAAACACTGTCTTCTAAACGCATTAAAATATATATGTCACTGTTAAATTTTCTGGTCAATTGACTTATACGGTCTGTGAATTGTAGTTTAGGATCAAGATTTATTTCTAAAATTTTTTTTAGAGTTCTTATTCTGAAAATTATGTGGTCGAAGTGTAAATAAAAGTTTTATTGTGTTTTATATTAGTATAAGATTTTTAGTAGAGCAATGTAAGAATTTTAATTAATATCGCCGTGTCATCCGTATTGAATAATGGACGATTCATTTTGGAAATGTAAATGTAAATCATTAACATACATAAGAAATAATAAAGGCCCAAAATTGAACCTTGAGGTACTCCATTACGCAAGAAGCGATTATCAGAAAATACAACATTGACTGTTTATTTTTTCTATTGCTTAAGTATGATCTGATGAGCGCAATACTAGCTTCATCAAAATTATAAAATGTTTTCAATTTATTTAGGAGATGTGCCACATAATCAAAGGCTCGAGAGAGATCTAAAAAATGCTAAAACAAAATTATTTTGTTCAAAACTCTCAAGTATCCAATATGAATTCAATATAAAGTGCAAGCCAAGACTATTCGAGTTTTAAGTAATTTGATTAAATTAAGACTTTTAATTTAACTGTTACCATCGATACTTTTAAGTTCTAGAGCTTTATCTGGTTTATAGACAAAACAACGCTCCCATCAATATCTTAGCACATTTGATCCATTGATTGATTGATTTTTTAATCCAATGCACGGTTTTCGCTTAAAAATTGTCATATTAACGTTATTGTTAATATTTTCCAGAGAAACATTTTCTATTTATTACGAAAAACGCGCATCGGATTGAAAAACAAGAAGGTCACCTTTCGTACGTCGCGACGGTGAAAATAAAAAATGTGGTACATTAAAAGCTTTTCATACATAGTTCAGGATGTCCGATTTACGACACTTATAGGGTATCTGTCATGTGCTGTTTTTGGATTATACTTAAAATTTTGTTTTCCCAATTTAATGATAGTTGTTGCATTTAGTATAAGGTAAGTCAATATATTTTTGTCAATTATTAAAAATAAACCCTCAACATATTTTTTAATAAACGTTGGCGGAATTGTCAACTGGGAGGAATATCTTTAATTAATTGATCTAATGGAATATCTCCTAATATATTACTATCACAGCAGGTTATCGCTTACATTTGAACAGGAAGTAAACAATTCACTTAATTATTTAGATCTTATACTAATTAAAAAGAAACCATTATTACAGACTGGTTTAGTAAACCCAATTCATCGAATAGAAATATTAATTTTAAATGTAATTACCCAATTCAGTATAAAATAATTTTTGTGTATAATTTTTTCAACAGAAAATGTTATAGTCGTAGATAAAGCATAGTATTCAACTCGTGGTAAGGACAATAACTCATTTGGATGATTACGCCACTCGACTAACGTCTCGTGTCGCAAAATCATCCGCGTGAGTTATTGCCTTCTTCCACCACTTATTGAATAATATAACGATATCACGTACTTACATTGCGTATAATTTTTACTTTAATGAGATCAATACAGCAAAACTTAGTAGTGATTAGTCGCCAAAACAATACTTAACGTGTGTAAGTCGGAAAATGTGCTGATACATAGTATTACCCACTAAAATGTTTACGCAGACTATATGTTTTTGTACGTTGTTAGGCCTGTTCAATGTTGCCACATACCGGGCCACTCAACGTACCATCCGTAACGAACGAGAACGTGTATATAAAAGAGACCTCTGCAGCGCATTCGTTCGAACTATTTTGTATATAGTGGATATATAAACGTATCCTAAATGAGCCCGGCCAAATTTTCGGATTTACACGTTTCAATGCATATACAATAGTATAATGATAATATACACATGGATACGTTGATGAGCCCGGAAGTCGGGCCCAATAACGTTTCTTCAGGCCCGAGAGCGTACCGTTTATATATTCTACGGGCTCAACAACTGCCGGTTTATATGTCTATATATATATATATATATATATATATATATATATATATATATATATATATATATATCTTAATATATACATATACATATATAAGCAACTTTGCCGACAGGTATGTAAAGCAGTTACATAGTCGATTCTCAATAATTATAGCCAACATAACAGTTGGCAAGTATAACATTTTTGAATCGCCTGCAAGTAATACACAAGTGGTTGTACAATAGCAAACAAACACTGAGAATCACCCGACAGCTGTTTCGTCCTTTGGGACTCATCGGGGTGAGAGAACTCGAGTGTAAGTTCACTATTGTACGTGCGCGCTGTGACGTTTGCCCTACTGGAGGGATCACAATATTTAAACGAGTCACTAGATGTCGAAAAACTTATCGTTTAAATATTGTGATCCCTCCAGTAGGGCATATAGTCGACAGCGCGTTTGTACAATAGTGAACTTACACTCGAGTTCTATCACTCCGATGAGTCCCAAAAGGACGAAACAGCTGTCGGGTGATTTTCAGTGTTTGTTTGCTATTGTACAACCACTTGCGTACTTTACTGCAGGCGATTCGAAATTTTAATACTTGCCATATATATATATATATCAGATTATCCTTTTACCTTTCGGTGTAGGATATAAATATTACATTTAATATAATTACATATTTAAATTTACAAATTTCTTCCATTCTTTCTTATTGCATGCCTTCTCCTCTGCTTCTTTCTATGTTTTTCCTTTTTCTTCTAGTATTCTTCCCACTTCTCCATTTCATGTTTTTTGGTCTTCCTCTTTTTTGTTTTTCATTATTCTTGTCTTCCATATCTGCTTTACTGGTACTTCTACGTTTATTCTTACAAGATGACCCCACCACGATAGTTTCTTCTTCTCAATAAATTCTATTGTACTTTCCACTTCTAGTTCCTTTCTTATGTCTGTGTTTCTTAGTCTATCTCTTCTTGTAATACCTTTTGTTTTTCTTAGGTACCTCATTTTGATTGCTTGAATCTTACTTTTCTGCTGCTCTGTCAATACCCACGACTCGCTACCATACGTTAATATTCGTCTAAAAATCGATTTGAATATTTTTGTTTTAGTTTCCACTGAAACTTTCCTCTTACTCAGAAAATTATTTTTTAATGCATAGAACAGTCCATTTGCCTTCTTAATTCGGTTGTTGACATTTGCTTCCTCAGTTTCTTTTTCGTCCAATACTTCTCCTAAATATTGGAAGTTATTTACTTGTTCAATTCTTTCTCCTTCAATCTGAATTTTCATGTTTACTTTTTCTTCTCCGATTGTCATTACCTTTGTTTTACATTTATTAATTTTCATTCTATTCTCTTTCAGTACTAAATTTCAACTGTTTAAATTTATTTGTAAATCTTTTCACTTTCCGCTATAATACGACGTCATCCGCGTATATTTCCTCCGATACCTTGACTTTTTGCATTTTTAAATACCCAATTGTCATCTTATTCACTTTTTCTTACACTTCTTAATTATTTCATCCATAAATATTATAAACAGCAGTGGACTTAAGCTTCCGTCTTGTCTTAATCCTATATTTGTTTTGAATGTTTTAGATATTTTATTATCTCTCACAATTGCGTTTTGGCTACTTTCGTAAATAAAATTTGAATCATTTTTATTCGTGCTTACTTGTCTTTCTTTTAGCAGCCTCCACACTGTGCTTCTGGGTACCGCATCAAACGCTTTCTCTAGATCCAAAAATGCCAAATATATCATCCTTTTTTCTTGCTTTTTTGTTATTTGTTTTATTGTGAATATGTGGTCCTGTGCTTTCCTTCCTTTTCTGAATCCACTTTGTTCTTCTTCCATTGTCTCTTCAGTTACCATTCTAATCCTTTTTTTTTCTAAAATTTTCATACATATACTTAGAAGTGTTACTCCTCTATAATTATTACACTCTTTTTATCTCCTTTTTGTGAATTGGTACTATTAACGCTGTCGTCCAATCTTTTGGTACTTCTTCATCTATCCACACTTTGTTGTAGATACTTAGTAGTGTTTCTCTGCCTTTTTGTCCTATACTCTTCATCATTTCCGCCGTTATTCTGTCGCACCCAGCCGCTTTCCCGTATTTTACATCTTTTATTACTTCTTTAAGTTCTTCCATCCTTATCTCTTGTTCCTCTGTCTCTTTTGCTATTTCGACATTTTCAATATCTTCTTCCTTTTGTAGATCATTTAGTAATTCTTCAAAGTGTTCTTTCCATCTTTCCATTATTTTTTTCTTCTGTTATAATTTCTCCGTTTTTTCCTTTTATTATTTTTGTGTTTAGTGTTTTCTCTGCTATTAAAGTTTTTAATGTTCTATAGAATAGTTTTGGTTTCCTTTTGAATCTTTTTCCATTTTTTCTCCAAAAAGTTTTCCATTGTTCTTCTTTCGCATTTTTGACCAGCTGTTTAGTCGTTTCTTGTTCTTGTTTATATTTCCTGTATTTTTCTTCAGTCTTGTACAATAAGTAACTTTTCCATGCTTCTTTCTTTTACTTAATTTGAATTTGAATTTCCTTTGTCCACCATGATGTGTGTTTCTTATTATTTTTCTTCCTTGCTTTCCCGCATATCTCGTTTGCTGTATTTATCACTATGTTCTTAAAATATCTTAATTCGCTTTCAACACTTTTTTTCATTATTTGGTTTTTGTATCCATCCAGTTTCTTGCTTATAGTTTTTCGTATTTATCTGCTACTTGTTTGTCCCTTAGTTTGTAATATTTGATTGATTCAAACTGTACCATTTCCTTATTTTCTGTATTCGTCTGCGTTTTCTTCTTTTTGATGTTTATTTTCTCTGATTTTAGCCATTACCAGATAATAATCGCTACCAACTTCCAAATGTAACAATTAATTAATGATTTATATTTGAAGCTATTGTCCATAATTATACCAAGATTTTTAAACTGATTTACAATAGGAATGTACTGATTTTCTATACGAAATTTAACGAGATGTTTTAAAATTTCTATCTTTTGTTTATTTCTAAAAAGTATCATACACAATTTCGAGGGACTAATTTTTAATGAATGGTTTAGTGAAATTTGAGTGATCTTATCTAAATCCGCTTGAATGTTATTAATTGCTTGATTTATATGGTTTTCATTAAAAGAAAAATACAATTGCATATCATTGGCATACATATATGCATATCACACGATTTAATAACAGTTGAAAACAGTACAGTATAGATGGTAAAAATAGTGGACCAAGTATAGAACCTTGAGGTGCACCTTTTGTTACGATATAATGGACTGTAGTTTTAATGTATATCTTTATTTATATGATTACAATTTTGGTATTGTGAGTGTGTATACACTTGTACGGTACTCGCGCTTATAAAACTTAAATTAAACATTTATACGTACATTTTAACATATCTAATGCGAAACCGTAGTGTGGTCTTTAATTAACAAGAAAGGTTTTAATCAGCCACTCCAACACCCTCAGGACTTATCCAGGTATAACACACAGCAAAATCATAAGGTCAAGAAACGTGCTAAAAGAGTTTCACGTGACAGATAAAATTGATACAATCAGAAAAAAAAACAGTGTGTACTTACGGTGGATCCAATCGTATATAAACACACATAAATGATTTGTGTAACTTTCAATTTTAAGATGCACGCTAGAACCACTCGTACAGCAAACGGAGAAGAAGGAAATGCCCGCTTTCAACTAAAAAATCTCAATCGAATTTTATTTTCAACTAATCGAAAATTAGCAAAATGCGCGGCAAATACGACTTTTGTCGTAATATATTAATCGCGACATACCTGTAATGTATTGCCGTAACCGTAACAATTTGGAGTTAACCACAGTCCATATAATGTAGATTTCTTTCATCTTACTGAACACTGGCAACGTCATGATAAATTACAGCAATTATCTATAGTCAATTCATCTTTAGTATCCTTATTCAAACTCTCCGTTATAAAAAATGGAGGAGTTGTTATCTTTAAAAAAATCCTTGTGATTTAACAATAAAAACTTTACAAACCACGACCACACCTTGCGATGGTATTTTTGAATTTTGTAGATTTACAATAATGCAAACTAACACTATTTATGGATCACTCAGTGGTGACTTTAATACCTTTTTTAAACTCTTCACAGACTTGCTAAGTAACATTTTGGTCATAAATAGAACATTGATTTTAGGAGGAGATTTTAATATGCTCGACATACCTCTGATGTATGCTGTGACAAACATTATCCATTCTTGTACACTAAATAAAGCCATTTTTCATTAATTTAAGAAAGTAAAAAAGGTCTTTACAGGGATGACAGTGAGAAAATGACAAATTTATTTTTATTTTAGCAACGCACTTAATTTTGGTTTTGAATTCCGCCAAAATTATTTTGAACTTAAATACAAAAATTTAAAAAATTAATTTTGAATACTATTAATTTTGTGTGATTTCAGCAGTAGATGGGATTATTCATGATCGCCAATAAAAAGTTGGTTCAAAGTTGCAACGAAACATCAAGTTAACATGCGGTATACATTTTAGCATGGAAAACCCTATGGTCACAGTTAAAAAAATGCACTGTATAATGATATTTTGACAATTGTCACTATAATAAATTTACTGTCTATTATTTATCAATAACTTTTTTCAGGTTAAATTAGAATAGTTAGAAAATATAGGAATCAGTGGGATTTACTTTACTTAATGGAAAACGTATGTCAAGTTTAACGTGAGTTATGGTAATTCAAAATCCACATATTATTTAGTAATATAAAAAATAGATTATGATTTGTTCAGCATAAATATTTTAGACAATTTTAAGTCAAAATTAGTATGAATCGTTTCATGTTTTACTTATATATCTGTTTATGTATTTTAACTGTGAGCATAACAAGTGCTTTCGTCATTGAAACCGGCTAATTACCAAACAATATAATACATAAAAACTTTAATCATTAAAAATAAAAAAAATATATAATTACTTTGTTTTGCCATAGAAAACAATAAAGTATTTTATCTTTCTGAAAATATAATTAACGACATTATTAAAAAAAGGGAAAGAAAAAAAAATATGATAAAGTATTTAAAAAAAAAAATACCAACGATTACGTAAAATTTTGTGTTTGAGTAAAGTAATGGTGAAACAGTGTTTCAGATACGACTTAATGTCGATAAAAAAATGCATAGAAAGATATCGAATCTGATGTTGAACATTCTGTACCTTTTTGTGGTAAAATCGTTATATCGAATCGTTAAGAACTCTAATATTTTTGTTATGGAATGAATGTTAAAGCAAAGTCACAGACACAGTTGAAAAACTAGTTTCAGATTTTATTGTATTGTGGCGCAATTTTACATGCAGAAATTGCATGTCTTCGTAGAGCTAGAATAACACCTTTATATCAATTGAAATATTCTAAATAATTATTTTTATATTAACTGCCTGAAGGATACCTTTTAACGAAGAAATACAATTTTTATCGAAACCGCAGGTCGAGACAAAAAATTTATCCGAACCATTAAAAGAAGCTTCATGCACGAAATATAAACAACGTTTTTTCTACAACAGCTTTGATATAAGTCAATAGACAATTTAAAGAAAATTATAAAAATCTCTCAATATAATGACATGGTTAAGTCTCCTGTGAAGTAGGTAGCTAAGGAGACGTAAAAATTTTTTTGTACTTGCCGCTTAGGAAATGTCTTTGATATAAGTGTATAGCCAATCAGGAAGCTATTTTTCCCGCATCAGTTCGGGAAAATTACAAAAACACTGGCATTCACAGACATTGAAATAATAACATCGTAATCCAAATATAATATACAGTTGTTAAAATTTATTTTTCTAATAATTTTTGTTAATTAGAACAAGAATTAACCTTGAAAAATCTAAATAAAGTTATTAAAAATGTATAGTGCTTATCTATCCAGTATGTATATTACTACAACTAAAAACGTCAACTCATAGCACTCTGCTAACTATATTAAAATTTGACATTAATGTAAAATAGTTGCTAATATTTATTAACGAAATATTTGCTCAATTCAAAAAATATTGTACAAACCTCTTGCGGGAAGATTATTCTAGCATTCGCGTTATTAAGGCACTCGCTCACTTCGTTCGCTCGATGCAGCAGTTCAGTCTTACACTCCGTAGAGTAAACACCTACCCTAGCCTACCTGCGATCGAAACTTTAATTGTTTTATAAAAACAACTCGCCACCGGCAATAATGTCCGTTTCGGCAGATTTATTGTTTAACGTTTGCCCGTCTATGGCGCTACCCAAACCCACCATCACAAACATCCCAAGTTTCTAGTAACGATGACCCTACCCAAAACTTACTTCAACCTAATATCATTTACTAAAACACACCTACTCCTTACCCAGTGAAACTCTCCTTAAAGTTGTTTTTCGAGGAATTCCCGAAACTTCCCCTACCGACTAGATTAAAGTCAAACTAGAATCCCAAAAAAAATCCCCATCCAAAGTTATCCAGCTCTTCAAGCGAAACAGATTACCGTTATTCCTGGTTCTCATTCCGAGAGAACAAAATTCAATTTACAACCTCACCCACTGCTGCAGAGTAGCAATCCGTGTCGAACCTCTACAATCCGAACGCAAGTTCTACCAATGTTATAGATGCCAACTCCATGGACATTCACAAAGTAAATGCACCGCTCCTTTAGGCTGTGTTAAATGCAGCGAACTCCACCCATTCCACGAATGCACCAAAACCCGTGACCAACCCGCTAAATGCACCAACTGTGGAGAACTACATACGGAAAATTACAGCGGATGCTACCCTATTCCCCGCCTTATCCACAAAACCCGCACCGCCCATCCCTAAACCCACAACAACTTTTGGCACCACCAACAACCAAACCCTAAACAACCTACGTCCCACCTCAAAACAAACAAGCCTGTATTGCCAAAATTCTTGGTACCATTCTTTCATCCTTCAGCCAATCAAATCCAACAGAAGAAGCCACCAAATTCTTTCTTGAAAACACCCTACAATTACTTTCCTTAACCTTCTAAAAAAACCAACATGGCAGTACAACCTACCATCCTTTCCGACTTTTGGAATTGTAACGGTTATTGTTACAAAACCAATGAACTTGAAAAATTTCTTAGAAATCACAACGTCGATCTCATTCTCTTCTCTGAAACCCACCTTAACCCATGTCACAAAGTTAAAATTCTGAATTACAACTTTTTCAGCAACGACCGCAACGCAAAAGGCGGTGGCAACGCAATCTACATCGAACAATCCCTCAAGCACTACCTCGCTTCCAATCCTTCCCTGGACCATATCAAAACCACTTCAATCATCGTAGAGACGACCTCCGATAAGATCAAGATGATTGCACATTATAACCACCCAAGTCTCCTTTAACCAACAATGACCTAGGAAAACTCTTTCTTGATCACAATCCTACCATCGCATCAACTGCAAACACCGTCCTGGAATAGCCGCATCTACAATCCCAACCGACAAATGCTATCCGCATACCTAACGAACCAACATTTATCCTAATCAACTTCCGTCCCGGCACCCTAGACATCGCAATTACCCAAAACATCTCTTTAATTTCAACAATTTACGCTCTTTCCGAACTTAGTTTTGACCATAATCTAGTCATCCTGCACCTTGGACCTATATCTCACGACCCTCCTTTAGAAACCTGCCAAATCACCGACAAACGACAAACAAATTCTTAACCGATTACAACTCCAAGTCCGCACCGAAATTCAAACTTACCGCAACGAATCCTGGACTGCCAAGCTAGAATCCTTAAACCAAGACAACCACTCCCTATAGCGTATGCAAAAAAAATTCTGCAACGCCAACCAATCTCCAGAACACGCGATCCACTCGACCGGCAGCCTCGTTTTCTCTCCCGAAGAAAAAGCCGAATCCCACGCCGACAACCTAGAACTCCAATGCAGCCAAAACTACCAAATCGCCGACATCAATCACGTTTCCCGTATCGAATCCAGAGTATCCCAATTTCTACTAAACAACCGCAACGACGATCCAATCACGCCTACATCTCCGACCAAAATCCGCTAAATCATACGTTTCCTTTGCAAACGTAAAGTTCTCGGTCCCGATCAAATCCAAACTTTATGATGCAACACTTCCCACGCAAACCTATACCATTCCTTACCGCTATCATTAATTCCATAGTAAGAGTAGGCTACTCCCCGCTGACTAAAGATAGCCGACGTCATAGTAATCCCAAAACCTTTAAAAGACCCTAAGTTTCCGCAAAACCACAGCCCGATAAGTTTACTTTCCGCACTTTCAAAAATTGCTGAAAGAATTATCCTACACAAGCTTAACCTGGACATCTCCCGTTTAAAAATCCTACCTGACGAACAATTTGGTTTCAGACCGAACCACTCCACAACCTAACAACTCTTACGCGTAACCGAATACTGCTACCAATCCATGGCCCACAATCAGGCCGCCGGAGCAGTATTTCTCGACGTCTCTAAGGCTTTTGACCGTGTTTGGCACGCTAGCCTTGGCTACAAACTTATCCGTTCCAACATCCACTTAAGATGAATCCGCACAATTGACTCATTCCTGACACACTGCCGTATCCAAATCAAGTTGAACAATGTCAAATCCTCAATCCGCTACCTTACCGCCGGAGTCCCGCAAGGTTCCGTCCTTTCACCTACATTATTTAATATCTACACCCACGACATTCCAAAAACCCCACGTACCAAACTAGCCCTGTACGCGGACGACACCGCCATCCTAACACAATCTTGGCAATCTAAACACCTAACTCAATAACTACAATCCGCACTCGACGCCCTAGAGCCCTGGTTTACTGACTGGCTTATTTTCGTTAACGCGGAAAAGAGTGCTGCAGTAATCTTTTCCCGCAAACTCAAGCACCGACCCGACGGCCAACTAACCATCCTCGATTCTCCCATTCGATGGACCAAATCTACTAAATACCTCGGCGTTATCTTAGATAACCGTCTCACCTTTGCATCTCACATCCAATCGGCCTCTAACAAAGGTCGTGGCTCCCTAAAGTCGCTCTCCTCTCTTATGCCGTAAAAATTCCTTATCACCGACAAACAAACTTTTCCTCTACAAATCTATCATAAATCCGATCATGCTCTATGCGTCTCCCTTCTGGAGTCACGCCGCCGACACTCACATCCGAAAACTTCAAACAATCCAAAACAAAGCCCTTCGTTTTACCTTTAAAGCTCCTTGGTACATCCGAAACGATGAATTACATCACGCCGCCAATCTACCCACTATCCTATCACTCTATATCACGAAAAACCAAACTCACCCCAATCCGTTTATCTGCAAAATCATTAATTACGACGTATTCTATCCCTTCAAAAGAAAACGCCCTAAAACCGCTTTCCCCGACGACCTTTAAATTTTTCTCGCCCCCTCAAGACTAAACACAAATAATATTTAAAATTTCTGTTGCAGATTACATCCCTCAAGACGACGGGGTACAAGGACATTCCTGGCCCATCAATCATGGCAAGATGAGATAAGATAAGATAAGATGCTTTAAATGCGCTCATGTTGGAAAAAGTTCTTCCCGAACTTGGTTCGTAAATAACCATTTCAAAAAATCGACGCCATTGCCAAAAAAATAATTTGATTGTACGTGCAGTGCATAATTTTGTTTGAAAACATCAGTTAATAAACGTCAATTGATTGTCAGTGTTTATTAAATCTTTATGAAAATATAGTGTTTTCCTCAGAGCATAGGAGATATATTATTGAATCTTACTTCCGCAAAGGTGTTTTAAATAACAGCGAGAGGGCATACAGCACTGTTAATTGTTTTTCCGAGTTTCGGGAAAGATTTAGATGTATCGTATATGCAAATAACAATACGCATCTTATTATCAAAGACATGAAAAATTTGACATGTCAAAATCATAACCAAATCTCATCCAAAAACTTTGATATATAGACATATTAATTATATATTCTATTATAATTAAACTGAAATTGTAAAAAACAGTTAATTTATAATCTACCCGTCAAGCCAAAAATTGATTAATCCAATAGTCGGGCCAACAAATAAATTTTTTACCTAATTTAAAAACGGCGATAATATTAATTGATTAATTTTCTTTTACTAATTGGGCGTTTAGATTAGATTAAGTTTATATTATGTATAAAAACATGTTACTCAAATTTAAGATAACTAATTTTAACGTAATCGTATTTAATTTATATTAATCTATACACTGCGACTGTAAGTATGTGTATCAGTCACAACGCGAAATTTGCGAACAGTATTCGTGAGAAAACTTTATATTATCTTAAATTATTAACAAATTTATTGTTACTTTTTGTGGGATGGCTAACAATCAAGTTCACCTAATTGAAAGTGTCATTAAAGAAATTATTTGAAAGCAGACAAAAATGATTTAAAAATTTTGAGTATTGAAAAGGAATACGTTCTCCCACCTGGTGAAAATTTCATTAGTGAAATATTATAAGCTTTTAATGTTATGGTGACCGGGAGGTCTTTTTTATAAAACAAAAACGTCTATGATGTCTAAATGCAACAAAAAAACAAATGTACGCGCATATACAGTGTGGCCCACCAGAAAACAGAACACTCCCATAAAATTTATATTTATTGTCCGATTTTGACAAACTTTTTTTTCATTATAGACGGTTTAATAGCTATTTATATAACAAGTCCATAATCTACGTTTTGATGGACCAGCCACAGAAATATGGCGACGAAGGAGATAATAACTGTGGTGAGATCACATGATCAAATTTTAATTGCTCTATTTGAAATGTCTAAGAAAACACACATTTAATATAGCGACACTTTAAAGAAACCATGTCTGGGATGAAGCATTGTCTAAATCAAGAAGAATCATGAAGTTGCGTTGAGACTAATTTTTAGACAGTAATGTAACTTCTAAAAAATAGCGAAAAAAAAATTAAAATTGACTTAGGTAGCTAAAATTTTGTATATGGGCTCAGAATTGTATCTATAACGGCTTTTTCTTATAACTTTCTTTGATATTCTGAGAAATAACCCCACTTTATTTTCTTGGAAAAGTATTTAAATTTGACAAATAGTGCGAATTACGTGCTTATATTTTGTTTCTTAATTTTTATTTCAATCGATGCAGAAACTCATGCCAAAATCAAATTTCGAAAAAAACTATTATTAAAATAAATGCAGACTTTACTGGTCACACTGTATATGTTTTTCATATAAACCGCCTTCTAATTGATGTCCAAAATCTAACTAGTTGTCGACGTTTCGTTTTCCATAAATTTGTTAATCAGAACAGAGGAACAGTGCAAGGGGATTTCTGTTTTTGAATTGCTATAGCAATGAAATTCTATTACATAAAATCGATGTCTTTGATTACAAAAGTGCCTCTACAAATAGATATCAAATCTGGTCGTGACGATGAATTGAAATTTTTTAGCTTTGAAATTACTTTTTACAGAGAAATCTACCCATTACTCACCAAATTAGGTAAATGTTATTTTAATTTTGCTATTTCAGATTTTTTGTGCGTGTATTTGTAAAAAAATGCTTGCTTTTGTAAACCAAGTCAATACTTGCGCTTGAATGATAGAAGGTGGTCAGAAAATAAAGTGTAATATTGCGATGGTTCAAATTGTAGTTTTAAAATTTTAAATTCAATCAGCTTATTGATTGATTGATCTCAGGAGCTTGGCTCCGTTTATAAATAAACTGATTAGTTTTATTTAATAACAAATTCATCCAAATGCATAACAAATTTTATTAATACAAAAATAACAAAACGATTATGTTGCATGTAAAAATTTATTAATACAATTTATTTGTCAGTTTAATCAGATACAACTTAAACTATTTGAACAAAAATATTTTTTGGACGGTTTTGTTAATGGTGTATATTTCTTTATTACGAATCATAAAAAAAGTATCACATTTCTTAATAACAACCATGGGATAAATATTAAACTTACAGTTACTAAAGCCACAGAAAGTTATACTTGAAGATTGTTGTAATTGCAAATCATTAAATGATAGTGACGGTTTTAATAAAACCTTCTGTTGAACTTCGCTTTCTTTTTCATTTGATGTGGACAATAAAGATTCCCTACATGTAGGTTTTAGGACAAAATCTGATTGTTTCTTCCGACCTTCGCAAGCACTGAGTGATGAGTTTTTGAAATTATAGTGATCCTGCGCTTTTCTGCGCCTATTCACTTGGACCGCAAGCGGTCCCACTTGTTGGCTGTCGCCCGGGCGAGTTTCAGCGCCGCAGAGCAGCCTAACCAGGCTTCCACGTAACAACCCTCCTTTAAGGCGCCATACCACAGCCACTACGAATCCAACCCTGGTCGACGGGGGTCAGTAGCTAGATACCGACCCCGGCTTGGTCGTCAACAACCCGTAGTTCTGACAAGTCTCGGATCGGACAGTACTTTAGCCCTATCTGGAAATAGGTCCGACCTGTACCCGGCCAGCCGACAAGAGGCCACCTCCCCTAGCGCTAGTACAATTACCCCTTTGCTAGTTGGGAACTCAAGAACGCGACGATGCTTCAGCTACGAGCCGTCAAGGAACCCCGGGCTTTCCCAAAATCAGGCCATCTAGAGCCAACGTCCTGCATTCTAGCACGCAGTCCGAGGTACAACGGTCTTTTCCTGAGTCCACCACGGACGGACAACCGAGCTCTATCCGCAACCGTCTGCAGTCACCGACGCTTAGGTGCCGGGAGGGCTACAGGAGCTGCATATAGAGACCCGGGCATTAAGTTTGCAACTGCGCCTTGATTGTTTTGGTCCAGTTATGCTTGACCTCAAGGGGTCGCCAGCTTCTAATAGCTCCATCCTAAAGTTGTGCGCCACTAGGACCCCAGCGCCTAGGTCAACAACTCTAGATCAGATGCTCGAGTGAGCATCTAGTCGCCAGAACAGATACGAGGATCATCGAGCTCCTCGTACTCGAAGTCCTCTTCTGTCTGTCGCCAGTGTTTATAGCGTCGGGCATAGCCCTTGTTCCCTCTGGAAATGCAATTGTATAACGGGAATCGAGCGACCAATTCCTTCGTTTCTTATACTTTGCCAGTATGTAACTGAGTATAACACTCTCCAAGCCAGTTTTGGAATCATCGGGTTCGAGGCGCACTCAGATCCGAACCAATAAAATTCGGGTACTAAGCGCACACAGTCGAGTTCGTCTGCTCCACTCCCAGCTGAATCCGGTAACGTTGCCATTACGGCAACACGCTAATACTCAAGTACTACCGGCATGTACTTGGTTTGATGTTGCGAGGCCGAAGCCACTCACTGAACGGACGTGTGTAACGGCCATCCATTTCAGGGGGCACTGAGTGATGATGACGGCTTACTAAAATCATTTTTAAAGTTCTTCTTCTATGTATGCTTCTGTGGTCGTGTTTGATCGCCATCTACCATGAGTTTTAAACCTTTTTATGTCCGCGTCGCCTTCAGCAAAAAAAGTAGTTAACGTTCGACGCAGGCAGTGTCCAGTGTAACTCTTTTAAATATTAAGCAATTTTCATCGGCGTCTTGTAGAAACTGTGGATCCTTACAGGTTCCACTGTACATTTATTGTTTATATAATATATGAAGAATCTTGAGTCGTTGATATGCTTAGGACGCAAGCTTACAAATCTCCCGTACAAGTCGATTTCAATAATTTCTGCCATTTCCACAATGACGATAAATATACGCTTTTTTCTTGTCTTGCAGAGTAACAACTAAAATAGAACCGGTATCTTCGATATCCTCCACATTTAATTTTCTTAGCTCCTCACTGCAACAATGAGACCAAAAATTAACACTATTTTAATCAGCAAAAAGATGTTTCTGTGAAAAATCTTGACACTACATTCATTTTTAATTCTTTTGCTTCATATCCTTCACTTTGGCGTTTCAAATGTAAATGCAACTTCCCAAAATTCTATATATCGACGTTTTCCTTCACTGTCAACGTACTTTTCAATATGGAGTGTGTTGACCACAGCGTCGAAGATTTTAGCCTTTCAGCCTGCAATCAATTATAAATGTAACAAACAAGCAAAACTTCCTTCTCGTATTTATCTCGTGATTTCGAGGGTAATAAACTGGCGACAGCTTTAAACGCTAATGCTGATATTTAAAGTACTATTTTCAGTATTTATATTCATTTTTGCAAAACTTTACCCCTTCGTAGAATCACACAAATTTTTTGCTTGTTACCTTTGTTTATGTAGTTGCTACAGAAATAGAAACGGCAATTATCTTATGTATAGGTAAGTATGTTATCCATGTTTGAGTGTCCGAAAAAATTTTATGCATTATACGTACCTTCTTTACTTTTAATACAAAACTATTTCTACAACTAACACAAAAATTTGTCATTAACGGTTCAATACTGTGCGTGAAATTGCGTTTCACCTATTAGACTGTAAATAAACATTTTTACGCACTTGGTTTTAAATTTGTTCTTACAAGGTTTAAACAAAAAGTTTACTTATGTATTGTAATAAATGTTGATAGTAAAATTGGAACACTTTTTTATTAGCTTTTCGCTGGATGACAGTTTTGCTTGTGCCGATGGGGACACAAGCGTTTGTTGCTTTGATGTTGTTGCAAAATGTTGGCTTCTAATTTCTTTTACGTAGAAAGACTTCCAACT
>JALBCR010000237.1:0-25917 GCA_030710515.1 Abscondita cerata | reverse complement strand
ATCAGTATTCGTTCAGTTGCGTATTGCTAGCGATGTATACACATCTAAAACCAGAAACGTTCATAAGGAGTAATTAAGTAATGACAAAGAACGGTATACTTGTGGCATTCCATCTCTTTTTCATGTTAATGTGGCAGTTCTATTTAAAAAAAATTCAACAAGGTTTCAACATTATTTGTGTTAATTCTTTCCTTCTATATTAATGATGCTTAATGATGCAAGAATTTAGTATTATTTAGAATGTAAAGCAATTTTACAGGTATTGTTTACAAAGGATTTAAAAAAATTAATTAATTATCTGTTCTTCTATTTACATATATATAGATCGGTTTACAACGTTCTACGACGTCTTCCGACACCCAACCGCCATCCGTCCCTGTCTCTCCACAGGTCTACGTCTAGATCCCTTACTCTAATTTCGGTTTCAACACCCTCTCGCCAACTCTTTCTTGGTCTTCCTCTCTTTCTTCTTCCTTGAGGTGACCAGCCTAATATTTGCTTAGGTAACCTATCGTCGTTCATTCTTTGTACATGGCCATACCATATTAGCTGTTTCGTCCTCATCGTCCACCAATGTATGCCCGGCTCCCATTATTTCCCGAATCCTGGTATTCGGAATTTTTCTAGCCTTGATTTACCTGCAGCTCGTCGCCAGAAGTCCATCTCGGTTGCTAGCAGTGTCTTTTCTGCACTTTTTTTAGAGGCCATACATCACTTCCATACGTTACTATGCTCTTTATAATTGTGTTGTAGATGTGATGTTTATTACCCTTGGATATTGTTTGGTCCCACAATACTCCATTTAGCATGCCAATAGCCCTTCTTCCTTGTATGTTGCGTTCCTCAATGGCTTTATCTAGAGTTCCATCCTCTGTTATCTTCAGACCCAGGTATTTATACTCTGTGCAGTGTTGAATGGTTTGGTTATTTTCTAACACTATAGGCTCTGGTGTTCCACCTACACATACACTCCGTCTTCTTGATGTTAACTTGCAGGCCCCATTTTTGTACTCTTCTATAAGTTTTCTTGCCATATATGCCAAGTCATCATGGTCCTGTGCTAATACGATCTGGTCATCTGCAGAAGCACATTGTGTATAGGTTATTATTGTTAAGGGGATTCCCATGGCATAACACTTCCGTTTCCAGACTTTGAGAGCTTGCTCTAGATATATTTTAAAAGAGTAGGAGACAGGCAACATCCTTGTTTCAGACCTTTTGTAACGGTGAATCCCTTGCTGACATTGTTGCCTATTTTCACTTTTGCTGTGGATTTCTCATACAGTCTTTCTACTGCTTTTACTATGCCATGATTTATATTGGTTTGTTTTAACGCTGTCCAAAGTTTGCTAAGTGGAATACTGTCATAGGCCTTTTGAAGATCAACATAAAGTAAATGGATCTCTTGATCTACGGCCCTTTTTTTTCACTGACCTGAGTGAGGCAGTATAGGTGATCTACTGTTGAGCGACCAGCTCTAAAACCAGCCATGCTTCCATATCCGCATACTCTGTCTCAATTTTGTTTTTTAAGATCTTGCCATATATTCTGCTCATTGTACCAGTCACTGACAGTCCTCTATAGTTTTCACATGAATCTCGGCTTCCCTTTTTATGTATCGTGGATATTTAGGGATTTTACTTCCGTCAATGCAGTTTTGGAATATCATTGTAAGGTGCGTATAGAGCAAGTTGGTGCCATGTTTTATTAATTCTGCCGGAATATTTCCGGGACCAGGGCTTTTCCATTTTAAGCGAACTGCATACTTTTTTGACTTCGCTGTGCGTTACTCGTACTGGAGATGAAACAACATTAATAGCACCATTCTTATTACTGTTCGCACTAATGAACTCAGTTCTTTTTCGGTAAGCAGATTCTCAAAATGTTTCTCCCAGTTTTCCATTGATATTGGGGATATGATATCTCCTTTCCTGTCGGTGCGTAGACTTTTAATAGTCTCCAACTTTCCGTACTTTTCCGTCCACCAAGGTATGTGTTGATTCTGTTGCAGTTTCTTTCCCAGCTATCGTTTTTGTTTTTTATTATGTTTTTCCTTACTTCTTTTGGGCTTTCTTGTAGCTTTCTCTATTTACAAACACTTTTTAATACATCATTTTTTGATTTTTTTTATTTTTGAGGACTGATTTAATACATAATTTTTCATTATTGTGTTGTGATGTAAGTGTAATGTATGGTGCCCAAGAGGATCAGTTTAAATATAGTGTACTGGATGACAAAATAATTGGCCATACTCATAGGAATGATGACAAAACAAACAAAGGAACAAAACGTATATACCCATTTTTCGATAAAATGATATTTAGTTTGCGAAAAATTCATACAAAAATGACTGTAATTGACCAAAACAAGCAAGCGGTGGAGTGGTGGGAGTACCTGGCCGCTAACAGCGTGCTTATAATCGACTCAAACGCTCTAGCGCTTGGTCATTCTTGGTCAATTTCAGTCATCTTTGCATGCATTTTTTGCATGTTAAATAGTATTTGGAAATATACGTTTTGTTCCTTTCTATTTTCCCTTTAATTTTTTTTTTATTTCTGATAATCAGAATTTTTAAAGAAAAACGCAAAATTCCATTTTTTCACGATTTTTCTCGGAAAATTATTATTCGATTGAGTAGAGTTAACGCTCAATTTATTCGTATTTTTATCCTCTACAACTTTTCTTTTTACACCATTAACGTTGGTTCATTACTTTTCACTCAACTGAAAAAAGAATGAAAAATGCACGTTTTTTGTATTTAAATGTTAATAAACAATATAGTGACAATTCATTTTTGGTATAAATGCACAGGCGGTATCTTACTATTATTTTTGTCAAAAATGTATTCTATTTACTGCATTAACCGGTCTGAGCTCTAGTGGTATTGCCCCCGACAATTCAACTCATAAATAACTTATCATGACAATGCTCTAATTTATAATAAAATCAATTAAATGCTGATTATGCTCACAAAAATAGCTGCTTGCTTATTGAAAACACTGTTACTGAAGTAATATTCAATAATGTAAAAACCATAGCCACACCTTATAAAAATACTTGATTACTTGGTGCCTTGATAGAATAACCCTTCTGTCAACCTGAAAATTAATGTCGAATATTTAAAATTTATCCGAAATTACATGTTTTATCTAAAATGTAGATAATCTTATTGTAAATGGTAGTAGCCTTTAATTATACATTAATCTTGGGTAATACTCTCGAGGTTAACTTATTTGTATTTTTTCCACTAGGAAAATTATTCTCGAATAAATAAATAAATCGCTTCTTTTCGTGTCGTGATTTTTACATGCTCTTAATTCTCGAATAATTTTTATGGAGAAAAGGTTTTTGTCAAAACAAATTACCAGGTAAAAAACAACCTCTTGTGTATTAATAACCGACAAATATGTTAGTGGTTTCTACATTTACGGTCAGTATTTCACTCATGGGTTAACTTAAATTTTGAATTTACTGTTATGGTAATAATTATTGTCACAATCGTCTCCTTGGTAATTAACTAAAAATTAACCTTAATCAGGCACTAAAATACTGATTGTGGAAATCTTTAATAGTGATAATATATTCTTAAAATATTCATTAACCAAATTGTCAATTTAAAAAAGATGCACCCATTAAAATTTATCCGAAATTACATGTTTTATCTAGAAATATATTTTATTATGTTTCAGCAAGGCCTTTGCAAAAAATCATTGTACAATTAATTATTATTACTAATTATTATTAACAGAATTGTGCAGCAACTTTAATGAATGGTGTAATAAATTTGGTGCATTATGTAAATAACTGATATAAATTCGGCAGGAAAGCGCAAAATATTTCTTGAACATTTGTAATTGAAATTGATGTCGACTTAATTTTAAAAATAAAATTTGCCAAAATCCAAAATAATGTGTAAAGGTATTTATTCATTGCGTTAAAGTCGGCGAAATTACAATCGCCTCTTTCACGAACAACATTGCGAAACGCAATGTCAACTGTTACATTATCTTATATGCGATTCTCCACTTTGATGGCATGATTCTAATCTTGCTTGCAAAATATCTCTTACATCCCATGTTTAAGTTTTCAAGTACAAATGGTAGGTTTGCCAATTTTAGAAACCATGTAGAGTCAAGTATTAGTAAGTGGGAGTATTCAGGGAACAAAGCTACAAAGCGCTTTTTTGCTGCCCTCGGATTTGGCTGAACATTGTCTTTGCGTTGTTATGCGTGATTTGTCAGCACGCCGTTACGAACAAAGGACAGAAACTTTTAAAACAACATGCACCCGTCTCAAAGTGTTTCTCTTCGACCGTACTAAAGTCATTAACATCAAATAATGGCGAATTGCTTTAGCAAAGCGCTTCCAACATTTACATTTAAAAATCCATTTAGGTGGTAGCCGCTGCAGCGTTGAAGTTCGCTGAATGCACCCAATGATTCCAAACCTGGCTAATCGTTCTCATTGGTCGACGCAAACGTGGTAGGGTTAATGGCGCAAAATTTAAATATTGTTCCGATAAATTAATCACAGAGTAATTAATTGCTCATTTTACTTTGTTATGGACTGCGGTAGGTGTCGGCACGTTTTCTGGTTTGGCGTTTGATTGTGTTGGTGATGATTACATAAATTAAATATTCTCATATGTGTTTTGTTATGTAAAATATGTTATAAAATATGGCGACAATTTTTTACGAAGGTAAATTTGTTTGTATTTGTGTGTCTTTGAGGATTGGCAGTTGGTAAGAAACAGGAAATAAAATGTTTTAGTAACGATGAATCTAAATTTGGTCAAAAAGATAAAAAAGTACTTTTGACGAACTATTAGATAACCTTAAGTATAAAATTTGAATCAAATCGTTCGATTCGTTTGGCCTCTAGGTCAGAGTACATGCATACATTTTTTTTCAAAACGCGATAATACTCTCCCTCTAGGTATGCGAGAAAGTAAAAATAACAAGAAATTGAGCACTAGATGTAAAAAGGATTTAAATCTAGTCTTCATAAAAAGACTAATAGATAAAGTTCATTCCTAATTTGCATGTGACTCAGTGTGCTATGGACGTTTGACAGACACGAATGTCATTAAAACTGTAACACTTATTGAACAAATTAGGTATGTCTTGGGAATATTTTGAAAGCAGAATAATTGCGCATCTGCTCTGCGATTAACCGCAAATTGTTTTTCTGGGAAACTATTTATTTTTATTTTTGCTTCATAAAATTAATAGCGTTATTGTAAGCGTAAACTGTAAAAAAAGTTAATGCAAAATACAATTTTGTGACATTAGCCAACATCTTTATTGATGTTAATTACTGAGTTTTTTTAACAAATTTAAATTACCTTAATTCAAGTCGTTAATATTAATCTTAATTTCTACAGGATCATTGTATACGTCATTAATCCTAAACGGCAAACATCTTCAATTGTTTACCTACTTTATTAACATCTCCGCAACTGTTGAATATCAACGAATTTAATTTAATTCGCTAATATTGATCTTAATTTTCATAGCATCATGGTGCGTCATTAAGCCAAAACCGAAAACATCTTCATTTATTCATCTAATTTAAATCTTAATTTGGATATAATTATTAACCGTCTTTTAATAATTCATTTTCCAGAAGATTTCATAAACATAGAGATTTAAAGGATAGATGCTGACATGGTTGAAGGTTTTTTCCTGATGAGCTGATTTCCCTAATAAAGTTTTTTCTCTGATTAAGTGATAGTGCAATGTAATTAACTCAATGCCTTAGAGGGTTTTCGTCTAACCGCGAAATTATATATGTCTCAAAGACCCGGGACGTCATGAAGAAATTGAAGGTTACATAAAAGCTCAAGGCAATTAAAGAAGTCATTATTTCAACGTCTCTGTGGGTTTTTCGGATATTAGGTAAGTAATTAGTTCCCGAAGGAACGACGACTTATCGGAAAACCAAAGCGAAAGTTAAAAAACTGAAAGTACTTGCACATGAATTTTTTCTCCATTTACAAATATGGTGAGAAATTATTGCAACATTTTAACACCTCTTATTTTTACCTTTTTCCAACTCACTTACCCCTGTCGTACGCCTCTGGTAGTAGACAGAAATGTATGTTTAACGTAATTTAGAAGGGTGTACAGTGTCTACACTTCCTGCCAAATATGAAATGGATACGTCAACTAGCTTTAAAATACTGAGCACAAATCGTTTTTAAATTTTTAAACAAAACACCCGGTAACTTAGTAATAAGCGACATTTTATTTAGGTGTTTTGGGTTAAATCTTCATAATTTGAGGTCGGGATTTTCGTGTTAAATTATTTCCAAATAGTAATGAATCAACCTGTGTATATGGATGTATTATACCGTCAGATAATGTTTTCTTAAATTATCAAAACAGTTACACAATAGTTGGAAACCACCTGGTGTTTATTATGCCAAAATAATTTTATCATCTTGCCGAAATAGTCTATAAATCAATATTCTATTGTTCAGTATCTGGTAATGAGAGGTGGTGGAACAACACGTCACTAATTTTTGTAACAATTTATAATTCGTAGGGGGCAGAAATTAATGAGTGCACAAAAAGATAGTAAGAGCATTACTATTATAATCAATGGTAAAAGACTATCATTAAATTCAATTAAAAATGCGTCTAAGAAAGAAAAAATAGCTCAAAAAACGTATGTCACCCTTTTAAGGAAAAATTTACCGGTTGTGTGAAATCTTCCATTTCTTCTGACTCCCAGTTCCCCAGTATTCAGTATCATTCCCATGTTTAACATTAACTATAACTTAGATATATTCCTATTTTCCCACACAACCATTCACTCTGCTGATGCCATGGAAATCGTAGAAATTTAGTTGGGAATATTTATTTATCTATTACTCGTAAACTAAGGATCAAATAAAAAAAAGTATTCTTTACAAATTAAAGAAGTTTTTGATTCCGATAGTACGTTTAAAAATATTTTATTATAATACTTTTCTTTGCGAGAAAGTAAAAAAAAACGAAAAAAAACCTACACGGAAAGGTCAGCATTAGGATAACGCTCGAGTGCGGGGAATAGTGCGGTGCGGAAAATAATCGATGTTCACATCTCGAATCTGTTTTGTAGCTGCGTTAGTTTTTAGTCATTATTATTATTATTATTTTACTAAAAATATTTTTAAAACCGCTGTCGGTATCAAAAGCCTCACTCTTTAACTTGCAAAATACTTTTTTAAATTTAATCATTAGTTTAAAAGTAATCAGTGAGCAACCTAAAACACGGCAAATTAATTAGGTTAAAATTTGCATTTCCTATAAGACAATGATTTATTGAAATATTATAAAATTTTGACCACAGAAATATCTCAACTATTTAATTCATTACATAACCTCAAAATTTTGAATAGTGCCCTTTTGCACAAGACAATTTAGTCTTTAAATGCTTACAGAATACACATTTTCAGTCAGTGAGTTCTTTACTATTATTTGTGATTATTAAAATTAAAAATACAATTAGAAAATGGTTCATTAAATTGAACACGGCTTTCAAGTGAGTTTGTAGGTTTTGTAAATAAAGTCTTCACCATCTTTTATGTTGACGCTAGCAATCATTATGAAAATTTTATTTTGGACACAATACTGTTTTCTATATATCCAGATGCAACTTGGTCACTCTTCTATTTTCCATGTCTTTTCAGTGTCAAAATGTGGTGACCGGCATCCACTAGAACAATTGCAGATGTACGGGGCAAGCAATGTCTTGAATACTCCATTGCATCCGCATAACTCAAATACTTTGCAATTTTTGACGATATGTCTCCTAAAGGTGTTTTTCAGCCGTAAAACATAAGAAAAAGGGCCGCTCTTTAATCTATTTGGACGCAGTGCTGCTTCTTATATATTTGCAGGCCAACAATTTCGTTTACCTCGACAATAGTAAAGTCTTTGTTCCTTCTTTGTCTACCGAACAATCCGATCACCAGATCAACCTGTACGTTATAATTGAATTAAATGTAAAGTTTGTGTTTACCTTTTCCAAAAGGTGTGTATTGTTTGTTGTTCGAAGCAATACTGGTTTGCTCATGATGATAGCTTAGCTATTGAAACACGTGTCCGAGTAAAGTTTTTGTGCAGTTTTTGGTGTTTTTTTCTTTGACTAATAAGGTGGCCTTCAACATTGAGCATTTAACCCACAAAGAATTTGGGATAAATAATTTTGACTAAAAAGAAGTAAAATCAATACAAATAATGAAAAAAGACAGTAAAAAGTACGCACTAATTCCTAGAAATATCCCATCAAAACAGTTTCACTGACAATTGTGACAATCTTTAAATTTCTAAATCTTTGTCCCGTACAGGGTGGCCAATTAAAAATGCGAAGCACTGTGTCTGTGCTATTATTATTAATTATTTTTAAGTTTCTGAAGTGTCCGTTTCTTGTTGAGTTTCTGTTAATTTTGCTATGCTAACCTAACAAAAAATAGCTGATCTTTAAAGTCGAGGATAATCTGAAGCTTTTTTGTTTAACAATTTTTGCTGTATCTCTAAAAATAAAGTGTTCGGCGGTATTCAAAGATCATCAAAAAACACTCTGTATCTTTGGAACGGCTAAGCCGATTTTAACAAATTTATGATAATTGAAAAGAACTATGCTTGGACTACAAATGTTATAATATTTCAAGTTTTATTAGTTTCACATATCGCCGCTAGAGGTTTTTTTTCCACATTCCGACAGAATGGTTAATTTTGTCAAAAAATTAAAATGCATTAATCTGATTTTTTTGTATGAAAAAGTAGCTAAATGATGCCTAAATACGCTTGCAATAACCTAAACTAAAATTTAGGCCAAAGAAAGTTTTATACGAAAATCCCTTAAATGAATTCTTTTTATTATGTAAGTTGTGGCCCTAAAAAGGACCGATTTAAAAAAGAAAGGTGTTTAATGCCCCCGTAAATGCTCAAAATGCTGACCATTACTCTCTATGCATTGCTGAAGCCTCTCATGGGTAGACAAAACTGCAGCTTCAATTTCGATTCACGGTATGTTACGTATTGCATCACGAATCCGGTTTTTTATATCTTTTCTGGTCGTAGGTAGAGTCTGAAATACGATGTCATTTAACAGCTCCTTTAAATAAAATCAAGAGAAGTTAAGTTTGGTGATCGCGGGGGCAATGGAAACAGACTTCTTCTTCTAATCCACCGCTCTTGAAATACTACATTAATATGCTAATAAATTTTCCGTGTTTCCTGTGGCACATCTTCCTACAGCAACTGTAATTGATTGACCAAAAAATCAAGAAAAACATTGCCATTTAGGAATTGCTCGAAAAAATATGGCCCAATAATTCTGTTGCCCAGTATGCCACACCACACATTTAAACTCCAACGTCTTTGGTGCTGAACTTTATGCAACCAATGTGGATTTTATGCAGCCCAATAATGCATATTGTGCAGATTGACTCTCCAGTTACTATTAGATGACTTCATCGGTTCAAATAATTTGAAATAAAAATTCTCTATTTTTGCGTATCATCCCTAGCATCCAATGGCAATAGTCCAACCTTTGATCAAAGTCTTCCGCCTTTAAAACCTGATGCAAAACGACATGATAAGGTTGCATTCTAAAAGAAATTAAAAAGTTAAATTTAAATAAATTCCTATATTTTTATGGTCATTAGAACTTACCTATGGTCCTTCAAAATATTTTGAACCGTTGTTCGTGATATGCCCAACTCAAGGGTAATGCTCTTTGTGGTAACACGAAGATTGCCCCAAATATATTCCAGTACGCGGTTAATATTTTTTTGTGTTTTTCCAAATCTTTGCCGTTGAAATGTAGGGTAGAAACTACCATTTACTCGTAAGCTCGCTACTAATCGGGGTAATGGTAATGGCGCCTATTTGGATATCGACTCTCGTAAACTTTTTTACTAATGCGGTATTCTGAAGACATTCAAAATAAACTGCAAGCATATAAACAAACGGATTTTGTAAGCACAAAAATTGCTCAAAGTAACGCGTAACTATTGAAAATTTGAGGATTATTTATGTTTTATGGATTATTAGGTATTTGTATTTATTTCATAGCATGCCTCTGTTAATTGTCTTTTTCGTATATACCTACCCGTAATGAATATGCAATTAAACAAAAATATGCTTTTGTTGTTAGCTTACCCACATTTACGATTTTTGAAATATTTTCAAAAGGTGATTTTTTATTCTGATGAACTATTTCTGACGGAATATCAAAAAATACTTCTATCGGCGACATGTGAAACTAACAAAACTTCAAATATTATAACATTTGTAGCCCAAAAACAACTCTCTTCAACTAGCTCATGTTTGTTAAAATAGGCTAAGCCGTTTTGAAGATACAGGTTGTTTTTTACGAAAACCTTTGAATACTCCCCGTCGACTTTAAATATCAGGTATTTTTTTGTTAGGTTAATATAGCGGAATTCACAAAAACATCAATTGTTTAGACTCAAGATTGCAGTTACACCCCCTAGCGGTCATTTCAGAAACTTCAAAATAATTTTTAGGTTTTTCTCTTGAGTGTTTTAGTAATAATTATTTTTGCCACCCTGTACAGTGGCCGGGATTATTTAGGGAGCAGTTCGCCATCAGCTTTTAACACTCTTTCGTACACTTTTTCCGGAATTTCTTTGTCCATTTCACACATTACGTTTTAATAACTATATCGATTTTTTAGTTTTAAAGCCGCAAGTTTAGAATTTCTATATAAAATTGTTTATAAAATAAGTAATGAGATATCTTAATTTTAAAGTAAATCAAACATCGCATACCATAGGACTACTAAAGTTACATGTATTGACGAGTTTTGATTTCTGTCATAAATGACTAACTTTTCGGAAACTTAGTTTTATGAACGAAAACTATTAGATATTTTATTACCTATTAAAGAATGTTTATTGCTGATTACTCGTAATTTTTGTAATATAATATCCCACTTTATCAATAAACTTTATAACCTTTTATTTTGTTTTGTTGTTGAGTTGAATTAAATAAAAAAGTGCAGGATATATTTAAAAGAAAAATAAAAGATACGAGAACATTCTTTTGTTTAACTTAAAAGAAAAACAACTCTATATCTAAAGAAATAATTTGTAATGAGAAAGTGTTAGCATAATTCTAAGCGCGTATTGTTTGTGGACAAAATGTCGGGCAGGGTGTAAGATGCCCGAAGCTGTTTATGTTAGTATTCTGTTGAAGTACTTCACGACGTCGTTTATTTTCAGGTCTTTATGTTAGCTCTCAGTTTGTCTTCTTCATATGAAGAATAGCGCGACGTGCTAAAATAAACAGCAATCCCATTGAGGAAAATTATGTAAATTTAATTAAGTCACTTAACTTGTACTAAATTTTCTTGTTTGCACCTCAAATTACTGGAAAACCCTTTTATAATAAGAGACTAATCAACTTAATCGACAACTAGGCAGTTTTCATTTAAATAAAGTATTTATGTATTTAAATTTCGTTAGCGCCAGTATTCTAAAATTCTGCAACTATTTTTGGTATATCCTATAGCTTTAGAAGTACAAGAATATGTTGTTTTAACGTTTAACTTAAACATTTTTAGCAAATTAGAAAACTTAATAATTAAAAAAAGACGGTAAGTAGAATTTAAGTAAATGCACGGTAATACACAGGGTTATCCAAAAGTATGGAAACCTGCTTATATCTTGAAAACCGCGGGGATTAGCGGTATGAAACTTTGGAGAAGTATGTATGACATACTTCCGGACATTTTTTATTCTTTATAAAATTTTGATACCATGCTCCAATTACGAGTAATTGATATCAACTTCTGATTTTCAAATGGCACCATACTAGTTGACTGACATTTTAGATTCTACATGAAATTCTGTATGCAACGGTGAACATAAAATTATTTAATATGATAAATGTTATTAAAAATATGATATAAAAGTTCAGTTTGACCGTCAACATTATTGCTTGTGGGCGGTACCTGTCTCTGTAAGTACTTGTTTGGGAAAACAATAACCAATAAGAGCTTTTGTGTGTTGAATAGAATACTTAATCCTTTCTTAGCAGTGCAGTGGCGTATCTTTTATTTCTTTTATTTATTTTTTTACGGATAGGTATACAATTTTTACAAAAAATAACGTTATACAAATTTTGTTTGTTATTTTAATGAGAACACTTTACTGGTAATTAAACATTTACATTTGAAAGTGGATAGGTATTTTTAAGGTGCTATAGATAATATAAGAAATGCAAAGTTGTTTAATTACCTAGTAGGTAATGTATTATTGTTAATTTGTTTAAATCTTTGGAATTTGTTTTCTTTTTTAATCAATTCATCATAATAGGCTCATTAATGGTTTTCTTTTTACCTTTGTCTCTAATAGCACTTCTTTATTTGGGAATAACAAGTATGTTTGTAATACAAATAATTACACCTGCTTAATTACCTGACAAAATCTTATTATCGATAAGGTTCAGTTGGTATAGGTACTTAAAGTGCGTTTAAGGAATTTTTTTTCATATTATACATTGTGGTGTTACTGTGTTAAAGTACGTAACAGTTTTCGCATTTTTTTAAAATGGAACTCACTGAAGCGGATCGTATCGAAATTTTGATTATTTTGGGTTACGGTGATCGAAGAAGAACGTATCTAGCTACCAACGACATTTTCAATGCAAATCATCCAGAAAGGGAAGTACCAATTACAAAATCTGCCGTTCAAAAACGTATGCAAGATGGTTTGAACACAGAAGTGTGAAAGATATTCGACGAAGTGGAAGAGCTAAAACTGCCACCGATTTGGATACGAGCATTGAGGTTATCCAGAGTGTTATTGAAGAACCAAACACTTCAACCAACCAACTGGCACTGAATCACGACATCAGCAGTACGTCAGTGCAAAGAATTTAAAAATGCAAACGCAAAGCCATACAAGCTTCAGTTTCACCAAGAACTGGACGCCGAAGACTACAACAGACGGCTTCAATTCTGTGAAAGTTTTGAGGAGTTGCAGGATCACAAGATGTCTTGCCAAACAGAATTTGCTTCAGCGACGAAGCAACATTTTGTTTAAATGGGCAAGTTAACAAGCACAACTTTAGATATTGGGCGTTGGGAAACCCACACTGGATGGTAGAATGCCATACTCAGCATCCACAGAAGCTGAACGTTTGGGCTGGCATCATAAACAACCGAATAGTTGGGCACTTTTTTATCTAAGGCATTCTAAATAGTGCGTTATATTTGGATTTGTTGCAAAACCAAATTGTGCCCACTTTAAACCACTTCTTTGGGCAAGATAACAATGTATGGTTCCAGCAGGATGGCGCTCCAGCCCACTATGGTCGACAAGTAAGGGCGTTTTTGAACCAAACGTTTCCAAATCGTTGGATAGGGCGAGGAGGTTTCATTGAGTGGCCACCTAGATCACCAGATTCACGCCACTCGATTTTTTTCTGTGGGGTTATTTAAAAATAAGGTGTATGCCAATCGGCCGAATAATTTGGCAGAACTTCAACAAAAATTATAACAGAATGTGAGGCAATTCCTCCTGAAGTAATTCAAAGATGTATAATTGAATTTGAACATCGACTACGGTATTGTGAAGAAAGAAATGGGGGCATTTGAAAACTTCTTGAACTAAATTTAAGGCTTAACACATGGCCTTCTATACGGTTGGAAGACTAATTAAGTACGGCTGAAGTTGAAGAGTGGAAAAATTATGGTCTGGAGTTGATGTTTTCAATAAACATTCTCATTGATGATCCAACAATAGAAGTCCCGGACTTTGATCAAAAAGAAAAATTTGGTCAAAAGTAAATCGCATAAGAACAGGCCATTCAAAATGCAACTCTATGTTGTTCAAATGCAAAAGGATTGTGAATTAACGAAGTTTAAAAGAGGGTTTCTAAACATTCAAAATTTAATGGATGAAGCAATATTATGGCTTACGAATCTGAAGGACATCTGAAGTTCAGCAATATTTTTGTATTCTTGTCTTGATTGTCTGTTTTTCCATTATTTTGTTTTGCTATTTCTTTAACCTACTATTTTTTCGTCATTGTCGTGACTGGCGCTTGGACCGGTCCATTATATGTATTATATTTCATGTTATTATTTACCTTCTATAATGTTTACACACTTAATTAATATTATTAAATGTGAATACTAGGGTGGGTAAGGGTTGGCATGTTTAGGTTTTAGTGGTTTTCCTGAACCTTGAAGTAAATGCTTTGCAAAGAAGAACCAATCCACTATTGCACACGGTTTTGTCACCACACTGTACAGTTTCATACTGATCTTCTGGGGCACCATACATAACACTTACATCACAATACAATATTTGTATGGTACATATACAAATAAATAAATAAATAAATGGTATTATTTTACTTTATGACTTTTTTGTACCTGTCATACTAATGAAGGGCAAGGTCAAAGCATTTTTTGATATTTACATTTTAATATCTCCTAAATCATTCAACTCATTTAAACTACCCAAATGTTTTTCTTTTAAATTATTTGACAGCTTCAACTATATTAAATTAATTAATTCTTAAGTAAAGTTCTAAAAATTAAAATTAACCCATTTAGAAATAATTTTAAAAAATGAATCGCTGTAGCTCCGTTAGATAAAAAATTTTTTGACATGTGTTGATTAGACAAATTAGTATTACGTTGCGTTGTACTGTTTCCGTTTGGCTACCTAATTTCTAGACACCTAGTGTATAAAGCAATGGAAGTATCAGAACGATGTCTTTTAAAGTTGGGAGACATGATTTTTTATTTTTAAATTTAAAGAATGGAGTATCATGACATGTTATTTAGACAAATTAGTGTTATATTGTACATTGTACTGTTTCCGTTTGATATCTAATGTCTATTAAAGTAAAGGTGACATAATGTTCTATTTTTTAAATTTAAAATGTACATAAGTAAGTGCGACTATTGTATTATAAGTTCTTTGTTAACTACATTTGTTAATAAAAGAGCAGTCTTGATTTCGGAAGCAATTAAATGTACAGGGTATCCTATTTTCGATGTAATTAGGGGGTTTCAGGTATTTCGCGAATTGATAGGGAAAAATCGTGGTCGGGACCCTTAACCCGATTTTTGAGACAAATTCAATGGTTTAAACAGCACTTCGATATCTTGACTTGTTTGGGAGATATAAAATGTTTTGCGTTTTATGCCGTTTTCTTTAAAGCTTCATAACCTTTTTTTGTGAATATTTGTTATTTTAACCAAAACATGTTTTGTGCAGATTTTTATATGCAATTCAATAGCGTACTCGAATTTATTCTAGCTTAATTCGTTTTTGAGTTCAATACCAAACACGCAAATTTTTAGATAGAAACTCCATTGATAATATATGAAACTATATATTTTCAGAAAGAAAAAAAATCTCTAATTAATGGAGTCATAGCCAACTATGGTTTCTATTAAAAAAAAGTGCATGTTTGGTCTGTAACTCTAAAACGAATTAAACTAGAATAAATTGAGTACTATTACGAGTACGCCAATGGATGTTAAAATGGGTAAATACATACAAAACTGCTAAACATAAACGACAAAAACACTCTGTATCTCCCAAACGAGTCGAGATATCGTGCTGTTTAAACCATTCAATTTCTCTCAAAAATTGGGCCAAGGGTACCTACCACTGTTTTTCACTATCAATTTGCGAAATACCTGAAACTCAATTACATTGAAAATAAGCTTTTGAAAACATAGCATAATAACAATATAATATAGATAAATACAATCACAAATCACAATTATATTAATATGCCGAATAGACAATTAAACAATCATAGTTAATTAAAGTGTTGTTATACTCCTCAATTATTTAATTACAGATTTTTTAACCAAAATTAGGCCTTCTTAATGGGAGTTAAAAACGGGGATGTTGGAGTGAAAAACACCTTGTCCCTTATTGACGTTGTCGACGTTTCAACCGACGAAGGTCGGTCTTTGTCAAGACATCTAAGGGATTGGTGATGAAAATAAACACTCCCCCAAACAGAACAACCTCTTTGGTCCAGGCATCAAAGAATAAAAAGATGGATAATTAACAATTATCTTCGTTAAAATTAAAATTAATACTAAATTAGAAGAACGAATACTTGACATGAACGTATAAACATTCACACACAATAAATAAAAAAAATAAAAATAAAAATTTATATACATGTTGACCTCTTGACCTTTGAGCTGGCGAGGTCAAGCCTATGAAAATTGAAGGTAATATAGATATTCCAAAAGTCTTATCTCACTCCGCTTATTCTCTGGTCTGAATGGGCCGAGTCTACTAGTTAATATATATTCACAACCAACGGAGATTGCAAAAATTCTTCTCTCAGATGTCTATGTTGAGGATCTTGTGACTGGTTGTAATTCATTGGAAGAAGCTTTGGCCTTGCCACTAATTAATTAGTACTTTAAACTTTGCAAGGTTTGAGTTAAAAAAGTGGGCTAGTAAACATTAAAGGCTGCTTTCTCATTTACATTAAAATCTTTTAAATTGCCAGGTTTTCTTCTTTGATTCGGAATACGATTCATACACCGAAATATTAGGTTTGGAATTACATCCCAATTCAGACTTATTTTCTTATAATGTTAAAGTAAATTTTAAGAAGTGCGTGGTAAACCTAATTTCGTTTATGGTAGAAACTCATTTTAACAACATTTATGTTTGGTAGGATATAGCCTTGGCCTGAATAAAATTGTCATCACATAAATGGAAACTTTTGTAAGCAATTGGGTTTCTGCCATTCAAACTAAAACTTCACCTGCAATGTGGCTCCATGTACCTACTTATGAAAACCCAGTAGATTGCGCATCACTAGGTACAAGGTCTAAATTTCTAACCCTCTCATAAATTTTCAGGCTCAATTTTATTAACAGCTCTAAACAAACCCTTCATCAGAAAAAATAAGAATTCCCTTAACAGTTCTTAATAACCTCCAGAACCTTATATTTTTGGATAACATGTTAATAAGTTTACAATCATTGAGAAAATTAGGAAGATTTAGCATATGTTCTTTGTTTCTGTTTATAATTTAAAAATCAGTCTCAGTCCCTGCAAGTCGATTTTCTTAATTACTGATTTAAACCACGCTCATGGTTCTTGTTAAACATGTTTAAGTATTATGTTTCGCAGACGATTTTGATAGATTTGTCAAAAGTAAACTCGAGTCAAAACTTTAGGATCATCAGGCGAAAATTGCCATAAAATTCTTTAAATTGACGTATGGATTGACGAGTGTTTGTGGTAGAACATTTGCTATACAGGGTTTTCCAACTTAAGTCGGCACTATTGCTAACTTTGTTATTATTAGAGCTACAGGGTCGGTTGAATAGACAAACTAGTAGCATCTGTTTCTCTCATCACTATGGTGAAAACAGAATAAAAATCGAACATCGCGTTTGCGAGTTATGTCAAATTGTTCCATTTTTTCAAATGGGACACCTTATATACAATATTCTCAATCGATAGGAAATTAAATACTGAACAAAAAGTGACCCATTATTTTTTATCTTAAAGTCAAAAATGACAGGGCTAATGTCAAAAATGACAAAACTATTGATGATTTTTCAAATTGGCTGAGGTGGCTGTTTTACTTATAACTTTGTCTTACCATAAAGTAGAAACTAGAAGGAACATCAGACTCGCGGGTGGTCGAGTAGTTGTGCCAAGGACGTAGTCAAATTTACTAGTCGCAAAACCGTTTATCGAGGTGTTTCGAATCTTGGTCACGGCAGACACTTAAAAAAAAATATTTCGTGATGAGGATAGATCAACATACAAAATTCACGTTCGTTATTATAGAATTCTTTAGTCTTTTTTTGTCTTCCTCTTTTGCTAGTTTTGTCTTATAAAAGTCTTGGTAGAACGTTTCTGTTATTTCGACTATACTATACTTATCAGTCGTTACTTCACCCTTGTCTTTTTTGAGTTTAATTATACAGGGTTTTCAAACTTAAGTCGGCACTATTGCTAACGATGTTATTATTAGAGCTACAGGGTCGACGGTTGACTAGTAGCATTTGTTTTTCTCATCAGTATGGTGAAAACAGAATAAAAATCGAACATCCCGTTCGCGAGTTATGTCAAATTGTTCATTTTTTCAAATGGGACATCTTGAATTCAATATTCTCAATCGATAACAAATTGAATACTGAACAAAAAGTGTCCCATTATTTTTTATTCTAAAGTCAAAAATGACAGAGCTATTGATGATTTCTGAAATAAGTTTAATGTGGCTGTGATTTTATAAACTACAATCGTGAATAGACGTTGGAATATTACATCGAGATAGTCCTAAACGACGAGCTCAATTTTCTGTGATAAAGTTAGTTTAGGAACCACAACTTGCGACTACAGCATAAGTACACGAACAGTTCTATAATCTTGGTGGAAGTACACATGCACAAGAGCGGTTGAGAAAAGAATAGTTGATTTGTTAAAAGTTGCACCCACGAGAGCATCATTTTGGTCCCCACCAGATGTACTCAGTTTTAACTGAATTTATTTTCATCAAAATGTAAAAGAAGGTGGGGATTTTGACAATATATGCGAGAATCAGAAGTAGATTGACAATATTTTGGGGTGTGTTTGCTTCCAAAACAAATAATGCACCAGTCTTAACATTTGATATTGTCATAGCTTTTTATGATGGTATTATATTGCAAATAATTGATTTATAGATCAATTTCTCCCTACAGTATAGGCAGCCGTGTTTACACTCATGCGTTTGAGTATGCATTTTTATATTGAACAATTTTGTAGGGATTTTAGTTGTTTGGAACTGCCAGAAGTTATACGTTATTTTCGATTTGCTGACCGTTGTGAATGGTGTACATGGAAAATGCTGTCTAAAAATTGAACAATTAGACATGTGCTTTGTAATATCGATTGAAGTAAAATCATCCCATTCTAATTAGGAAATAAGTCTTCGACTACAGTTCCTGTGTAAGTATCTTTTTGTTACTCTTCTTGATTTTAATAAAATATTTGCTCTTACGGGTTCTATTAATTGCAGACACCTTTTTTTCGTTTGGTTTCCTTTTTGTGGGTATTCCCCTTTGACTTATTCTGCTGATCATTGCAGACGTATTCCATTTTAATTAGTCAATTGATATTTAATTATGATTATGCTGGCAAAATAATAATCCAAAAATTATAAAATATCGAAGTGGGTCTGGTATTATCACCATCGTGGGAATTACCTCCTTCAAGGCCACCACCTAAGATACCTTTACTAGTTCAAACCGCCTTTGAGTTTCCTTTTTTTCTCATTGATAATAAAATTTAGATGATAGGTGCTACGGATTAACTGTCGAACACCGAAGACTTTTAATTCCTAAGTTAATTTTTTTGATGTATTTAAATTTTTGGCTTATGTATAGTCCGTGGTGTGAGTTTAGCAACGTACCTTTGGGCGCTTATAAATAACTTTTAACTAGAAAGATCTTTCAAGTACCTATCATTTGTGCGCTTTTAATAAATTTTTAGCCAAGTCCGGTTCTCCTCTTTATTTTCTTTTTTTTCATTTATTATAATTTTTTTTTTTTCTTTCTTGCTTTTATTCATTTCTACCTTTTTAAATTACCTAACCTATTTTGGTTGTTTTTTTTCTTACCTTAACTCGCTTTCGTGAATTGTTATTATCTGATAACGATATTTTGCTATTCATTTTAAATGATATTATCTATTGTTGTGTCTATGTGTTGCTCTGTGTGTTAATTGAACTCTAGTCGTTATAACAATATACATATTTCTATTCACGTACGGTTTGTTTTTGTGTCTACTAGTTCCTAGTGGCTCTAGATATTTCTTATACGTAATCCTAGGTTGCGTCTTATAAATTTTTGAGCAGTGTAGAGACCTTTATTTCGAACGATTCTCAATCAACCCACGACCACTTCCGACTAAGAAGCTACCGGCTAGGCTTTCTAGCACTGTTATAATTTTTTTTTAGTTTGTTTACAAATAAACCGTAACACTTTGTTAGGAGATTTTTAATAAAAATTTCATATTGATAAATTTGCACAAAGCACTACGTATTACAAAAATTGACTCTTAGTATTTTGTGGAATAATGTTATCTTGCAGAAGGTTTTTAATTCTTCACAAGTTGGGAGAGTTTCACTGCTGCACTTAAAATTTTATTTAAATTAAGTGATAGTATTTTTAATCAACATATTTTTAACCATATGAAAAAGTAAAACACCCATTCCGCAACTGAAAAATCAAGGCAGCTAAGATTCAGTAATAACTGCCATTTAACTCCAGGAAACTGCTCATCGATTTTTCGCAGATAAACGGTAGCCATTAAACGCTTGTTGTAGAACCTTTTTAATTCAAAAATTAGATGCAACTGTGTAATTATCTTTAGTTAAGATACCACTGTTAAAAGGGATTCGGATAAAGGATCATATAAATGATGAAATTTGTCTACATCTGAAAGAGCAAAGTCGAAAGTGTCGAACGTTTTATATTTGGTAAAATCCACAGTACATTTAGGTAGAGCAACTTTATTTAAGCAAATATTGCGTTGTGAATTTTTTTGACTCGACCACAGTCATAGGTTGAGTTACATCGGCTTCATACAGTTTAAAATTAATTGCATGGCTCGAAGGACCAACAATATATCCAAATGATACTTTAAATAATTTGTTTGTTAAACCAACTTAATAATTTCACCTTCTTTATTTTGTTAAAAAATATAAATTATGTGTATATGGAAGTACAACACAATTAATATCAAAAGCACAAAATCAATTTCACATGAAACAAGCTCGAAAGACATTAAAAACAAAATTTATGATCACTTTATTATTAATTATAATCTTGTAACCTAATAAAATCAAAAGAACTGATTGAATTTATTGCACGTGATCCAGCTTTAAACACCAGCGTCATTAAATTCGTTTTAGAGCTTACAGCTAACTAAAAGGTTCTTGTTTTTGTATTATTTTTTAATGTTCAAATTAAAATGTATTGTTATGAAAGTGATTTGTTTATAACAGAATGAAAAGGACCGGGTAAAAGAAAAAATGTAAAACTTAGAGTCAACGCAAAACTAAATCTATTGAAGTTGCTTTGTATTCTCAAAACTTAATTCTAAGAATGGCGTCGTGAATTAAAGTTTATTACTTAATCCTTTCTAATAGAAATTTTCGTTGTGGTTTTGATAATTTCGGCGACTTTACGGAATTAGTTGTGGGAAATTATTCGTCAGTTCATAATGAACGTGAACGCTTTTCATTCTCTTTGCTTTAAAATAGAATTGCTTTTGTTTATAATATATTTGAAAGAGGTTACTTTAATGTTTTGTTGTTTTAATTGTGTTTGCGTAGTTAATTATGTTTAGACACTGATAAAACAATTAAAAATTTTAATGGTTTTGTTATTTGCAACAAATAGTTTCCATAATTGATGATAGTTTGGTTTTCATCAAAGCTCATCAAAAGCTTTTGTCTGAATTTATTTACAGGTAACAGCTTACTGTAAGTGCAATCAATTTAAAGACAGTATTTTCTATTTGACATTAACGGTTCCTCTTGTGTGTCTACTATATCGATTGGACCGTTATTAATTGATGTTTCGAAATAACTGCAGTCGGAGCTCTTTGACGATATGAGCAAAATTCAATTAGTCGGAGAGCTACTACGTAAAAGAAAAAACCACTTTAAACTTGTCTTTATTATTCAATCTAAACATTTTTTTATCTTAAAAAACTCAATTTAAATTATATCCTTCGTTAAATATGGCCTTACATTTCCTTTTTGGGCAATTGATTCAATATGTTTATGCTGAGTTAGATTTAAAAATTTAGTACGACATAAATCCGACTTTTGAAATATCACATCGTATGCGTCATCTAATCTTGTCTTTAAAAACCTAGCGATTCCGCCTTGGAGCTGACCGATTGTGACTTAACAAAATATATGGGTTACCTTACTATGTTTTATTATTTTTTTAACGACTACTAAACTTCGTAATTCCATATAAAATATTAGTTGAGAGCTTATTTAATAACAGACACGTGCACTTTCTAATTATAATGTTGCTTATGAAATCTTAATTTTGAAGGTATAAAATTTAACACCACATAAAAACAAATTATTTAGAAAAGCGTAGATTTCTTTAGATGTTTTTAATTAATATAATGCTATGTATATCTTATTCGCAATAGGCAAAATCAGCTCTGTAGAAATGTTTACCACGAACGTGTTGTAAATAACTAGTATTTCAAAATCCTACGAGTAGGTTCTTATAAATGTTTGCTAAACGAATTAAAGAACAACACACAAAATATTTTGTTTTGAAAAAAAAACACTTCGAATTATTTATTCTTGCAATAATGTTTTTTATAATCTTGAATTGTACGGACCCAAAACTTGCGGTATCGCCACCTCATGGAAAGTTGCCGAGTACTTTGAATGTAGTCAGATGTTGACTGTGAAAAAGCAATGCGCGTTTTTAACGCAATCTATTGAATTCGTGTCAACCAGAATAACCCGTAGCTAATGATAATTGCAGAATCACGATCAACACTTACATACGCCTGTTTTGCCATATTGAGGCTGACCAGTGTCAGGTAGCTAGAAGTCTATAAATATATAAAAGTCACTATAGAATTTCAACGCATCGTGCGTTTGCTTCATAATCATGGAAAGTTCCTATGTACTACATTCCATTAATAACATTAATAATCTGTAGTTAGTTTGATGCCGGTCTAGTACAGTTCGGCGCAGCCAGTTTGATGAGGCCATTTTGGTGTCGAGATGTTTTGATTCGGGCCAGTTCGGTACAATGCATTGAGAAATTGACTATGGTTTAGTGTTTTAAAAAACATAATCTTTTATGTTTCTAATTAACAATATATAAAAATTTATAAAAAAAATAAGAGAATCGCTTAGCAACCTAGCCGTAGCTTAGTTTTATAGAGTGGGTCGCAGAACGGAAAGGCAGAACGTAGTTAAAAGTTTTTAAAGCGACAGCGGGCGCCTTCTACAGGGACCTAGTAATTATTCTTAAGCAGTAAGTCTTAAGGAAAGTAAAACAATCAAACTTATAGAAGAAGGACTAGAGAATATAATCTGACGAGATTCATCAAAGTAAGGCAAGACAACAACAAATTTAAAATAACGAGTAGTACAACAGTATACAGATCATCACATTCTGATAATGTAAATTTTCAATTAATAATAGACGCCACAAATTAATTGAAGCCTCTGACGCAAAAATAAATGACCACAAGTAGTGACACACGATATACAAACAAGTTAATATTATTTTGAAATATTTTGCCTAAATCACACGACCTGATTTCGTGAATCATGCATACAGGGTGAGTCGTTAAGGATGACGACCGGCCATATCTCGGAAACCGCACGTCTTACAACATTGGGAAAAAAATTCTTATAACAAACTCGACCCATGCAAAGTGTTTTAAAATATTTTTAAGTTTGTAGTTTTTTTCTAGATGGTGCAATTTATAATTTACAAAATATAATTGAGTTTCTTACAAAATATATCCCAATTTAAATTTTTTGAAACAACAGGAGGTATTAGTTTGCGGTTTTTACAGGTAAATATGTAATACCATATGCCTTTTTGTAAGCTGGTTATAGTTATAGCATTTAAAATTTCCTTAAAAATAACAAATAGAGATAGATGTTTCTTAACGCCCTCTAATTTTCAATAAAAACGTTAATTGTGATGTTGTTATCTGTTTCTGAAATTTACCTTTAATGCTCTTTAAATGGAGCTTAAGTTTATAAAAATCTGTTCACGCATGAGAATGTTCAGTGTTTTTCTCTCAACAAAAGTAACATTCCTCCACCACTTAACAATAGGTAATATAGAAAAATAACTAAAACAAAAGTTTTAAAGTAAAAGCAGTAGTTTCTAATGCTGACATTTTTTACTAACCTTAATTAGGATATATTTCTGTAAGAAACTCAATTATATTTTGTAAATTATTGATTGCGCCATCTAGAGGAAAACTACAAACTTAGAAATATTTTAAAACACTTTTTATGGGTCGAGTTTAGTACTTATAAGAATTTGTTTCCCAATGTTGTAGGACGTGCGGTTTTGGAGATACAGACGGTTGTCAACGTTAATGAATCACTCTGTATATTAAACGTTTAAATTAGTACACAAAAATTAACCAATGATTCGTCGACTACAAAGGCCTTTGAGTTTATAAATGATAAATCCGATAAATGAAATGCCTGTATAACGACATCTCGTGTATAAAGAACACGTACAAATAGTATAAACTAAGAAACGCCAACAGTTTACTGTTGTTACAGTTAACTGTTGGCATTTCTTAGTTCATAAATCCAATGTTTATTTGGTATCTTAAAAATGTTATTCGTAATTCAAAAGGTACCTGGTCTATACAACATAAACCCCAATGTAAAATTTTCATTTAAGTATCAGCGTAGAAGTTGAAGTGTATAGAACGTACATAACTCGGTGTTCGAGTTATAAATAAAATTGTGTTTTAAATTTCCAACTTTACAGCCCTATAACTCTGAAAATAAAGGCCGGAGAAAAAAAGTTACATAAAGTACTGACATTATTTTAATACCAACTACTCAGTCCCAAGTTTTGGCCTTTCATTCCTGGGACACCCTGTATACTTAAACTAAAATTTATATTATCACTTATTTCACATCACGTCAATCTCGGATAAATTTCTAGTCCACTCTTGCCGACAATTTTTTTTAGGTCAATCAGCCGGTCTGCTACCGCACAGCTAACACTATTTTTTATTTGCAAGTATTTGCATTACATGTTTACCCACATAGCAAATTTTAAATTTATGTCGTTTTGATAAAGTTTGAAAATTTTATTTTACAGGGTTTCCCAAATTTTTAACAAAAATTTAGGAGGTGATTTTTCATTAAAAATTAAGTGGAACTTTTCCTACAAATTTTTGTTCAAACTCACCCTCTGTTGAGTTAAACCTTATCAAAAAGGGTGAATAAAATTAGGCGTCTCATTTTTTTCTTGAAAATGGGCCATAAAGCGACTTGAATTTTTGTATGTGACATACGCTCAAAAAAAGTTTTTTTTTAATTTTCCCTAGTGTTGTAGGAGGATAAACTTAACAACCCTCTTTTTTTAATAGCACTTTTTTGGGCGTTATCATTTTAAAATTTAAAAACATTTAATGCATTAGCTACATTATTTAGTAACATTTTTATATATTTATTTTTTTCACTCAAGTTATGCATTTTAATGTTATGTATGTACATTTTTATGCAGTATTAAGAAAGTATTTTGTATTTTAGTTTTTCCAGTAGCGTTCGTGTGGGATTTGCTCTGAACACTTTTGAACAAAAATGCAACGTCACTGCTTAGTCTTCAACTAAATATTAATTTTAAAATTCTCACTTTTTCGTCTGACGCACGGTTCTCGCATAACAAATGAAAACCATTTTTCTACTTACCCATACAATTAAATCATTGTCTGATTGTGTTTCGTATGGTATGTAAAAGCCTTCTTCTGGCTGCATTTTATCTACGGCATTTTGTTTACCAGTGGCTGATCAAAGACTTACGAACTATGCTGAATTTTTACCCAAAGTGCTTTTCACTGAGGAATCAAACTTTTCTAGAGATGGCAACTGAATTTTCATACCAATCAAGTATAGCCCGAATTTGGGAACGTTGCATAACGATTAATCAAATTAACAGAAGTACAAGTATTCTGATAAAAAATGGAATAAAATAGTAATGTTTATTAATAAAAGTTTATAAAATCCGAAAGACCCAGTTGATACATGAAAATCTATAAAATAAATTGTAAATGTATGTAAAGTACGTAAAGCAAGCTAATCTTGACATTTATATAATTTTGGATCCAATTACATTACCTGAAGTTTGTACAATCATACGTAA
>JALBCR010000236.1:0-335501 GCA_030710515.1 Abscondita cerata | reverse complement strand
AAACCTTTTTTCAAATTCGTCTCACATTAGAACGGCTTAAGATATTTCGTTTCGAAAAAGTTTCGAGTTTACGAAAGATGTGTCTTTATTTTTCGATTTAGATTTTTTGTACGAGGGCATCTTCGAGGTTAAAAAATGTTAAAATAGTCAAAAAATTTCAAACAAATTGAGCCGTAAGTTGACCACAACTCGCTTATTTACGGACCGATTTTCAAAATTCAAAAAGCACCATACGCGGATAAAGAAATAAAATTTTTTGGCCGTTTCAGTTTTGTTAGACCTCGCGTGTTTTCAAAAGTTATAAGCGAAAACGTTTCCGACAAAAATTTCATTCGAAAACTAAAACGGCCATAATTTCTAAATTATAACAGATAAAAAAATTTATTTAAAAAAACGTTCCTTTTATGACCCTATCACATAATGTTTAAAAAAATTTATCATTTTTAAAAATTTTTTAAGGAATTTAAGGTTTGTTATACGAATACTGTAATTTTATAACTCCGGAACCATATTACGTAAAAACACGAATAAAAATCAAAATATTCGTAATTTTGCAAATTTTCGAATGGTTTAACTGTAGAGGATTCAATTTCACCCAAAAATCTTCGTATGCACGAACTTGATGACTCCACACACGCGTAACTGCGAGCGTTATGCGAACCAAACAGTCAATTTCACCTAAATAAACTTTGTTGTATTACGTTAAAGCGGTCGAGCCAATAAATCCGCTTCTAAATATTTTTTTAATAAATAATTTCTATTCGGACTACATCCATATCTTCTATATTAATATTTTATGTCGTTTGCTCACCTACTCTCGATTCGTTGCGAGCGCACACCCGAATACTCTCGACTCATTTGTACGAATTCACATGAAGTACATACTTTGCATTCATATTGATTACTCAACTGATGAATGTTAATGTAAGTGCTAATTATTGTTCATGACTGTCTGCTCTTTAGAAGCTAATTTATTTTTGTGACTTAACGCATGCGTAGCATGCTGGCTTTGTCTAGTTTTAGTAATATTTTTAGATACACTATTACTCAGATTTCGTAACGCAAAGACGTTTCGGGCAATTTTTATTGCTAAATGCTTGCAATGATCGGACCACGTCAATTTTTCGTCTATAATAACTCCTAAAAATTTTGTGACTGACGTCATATTATTTATTGTAACAGTGTTTTGCGTATCAGGCCGTAATGAAAAAATCATGTTGCTTTCTTTAGTATTATTTAAGCGGAGTCCATTACTTGCAAACCAGATCTTTACTCTATCAAGTGCATCACATGAATCTCGGTTAAGATCAATCCAAGCTTTAGATTTACTTATCAAAGTTGAATCATCCGGATATAAAATTTTGACCGTTTCATCTATAGAAAACAAATCATTAATAAAAATAATGAAGAGAGTTGGTCCGAGGACCAAACCCTGTGGTACACCTGTACGTACTAATAAAGTATCGGATCGTATATTGTTATATTCTAGAAACTGGTATCTGTCTGCAAGATAAGATCTTATTAGTTTGCAGAATGGTTTATCAAAGCCCAGGTGTTGCAACTTCATCAGTAATAAATTATGCTGAACACAATCAAACGCCTTGGTAAGATCACAAAAAGTGGCTTGGGTATGCATACTTTTCTCTAAGCTATCCAGAATGTGTTTGATAAGTTCCTGTATAGCATTACTGGTAGAGTATCCAGATCGAAAGCCATATTGAGTTTTGTTGAAAATATTGTTACCTTCCATATATTCCATAATTTGGTCTTTTAATATATGTTCGTAGACTTTGGCAATTGTCGGTATCAGCGAGATGGGACGATAATTATTCGGGTTATTAATATCACCTTTTTTTAAATACTGGAACGGTTTTAAAAAGTTTGAGACATTTTGGGAAAATGTTTTCTTCTAAACACCAATTTAGACATTTTGTTAATGGAATCAAAAACCACATTTAACATTCGCTTTAAGATGTTAGTGTTAATCCGTATGCATCTCTACTATTGTTGGGTTTCAATATATTAATTATATCTCTCACTTTGTTATAAGAGATTTTTTTAATACACAAGCATGTTGAATATTTGTATTGACTGGTTTTATTACTCGCATTACTTATGTAATTATCATTTGCTCTTATTTTAGCAGTTCTAATTGAAGCATTATATTTATTATGCATTTGTTTAATTTTCACGGATAGGTTAGCACTAGGATACTGATTGTAAAATTCTTTTGCAAATATAAGTTTCTGTCTTTGAAGCTTTAAATTATTATTAAACCAACTTTGGATGTAATTAGTTTCAATTTTTTGGTGTAAATATTTTTATACTCAAAGGCTTCATTGTAAGCATTATTAAATTGACCAACAAATGTATCGAATTTGCATTCAGAGTTTCCGTTTATTGAACTGAGATAAGACCAATCAGTATTATTTAAATATGCAAACATTTTATTTAAACAAACTCGGTTATTGGCCTGTATTTTAAATCACCATGCGTCGCATGTATGAGGTTGTTATTAAGAAATATTTCGAGTTTACCGGTACTTGAATTGTGATCGGAAAAGCCAGTAGTAGTAGGCTACTGACTATTACGTTAACAACAACAATTTTGGAAAAATTTGTGGCACAAGCCTGAAAGCGTATAATTTTTCCAGAACTCGTATTAACAATAACTTTACTTACTCCACAATACCTCTCCATAATTATATGTCAACATATAAACTTTTAAGATTTAAAGCATATTGCAGTGATTGAAATTCCGTATTTAACCAAGTAAATTCAATTAACTTCTATAGTAAGCATGAAACTCTATTAATTTTTATTTTATAATTAACTTTGACATTAGATGTTTATACAACTAAAATAATAAAATGTACAATTGTTTAATTAAATTAAAAAATTTAAATGATTTATAAATAACGCAACGTGCACGTTTAACAGCAACTTATAAATATATTTCCGCTACAATCGTTTTTCTGTATACTAAATATAAGATAAAAATCTTTATTCATACAAATGGATGGTAGTTTGTTGGGATGCTTAAAATTTAAAAACCACAAAAAACGTTTTCATATGAATGGTTCTCAAGATAAGTTGATTTCTTACAAACCTTTCAACGTTTAAGTCTTTTTCTTACAAACGATTTAATTAGAGGTAAGTAAGTGAGAGTCCAGAATATTACATATCATAAGATTGTTGGTGTACGTGTTTCTCTTGCACGGGAAGTTTATTACGGTGAAAGGGTAGAATTGTATCCATTTCGGTGGAGAGAGAGGGGTGGATTAAGATCAATAATAAACTTTCCTAGAGATATCTAGTGTTAAGAGCGTCAAGTTCTGATAGCCTAAGTCAAAAAAAAACTAACGACGAACGAATCGCTAGTAGTAATTCTACACCGTACAAAAGAAGTAATTAAGATGACTTAGCTTTGTAATACAGAAAACGCAGCTTACAAATAACACGTTATATTCAATCACATAATACAAAGAATGTAGGATAAGAGACACTTCATAATTATCACTGTAGTAATACCATACAAAAATTTCAAGTAATCTGACAAACTACACATAAATTAATGCAGTACGTCACTGTTTAATTCGCGTAGTTTATTTGTACATGCAATTTGTACATATAAATGGTCAACAATCGCTTGTGTGCAATCTACAAAAATCTGCAAAAAATTATGAGTAAATGAGTTATGTAAGTGGTTAGCTTTGTAATACAAAACCGTAGGTTTTAATTTGTTTGCAAATATTCAGAGGCAACGAGCCGCAATTAAATCCAACCGCAAACTGTATACCGATATAATAAAAAGCCTATTAACGGCTAAAAAAGGTGGTCCCGAATAGTATACTCTTACACGACTCGTACAGAAAGTTATCTGAAGGCATACGACACACGAGTCTATTAAGCGTACAGCGCAATGTTAAAGATATCGAGTTAAAAAGTCTGATATACGAATGCTGATGGTACGTTTGTATTGACGAATGCTTGCGTTTAAAGTCTAATTTTAAGAGATGCAACACCCCCGGGATAATAAAATAAAGAGAAGTCTAGTTGCTTAGAAATTGGTAACGATTCCCAAAGTGATTGTGTCTCGATCGTTCCTCCAACGATCATCCACGGATAACGGTCCAGATGATACGCAACAACTCGGCCGTTTGTCAAGTAGCAGCTGTCACGACGCTGTCTAGGACATTGCAACAAACGCACGCAAACGAGATTTTGAGTAAATGGAAGAGAACAGCGACGACGACAAAGTAAAAAAATAAGAGGAACAAAAAAAACCTTCCTGAAAGCAAGGTGTGTATCAGAATTTTGAAAGTCTGTTATATAAATTTTTACTTGCATAAATTTTGTCAAGAATTTCACAGATTTTCCTTGTATGGGAATGCTCGAGTAACGGGTTATAGCTGTCCCTTACTGGATGTTGTCTATTTTAAGAAAACCGATCTCATAAATTCAGAATGGCAAAACGCAGAGAGACAGTTGTTTAAAGAATAATTCCTTTTCTTCCTTCGGTTTCTAAAATAATTAATACTAAGGAAAAATTCACGATTAATGAGATAGGACAGAGAAGTTCCAGAGTGTACGAATAATAAATTCAGCGGCAACCACCAATTCGCCGTTAAAACAACTAGCCAGCGGGACAACTCGGTATATAAATTTGGTATCAAAACAAGTATTTTAGAATATTTCTAGCTCGCTCTTATAACTAATCATCATCACATAAATTATTTAAAGAATACAAGATTTTTATAATTTTAAACAATCAAAAGTCAATGCCGACTAAGTTTCATTAAAATGCACTAACCTTATTTACATTTTCTGATGACGTAATTGATGCAATCTTTTGGGACTTTGAACGATGACCTCTATGATCTGGGTTTCATTCAATGTTGTTTGTTTGTTGATAATCTTGATACTTACTTTTCATCCTCTTTATATTTATTTTCCATTAGTACCTCATTTACTAATTACTTTGCGGTGGACTTTATTTATTACTGTCCATTGGTTTTATTTCCATTAAATTTATTTCTACGTTGCGCAAGCTGACTACAATTTGCAGGTTGACTACGATGCGCGGGCTTAAGATATAGCTGGCTTAAAAAACTTTTTATATAAAATTATAAAACCATATTTTTAAAACTTCATCAACAATTTCAACACGTTCCTTGTTTGATGCACGTTCTTAACTTTACATCCATCATTGTTCACTGCTTCAAACCATCTCCTCTCCACTTTCCCTTCAGTTTAGCACGATTACCTTATATGAATCTATCCTCATACCTATACACTACAGAAGTTTATTCTAATACAGGGATTCTACAGGATGTCCCGATATTCTGTGTACATAGAGCGACTGTAGATTTCTGTGACTAAAATATCTCGATTTATCCCAAATTACTTTAGTCCAAAAGTTGATAGTTTTCAGAAACACAGATGTTTTTATTTTATATCACTCTTTCTTGGATAATTCTTGGTAGTAGTTTAATTGAAAATGTCTACCGTGCCAAAAAGAAAAACTAGTTCAAAAAAAGACAATATTGTTAATGGAAATTAGTACAGCTTTGAAACCTTTTCAAAAAAATATGTGTTGATGTTGTAGGATGTTGTCATTTATTGAGACTGAAAGCAGGTTTATGTTAAGATTACAGGATCTGAGTATCTCACAAAATATCAACAATCTTGCCCAAATCTAAATCGCAAAACAACAACTTTTGCAAAAAACTTAGACAACAATTTTATCTGCAAATTTGGAAACCCTATAGCAATTCTAAGCGACCAAGGACAATATTTCACATGTAATTTACTGAAAGAAACAGCTAATTAGATCGGTGGTATTATAATAAAGTAAAACCTATATGTCAAGGGTCATACAAAATTGGAATAATGGTTTTCTTGATGTCGTGTTTATTAATTGACGGACGATTGACTTCTAAACAGAATTTTTTGATTTATTACTAACTCTAACCTGCTTTCCTCTTCTTTACTAGTCTATTATCTAAAGCACGCATGCCACACTTATAGCACCACCCTTGAACATCTTCTTTATAGTTTACTCAACAGAACCGTTTTCTAATTTTCCCAGGTGTCTTTTTCACACCAAAGTGTCCTCTAAAGTGCCATCATGCAGATGTTACAATACTTCTGGCACTTGGCTCTTAGGCACTACTAATTATTGCCTTCTCTCGATACCATTGACACTTTCTATGGTTCGTTTCAGAAGACCGTCTTCTATTACCAAAGAGTCCCATTAGGGCTAGTACGTTTTCAAGTTACTACTCAAAGCACTCACTTCTTTTAAGATTGCCCCGTTCGGGGTCTTGTTCCTGTTCTTGTCTCAATCTCTAAGGCTCCCAATTGTCATCGACTATGACTGTTATTCTAAAGACGTTGATTTTTTCTTCCAATTTAAAACAATGCATACAGTTCATCGTATTCTGAATAAAGCGTCTGCGTTGCGGTCGCTTGTTTGGCACGGTGTTTTGCCTTATAGTCATATTCATGCAATCGCTTAGTTTATCTGGCGACTTGTTCTTTTAAGTTTCAGTATGCATTTTTGTCAATATAAGTATTTATAAAAGTGTTCGACGGACTTAACGACGGTTTTCTTATGATCTTTAGGTTCTACATCCACTTGCCAGTAGATGCTATTTAAATCCAACGTTGAAAACCATTTTGAGCCTGAAAAGGTATCTAGTGTATCGTCAATTCTAAGTAGATGGTAGCTGTCTTTTTCGTGACCTTGTTCAGTTGTTGATAGTCATCACAAAATCTAGTTTTACCGTTTTTCTTCTTCACTAGTATCACTGGAGACGCCCATGGACTACTTGAGGGTTTAAACTCTTCTTGTTTCTCCATGTCTGCGGTGACTTTCTACGCCACTTTTTGTTTTGCCAGGGGAAGGCTTCTAAGATTCTGTCGTATTGGTTGTGCATCACCAGTATCTACTTTGTGCTCTACAATGCCGGTTCTTTCTTTGGAATTACTTTCGAAGCCAATTTTGCTGTTTATGTTACTGACGTACACATTCCTGCTGTGTAATCTTTCTTAAAAGTTACATGTTCCAGGTTGACGTTTAAGATTCTTACTGGTGCTACGTTCTTAACCCGTACCAGTGACTTGCCAATCAGTCTAGTTACCGCCATCAAATAAAACAATTCATATTACCATTTACTTGCACATACTTAGTTAGTTTATAATACACACGCAGTTTAACTTATAACAGTCAGTTCAAAAAGTCACACGCAATTACTTATTTGTCTACAGAACAACGTTAACTTAAGGCTGTCGTTTACCCTAATGTAGTTCTATACTCTTTACATGTAGTTCTAAAACAGTTTTTCTCTTAATCTAATTTAGATATCAAAACTCTAAATACATCAATCGATTTGTTGGCAATATATCTATCATAACTGTTTTTAGATTTTGCGTAAATCAATTTTTTCGTAGATTATTTCAATTAAAGTTCTTGGAATAATTAAATATGAAATTGTAAGAGTTAGGAGTACTTTAAAGAAAAACTAAAAACAGTTATGATAGAGATTGCAGTCTGTTGTGTTTTAAGACCTCGATCAAAGTTTTATTGTTCCAATTTACTTAGTTATTTTGTTTTTACGAAAATTATTAATTACGCCTATGAAGTATACAACCTTTCTAACATGTTAAAAATATCCCGTTTGCTAAGGGAGCAGGTAAAGAATCAACAAATCTTTGGCTAAAGCTTAAAGAATGGGTAACAATAGGATTAAAATATGGTAATTCAAAATGTTTTTGTTTATGATATTAAGGTAATAATTTGAACAACTGTATGTATATTTTCAATAGTCCTGTTAATCCCTTAGTATATAAATACCATGTTCTGTTGGCCAAATTTAATCTTCATAATATCTATTGAAAGAAATAAACCTATTTAAAATCAAATAAAGCATATTGCAATTTCTTTTGTTACAAAAAGCAATTTACAATACAATACGGTATTAATTGTCTTTTGTTTTAAACTTTGGCCCTTGTCAAATTCATTGAAGAAAAGCAACAATGTATTTCAAAAATGGGGAACGAAAAGTAAGTACCTTCATTTCTATGTTTACAAATTAAAAATCATTATTGTGTTATTCTTTGATTCTTACGGTGCTATTACGGATTTTATTTATTTTTATATCGATTTTTGGCTTACGACTTTGGATTACGATTTTGGATTGCGATATAACGTTTTGGAGATTGTTAGCGTACAATTTCGTTTACGTTTTTAAATATTTTTAAATTTCGTTTTAATTTATTGTGACTGTGCCGTGTGGACTTCAATATGGGCCATTATAACAAGTCAACAAACAAGACTTGCAACGGTAGACGCAAGAAAAATGCTGGAGCTAAAAGCTTGAAGTCATTTCGTGAAAAAAAAGGTAAGTTTGTAGCAATTATATTTGTTAACACCATTTTAGATAATACTTATAGCTGATCAATTAATCAGTAGCTGCTAATTAATTTCACATAAAACTTACAAATAGGGTCTGGAGTTTGTTCATGTTTAGTCAGTTGTATATTACAAGGTACGATTGTTTGAAAAAATTTTACATAATTGAAATCTGAATTATTTGAATGAATTATCGAATTACGAATTAATAGATATTTATATAAGAGTCAAGAAAATAAGTCGAGTAATTTACGACTCAGAGTAAAGACACTTTTCTGACGAGCTCACGTATATTGTTTTTCTGAAATCCTAAATTATCATTAATTTCTTGTAAAACTTGTAAGGAGAAACTTCTTTATAAATTATCTAGTAAGTGTAAACACATTTACAGTAAAATTTTAAACCTCGATATGTATAGGACGGTCAGGCTCTAGGCAAAAATTTGTATTGATTCACTATCACGTACAATATTTGACAAAAATAGTAAAAAATGGAGTGTAAAATTTTCGTTTTGGAAACTGTCACATAACTACCCATATTATTTCAAAATATGTGTTCATACTCGTAACTTGTACATTTTAGCTTTGTAGGCGTCAATTCAATCTGAGGTTTAAAACTCGGTGCTTATGTTATATAAATACAGCACTTATTATGTTTTTCAACAGGTTGGAAGATGCAGCACGTTCATCAGAATGTTCCACCTCCAGAGATACTGTTGTTTTTAATGAATTTGAAGATCATATTGAGGATCATCCCTTAGAAATATGCACCGAGACCAACGCAAACGACGATTTCGTAGCAGTAAATAAGATAACTGGAAGGAGAATTGTAGATCTAGCACACCTACTTGATGCTTTGAAATCAATACACCATAAAGGATTTGGATGCTCCTTTTTTGACATGAATGTAATAGCCGAAAGAATGGTTGGGTTTCAAAGCATAATTAAAATGAAATGCAACGTTTGTAATTTAATCAAATGCGTTGCAACTGAGAACATAGAAGATGGTAGTTCTCATATGAATATAAACTCATCTGCAGTAAACGCAACCATCACAATTGGAGCCGGTTATCGACAATTGCAACAATTTTGTAGTGCATTAGACATCCCAGTAATGTCTAGTAGAACTTTTGTAAAACACGAAACGGCAATATCAAAAACATTATGGAGCTTGCAAAAGAAGAAATGAAACTAGCCGGACAAGAAGAAGCAAGAATTGCCAGAGAAAAGGAGACATAGATAAAAATGGAAACGCCATAATAACAGTCACGGCCGATGGGGCATGGAGTAAAAGGTCGTATAGAAGAAATTATAGTGCGTTATCTGGAGTTGCTACAATTGTGGGACTAGAAACAAAAAAAGTGTTATATGTTGGAATAAAAACAGATACTGCATGATATGCGATGATACTCGCTACCAAAACAGGAAAGAATCGCACACCTGTTACAAGAATTGGAGCGGAAGTGCTACCGGGATGGAAGCTGCTGGGATTCTGGAGGGGTTTAAACTATCAGTTGAACAGCATGGCCTTGTATATGGAAGATTAGTGGGAGATGGAGACAGTAGCGTGTTCAGAAAAATTTGTGAAACACTTCCATACGGCACAGACACCATCGTTGAGAAAATAGAATGTACGAACCATATTTTACGAAATATGTGCCATAAAATAAGAGATCTGAAAAATAAAACAAGATTTAGAACTACATACAGAAACAACATTGTTCAAAATGTAATGCGTCTTAGAAATGGTGTTACATGTGCAATTGCGTATAGGCGCAGTCAGCAAGGAACAATGAGAGAAAAGTCAAGACATCTTGAAAAAGACATTTTGAATTCTATATACCATTGTTTAGGGATCACAAGAACTGCGAAGCTTATTTTTGCAGTAATAAAGAACAAGATATAAATCTTGTTCCTGAATACGAACAGGATGGTATTTTCAATGAACTGCAGCTAATAATTCGAAATGTTGCAAATCATTCAAATAGTTTGATTCATAATTTGAACAATAATGGAGTAGAATTGTATAATTCTTATGTCGCAAAGGCAATTGGAGGCAAAAGAATTAATTTTTCCAAGCGTGGGTCTTATCAAACCAGGTGTGCACTCGCAGTGACGGAATATAATACGGATGGGCAGTATCTGAAAAATTAATTAATCTGTATACAGGAAAAATGCCGGGACATTATATTGAAAAATATTGTGCTCAGGAATTAAGAAGAATAGAAAATAGAAGAGCAAGGAGAATTTTGAAAGCGAAACCCAAGCGGAAATGTAAAACTTTTACGGGACCTGATGATAATTACGGTTTCGAATTAATATCAAACACGCCAGATATTACCGAAGACGAGTATGAAAAAGAAAACAGAATTTTTACAACATTTGGTGACAGACGAAACGGCCTTAGAAGAAAATACCCGAGGTCAGAGTAAATCGTTGCTGTGGAGAAATGAACGGTAAAAATTTTTTTATATAAGAAAATCCCAAAAGTCCCTTTGAAATTCGCAGCAATTAAAGTGTTAAATACCCATATGTACTTATGAATCCATTTTAGCTTTAATAAATATTAATAAATAAACTATTTACGAGTTTATTTTACATAAACTGAATCATTATTTTCTTACAGATTGAAACGTCTAACTGCATCAATGTTTGGAAAAATCATTAATCTACGGAAAACGACGCCAAGAAGTAAAGTCGTGGAACAAATACTTTATAATTCGTTTGTGGGAAATAAAGCTACACGATATGGCCACAACACAGAAGGCATAGCGAAAGAAACTTTTGAAAAGACTTTAGAGTCAAAATCGATGAGTGTGGAATGTTTCTCGATGTAAATTTGAAGTATTTGTCAGCGTCTCCTGACGGAATAATCAAGAGTAATAATGCAATAATAGAAATCAAATGCCCTTTTTCTGCAAGGCACTTGAGTGTCTATGATGCCGTATTGGACAAAAAATTATGTTTTTAAAGATTAATAAAGAAAGTAAACAATTAGAATTAAAAAAATCATGCGTATTTTCATCAAGTTCAAGGTCAATTGCAAATACTTAATAAACAATTTGCTTATTTTCTAGTTTACACAACAAAAGATTATTTTGTTGAAGTAATTTATAGGGACCCAAGCGTTTGGAATAATAATGTAGACAAATTAAAAATTTTTATTTTGATTACTTATTGCCCGAGATAATTGATCCTAGAAAAGCAAGGGGTTTGCCTTTGCGACCTAATAAATGTTAAATTAATAATATATGTATAGGTATATGTTCCTAGGATCAATTATCTCGGACAATAAATAAAAACCTAAAATTGCAATTGTCCTTGAACATATTTTAATATTCTGTAAACACGTAATTATTAATATATAACTTGTATAGTATTATTAATCTTTATTTTCTCAAATCAATAAGTTTATACTTACTAATAGTTTTACAATACCAGAACCTTTAAAAAACTAACAAAGAGTTTCTACCTGCGTACCATAAATCTTATCTTTACGACGATCAATGGTTTAAAAGACACACTGACGTCATTTAAGAAAGTAAATTTTGCAGAAACTGCACGTTATGGTGGTTGCTTGTTATTAGGGGCTTGGTCAAAAATTATTTAGGTAAACGACACCCTTAAGATATATCAGTTTTTATACTGAAATTAGACACTTGTCCTTTGCATTTATGATTAAAGAAACAAAACACCCTACACCTGACACCAGTTGTTACGATTCTTATCTCTTTATTGTTGTTTGTTTTCGTTATCGTAGTAAGAAGCGCAAGAGTAATAAACGCAACGGATCAAGTTACACTTATAATTTATTTTACACACACATTTATTACTATAATTCGTATAAATAGATATCAACTATTACACACGTTTAATTTACATTAAATTAACATGATAAATAATAACATCGAACTGATTCCTAAATTTATGATGACGTTTTTATATATGTAAGATAATAATCTAGAAGACAATTGAATGTTTTCGAACGAAGTTCTAGAAACACAGCAATTAATTCAATTTATTCTGTGGCGTAACATTATCATAGTAACTTAATCAAAGTTTTGTAAAGTAATGTTTATTGGCTAATGAATACAAACAATTTGAAGGTAGTATAAAATGCGTTTGTTTAAATTTTCATCAAATATTATTTTAAATATTTAAAATGGACTAAAAAATGCTTTTTTTGGCAGTTTCGCTTTGTTAAAAACTAATAAAAAATTTGACATTATAAATAAACATATCAACGTTAACAAAACCGGATCTGTCAATATAAGACTATAATTTAATAGTGCACAATGATTTTTTTAATAAAACCAGAAACAACAAAAAGTGCGTTTTTGTTAATAAGATAAATAGTTTAAACTAACAATGCGTAACGTGCGCAGAAAGCATGTATAATGAGTACATAAAAAAGTAATGTGAGTAATATGTATAACAATGTGTTCATTAAAATCTTTAAGTAAATAAATTTGAAACTAAATTGTCTGTTGACGACTCAACGGGTGGATTTATTCACATTACAAAATCTTACCTAGCAACAATCAGTTGAATTGAATGTTAATCTATGACCCATTTTACTGTAAATCGGGGATAGCATTAATTTTTCATGGATGATTTCAGCACAATTATCATTTCTTCTGCATAGTAACTTTTACTTGACAAAACTATTAAAGCAAAAAAATCCGGTGATTTGAACAAAGCTAAAATTTGTTTATATCTGCAATCACAAAATAGTATAACTGTTAGAAATGTGAAAGCTGTTACCTTGGCTTTCAAATTAGATCTTAGTTTTCAACTGCGTCGTTAACGGTTTGAATTTTCCTTCTTTTCATGCAGTTGACTACTAATTTTGTACTAATATTTACTGCCTGCACTCCTTTTTCTACAACGTTTGAAGAACAAAACTGAGTTTGCACAATAAATACTACAGTAATTGTGGGCGTTAGAGTTTGGAAAACTGAAATTCAGTAAAATTGGACACGCGGAATGTATAATTTTAACACATAAGTTCTCAATTAATCGACGAGACGTACAAAATAGATTGCCGTCTTAACACGATATTTCACCTTAAATTAAAACCATAACCTGAAAAATAAATATTTTTGCAAAATACTCATATTTGATGTTAATTAAAATAGGCAACCGACACAAAGGATATGGCACATATTGCACAAACACCAATATATATTCTTGTGGCTAGAGAGATCTATTTATAGAACGCTAGCAATTTACTGAATTTTCCATACCAGCAAGCTTACCGAAGTTGTAAGCAACATATACGCGTAATGTTATTGTTTCAATCTTAACAAGTAAAGCGCCGAAGTGATTACAAATTACTACCGAAAAATGTATAGAGAAGCAAATTTTGTTTTTAATTTTACTTGTAATCTTCACGTGTTAATAATGTTTGATAAAGTTTTTTTAGTAAATAGTTAATTCTTTATACGATTCTCACATATGTAAATATTGTTTCGAGCACACGTGTTTGATGCTCCTTGAAAAGTGTATTTTCAAAGAAATATGATCGGAATGTTCAAAAAATACTGTTCTGTTACTGATTGGTTGTTAAGGTAAATGTTTAAAAAAAGCAGCTCAAAAACCTACCCGTATAGCGGCTCCGGGTGTCACCTCCCGGATCTTACCAATTATGCTCATGTAGTAGGACTTAAAAAGCATAACAAACAAACTTGTAAAGGGTATAGAGAATTTAATCTGACGAGATTCACTGTCATAGTTTATTTGTAAACAAACTATAAAATTTAATCAACGTTGAAAACCTCAAATAATAGGGCACCACCTAGTAGAACGTGCAGTGAATCTTACAGAGCAACTAGGATCTCGGAAACACAAAAACAAAAAATAGAAATATAATTTTTGTAGAACGACTATGCCTTAAAACAACGACAACAGTATAAAAATAGACAATAATAAAGTGTAGGTAAAATCACAAGGTAAAATGTTAAAATAATAATTAAATAGAACGACTTGTTCTTATTCGAATTTAGGCAAATCGTTTGGCATAGTTAATAGCCGCACCGAATATCTACGCCCCTGACAAAAAGCGTGAATGCAGAATAAAATTTATAATTGCTTTAACAACTAGATACAACACACCAATACGTGTAGTAATTAATGATGTTAAGATAAAGCCATTAAAATTTCGTAGGGTATCGGTACCCGACAGCAAAAGCGCATTCAACATTAAGCGAGTTTTTGAAAAAATTTCAAATTACATTAATCAATTAACAATCTGCAAAGAAAAGTTAGGTTGCACGCCTGAATACAGATACGGATACGCTTTAGTTATAAATTTAATTAATTTGAACTTAGCTTTATTGTTGCCGCTCCAATATCCTAGGATAGACAAAAGGCGGTATTGTAAGAAGTAAGTAGAGTAATAGGAACCAGATATACAAAAGATAAACTGGAGTTTAAGTTAAAAAAATGGCGGTAAAAAAGATTTTCACAAAAGTAGAAATACAGTAAAAGGTGTGTTGATGTATGGAGCAGAGGTGTGGGGATGAAGAGAATGGGAGAAACTGGAGAAGATACAGGAAAGGTATTGGAAGTGGACACTAGGTTTGGAGAAAGAAACACCAAGTTATATAGTCGAAGAAGAATGTAAACTGGAAAAAATAAGGATTCAGATAGGAAGAAGAGAAATACGGTATGAGAAAAGATGGAAATCAAGAAAAAATAAGATAGTATGTAAATGTTGGAAGGAAATAGGGGCGCAAAAGATAAAATATGGTGAAGATGCTAGAAGAAGATATTATGAAAGAGAAGGATATGCAAGGGAAGAAATAAAAAAGATAAAAGATGGGGAAAATATGAAACAAAATAGTACAGAGAGATAGGACGCGCAAGCACAAGAAAGAATAGCAAGAATTAGAGAAAAAATACAACACAAGTATGAAGAATTAATAACAGATGTAAAACCGAATTACATAACCGGAAGAATGGCATTGGAAGATAAAAGACTAATTGCAAGATTTAGAGTAGGAAACGAAGAAAATGAAAATAAGTACTGGCGGAAGTGTAGAATGTGTAGGGAGGGGTGGGAAAATGTAGAGCATTTGAAACTAGAGAGCAGTGAAATAAGAGCGGACGATAGAGTGAGAAAAGTGTTGTTGGGAGATAGAGGTGAAGGAATTGTGTGGATGAGGAAGGTGGTGAAAGAAAGAAAATGGATGGAAGAAAGAAAAATGGAAGTAATAAAAATAGAATGAAGAGAAGAGCAAAAAAAATTTTTTATTTTTTTTGTTGTTGCTTTTAATGTATATTATTCTGTAGGTTAAGAAAGTACCGAATCTATTAATAATGTGGTAAGGCAAATAAATTGAAATTGAATTGAAGTAATTAAAATGAACTTAGCTGAGTATATCGGTGACAGCTTCAATATAACAGTTGAACGTTGGATGTAACATAGGGCTGGATTAATAAAACCGGTGATAAGCAGTAATGGATGGTCACACCGGAGTAGCTGCTTAGATGGACACTGATAGCGTGGGCACCAGGTCGATGCTTGTAGGACATGTATAATTCGTAGAGACCAGAGGGTTTAAGTTCTATAGGACACCCAAACTAATCATCTGCAAAGGAGCATCAAAAGCAAAAAAAGAATAATCTTCACATTGATTAACAATTTGCAAAAATACGTATAAAAAAATTTAGACCAATTTAACTTTTACATACGTTTTCTCTGTAATGCCAGTACAAGATCATATACAATCTAGGATGGCCAATAGATTACCGTCATCATTATCATATCGATGCCATCACTGTGCCAACATTGCTATGGTGACGGCCCAATGCATAATCAGAGGTTCATTTGCTCTGGAATTTTTTAAAGAAAAGTTGCATAGCAGAATTTTTTGATATAAACAAAAAAGTAAGGTATTTTTGACGTTATTTCTTCGTTTTCTATCTTGAAGTGTTTTTATACCAATAAACGTTTTGTTGTGGTTTTTGTGCACTTACATGGTACGGAATAACCGCGAGGGCTATATTTACAACAACTTCTTCCTCACTTTTTCTAATTCAATTCTTCTTAACATTGTCAAGGGAGAGATTGAATATAGAAGATGTAACAAAGCTAATACTATACGTACTGATGTGGTTTATAATATTCTCATAAGGATTTTGCTTTCTTAAACAGATGTTGAGCGTTATTGAATTTCAAAAGAGCAATATTAAAATTTATTAGTTAGGTTTTTGCTTTGCACGAAACTTTTATAAATTAATGTCATTGTTTTTTAAACAGTCATATCAGAATAACCTTATTATCAAAATTACATCTGATTGTTAATTATTGCTTCATCTGCTTCTTCTTCCAATTGTAAACGCGCACCTTTTATATTTCTGACTATCGAGTATATTTGTAGTTGGAACGTAAAAGGTGACGTAACAAAATTTATATTCTGCACGCGGGTAGCTTCAAGCAAAGAAAGAATGCCCAGGGTTTGCTTTTAAGACGTCTATTTACAATTACTTACCAATTTAGTGGTTATTATATGTACAGGGGATTTATTTACAACGTATTTTTAATACGAGGGATACTTTGCCAGTTGTGGTCGGAACAGCGGCAGCTTAGACACGGCCAGTCGGAATGCGGCGCCGGACAAATACGGTTGGCCGTTGAATCTCCACGTTTTTACGCAACGGAATTTCTAGCTAAACAAGTACTCGGGTTGCGGATTCGGACGGCTTTTGTGTTTGGTGCTACTGTCTCACTGAAACAGGTAATTTATTATTGTTTATCGGTGGCGGCTGTTTACACCCGCTTTTAAGTTTATTGGTTTGAACTTCTGTTTACGGCGCTTGCTTGTTATATTATACACCACGGAGTTTATTATTGCGGCTTACGGCTTGGCAACCAACGGAAGTCCGTCTCAACGTCCCCAGGATGCCTGTTGGTTGTACCCGTACGGTGATGTCTGGCGAGCGAGCAGTGTATATATGCGAAGTTCTGTGCTCGGTATTGACAACGGTTTTGTGGCGGTGATACTTCGTCTAGGTCAGCGTCTGCTAGCACGCCTACTACAAACTGCTATCAAATAGATTAGCTACCCTCAGTGATACGAAGCGGCTAGTTCTAAATGGAACGGTTTCGGAGGAAAGCAGCTGCTACCGAAGAGATCAGCCACAGTGGTTGTTTTTAGGGTGTTCTCTAAAGATCAAGAGGGTTTTCTGCTACGCCTCTACCGAATTGAATCAGCATCTGCAGTGGTCTTTAAGTTAGTACTTGCTACGCCCGTACCGGATTGAATCGCCATTTGCAGCGGTCTTTGCGTTAGTGGTTGTCACGCCCGTGCTGAATTGAATCAGCATTTCCAACGGTCTTTGAGTTAGTGGCGGATAGCTCTAGGCGGTTATAAATTTGGGGTTTGAAATTGAGAACTAATGCGGACGGAGTTAAGTTGAGAAGTCAAGTCGGATTAGGAATAGAAGTAGAAGTCGAATAAAAAGTGCCTTTTGGCATTGCACTCGCGCTTATATAGGGGTCTGTTTTTAACGATGCAAATTTTATGCTGTGAGATAATTCTTTCTCGGCGGCAAATTTGAATTATAACATATTCGGTGTCTTACACAATGCTGGTGTTAATTCTGTGTTGCGTTTTACGACTTTTACCTCAAATATCTGCATGTTGTCTTTGTACAGTTCCTTGTTTTCTTTCAATGGGTAATCAAAGATCATTATGGTGTAGAAACGTCCCGTTGTCTTTTCAACCATTTCACCTTATCTTCTTGGTCTTGGATTAAACGCTACTAGTATCCTCTCTTTATTGTCTTCATCTTCTCTTTTTCTTTTCTTTTCCTTTAACATTTTTGTAAATAATATGTTTCCTAATTTCCAATGTCATAAAATTAGTCGGAATGTTTTGATGTAAATGACGCGGGTAAATATTTTTGCTCAATATACTTTTTTTGAGTTAGTACAACTGTTACTGACTTCCATGCCACATTATATGTCAAAATATTCACTAGTGTTTAAGTGACGCTTGTTTTTGTGTGACAGAAAAAGTGAATTTGGCGATTTTCACAATGTCTGAAACTATTCAACAAAGAAGTGCGATCAAATTTTGTTTCCTGAATGGAATAAATGCTGCAGAAACGTTAAAAATGTTGCAGAAGCCTTACGGGGATCGAGCTCTACCAAAATCAACAACATAGTAAATATCGTGCCATAGGTGAGGCAAGACCAAGAAGACCGCGTCAAAGTCGCTCAAAAATCAAGGTGATGTTGACAGTTTTCTTCGACTATCCTGGTGTGGTGCATTACAAATTCCTTCCCACTGCTCAAACGTCAACAAGGAATACTATTTGAGTGTTATGCGTCATTTGCGTGAAGCTATTCGTAAAAAGAGGCCTGTTTAAGGGAAAGATAACTTGATTTTTACACCACGATAATGCGCCATCTCACACTGCACTGATTCTTCGTGACTTTTTCGCCAAAAATGCAACCAATATCGTTCCGCAACTACCTTATTCATCTGATTTGGCTCCGTGTAACTTCTGGCTATTTTCAAAACTCAAAAGACCACTCCGAGGAAACCGTTTTGAGTCGATTGAAGACATTCAACGTAAATCGGCGTGCGCTCTGAAGGCTATACCGGAAGAAGACTTTTTGGTATATTTCGAGGACTAGAAAAAGCGGTGGCATAAGTGTATTACATCGGGAGGGGACTATTTTAAAGAGGACAAACTTGAATTAGAACAAACAATAAAGATTTTTTAATTTTGACTAGTTTTGGACAGAGGTAGTATCTCCCATTTAACTTTGAACGTAACTCCTCCTTCTTTGCTTGTCTCATACGTCATTTGCCTCATCACAAGCTTCTCTTATTTTTGACTGTACTTTTTAAACGTGTCCTACAATCGAAATTTTCTTCATAATACGCTTCTAATTCTTTTCATATTCCTAATTATCATACGTCTCTCTGCTTACTGGCATCATTTTCATTTCTTCATAATTTTCTACCATTATTTCTTTTGTACACTTCTGTTTAACCTTTAATTTTCTTTTCTAATATTCTTCTCCTTTTCTAGTTCCTTATCGTTATTTTCTAAATTCAACACGATGTCTTGTATCTCTTTGTTTTTCAGCGCACTTTCTTGTGCAATTTTTCTTATAATTTTATCATTCATTTTCGGTTAATTTCTTCATATGTTTTACCCATTTTCTCTTCTAAACCACTTACTTTCTCTACTAAATTTCTTGTCTTATCTTCTCAAATCTTTTGTTAAAAATGTCAATTACGTATGTTATTTTTCTGATCATCCAATTTCTTATCCATACTATTATTAATCTCTTTTATACTTATTTGTATGTTTTTCTTCTATTTTCAATACCTTTTTAAATCTTACTTCATTGTCATTTCTTCTCCTTCTTCTCCTTTTTATTATATATTTGTTTGAGGTTTCAAGTTTTTAAATCTTTCTTCATATTTGTTTTCACCTTTTTTAAATCTTTCTTCGTTGTCATTTTCTTCTCCATGTTATTCAATTTTTAAAATAATTGTTAAAATAATTGTTTTTGTGAACTTGGTCCACCTATGACCTGATCTTGTCTTCCTACCTCCTGTTCTTCAGCTTCGGATAAACCTGTGAACGTCTTATCCTCTTTTCCTAACTCTGGTTCTACATTATTTTCTTAGCCATTCTTCTTGTAAACATTTAGGGTCGCTAATTTATATGTATTTAAATACAATTCTGCCCGACGTTGCTGGCGCCAAATTTATGTAATGTGCAAAATTGCTCAACATAAATAACTTTTAAATAAACTATCTTTTTTTTTAAATAATATTTCACATTAGAATCCTGACATTTATTTCTAATTAATTGACCATCTATCTATTAAACGGATGAACTATAGTAATAATTTTTTTCCACTACTAGCTGTGAAGTGGACAATTATTGCGTCTCTAGCCAACTGAGAAGTTGAATTTCTCTATTAGTGGTTAATAATTTTTTCTATTGTTGACCTAGGTTAATAATGGACAAATTCAAATTTTTGAGAATCTAAGAATAGTTGTTTAACAAAAACGAGTGAAACATAATTTTGTATATCCAGGAGATTATCTTTAACGTATTTGCTGCTTAAAATTACCTAACACGATAAAATTATTTGAATAAAAAATGCCATTAGTTTAAAATTCGCGCCCCCATCCCATAACCGCAAATACATAACCTGAATTTATTTATTTATTAAATATGATGGTAGAATCAGTTTTTTCAGGTTTCCCAAAGGAGATTTAACCAGGCGAGTTAAGTTACATCAAGAATTTTAAGTAAATTACAAACATTTGGTTGTAGGTGTTTTGAATGGTTAACAGAATCTGGAAGGTCCGATCTGTTGCATAAAAATGTCGACTCTAAAAACTTAACGAGTATGTGGCGAACACTTGCCATTCATAAATGAATTACAAGTGTCAATTTCTGAAACCCAATATTCAAATGATGCAAGGTATATTGGCAAAGCAATAAATAAAATTTTTAATGTTTTATACAAGTGTTTTCAGAATCGATGTAAATAAATGCCCGTTATCATCTCTATCTATACAAAAACTACTCAAGCTTGCAGCTCAAATACTCTTAGGTAAAGAAAATTACGGAGGAACATTCTTAAATTGCAACGTGAAAAGAAAGCACTTCAATTGAAGTTAACATCTCCCAACGATTACTTCCCGAAAGCAGAGCACAAATTGTGACAGCCCAAGTGGACTTAAAAAATATACCACTAAGAAGCAGGAGATATACAGAGGAATACAAACAATTTTCACTAAAATTATATTTTACGAGCCCCAAAATGTTAATTTTAAAATAGGTTTTAAATTTTTTGCCAGCTCAAACTGCTACGTGATCATGGTTAGAGTTATATATAAAAAGTTAAACAACCCTTGTGCTACATCTTTACAAATACGATATGCAAAGGTGACAAATTGAAGTCGATAGTATTAAACTGCATAGAAAAGCTACAACTACAATGCGGTGCCAATGTTAGGGCAGTAGTAAAATTTTCGAAACCTAATTAAAAGAATAGATGTATCACCGGAAAAACCATACCTTCTCGTAAACGATAAGAAAATCTATTATTTCTTCGATGTCCCCTATTTATTGAAGTCGGTGCAAAATAACTTGATTAAATACGATATAATCTTTAATAACAAAAAGCATCTTGGAAAGACATTAAAAATTTCTACATGTCAGACAAATCTAAACCGCTGCGATTGGCTCCTAAATCAACTAATTTACATATTACTCGAATAATTTTCAGAAAATGAAGGTGAAATATACCACACAAGTGTTTAGTGAATCAGTTGCAGTTGGTTTTATCAACGTATGTAGCTTTTAATGCTTTTTGATTTATTTGCATTCCTGTGCTACTTGATTTTTACAAGAAAAATGTATATTTTTTATTTTTGGCTTAAATTTGGCTAGTAGTGGAAAAATAGTATATACACCATGGTTGTGAAGTCCATTATTGCCTACGCACCTTATAAATTGGTGCTAAGGCAATAATGACATGCTATCACAAATCCTTGTCATATACTATTCCGTGAGATTTTCATACCAATTATGTAATTACTGTTGATAATTGATAATTCCTTTCTGTTGGTTGCATGAATAAAAGGGTTACTTATGTTTTACTGATCAATTTCCGTTGTTAGTATTTTTGTATGTGGTTTTATTCGTTTTTACTCTCTCATATCTTGGAAAAAATGTTGCAATGTATAATGAATAAATAAAATCTAATAGCTCATATTATTTTATTATACTATAAAACTTGTAATTCCTACATATACAATAAATAATTCTGCAAACTTAAGTACGAAATGGATTAAGGTCAGTTTCATCAATTTAAGTTTATGGTCCATTAAGATGACACATTATAGGCGATATCATAGATTTGAACAAACGACATAAGTTACCAATTTTCAACTCAAAATCGAATAATTTATGAGAGAAACTAAAGAACTTTTTTTCATAAATATTTAAAATTGATCTATTATTTATATGCAGTAATTTCTATGCAGGAGTTGTGTGTATAACATTCTAATAATGGTTATTAAGCACAGAAAATAGACACGATTATTATTTCAAACCATTTATTATTAAATTTCTCTTTGACGCACTAAGTAATGCGTATCTAGAAACTATAAATTAAAAGTAACGACAATACCACTTTGCATTTATGAATTTTTGTGCGGTAGAAAGAAGAAAGCAAATCCTTTCTTAAGAATCCTCGAAGATATCGATTTGCGGACGACTACGACAAAAGTGCAAAATCTTTACTGTCGAAATGTTACCTAACTTTTCTTATAATGGTGATCTGTTGCACTTGAATATTTCTGCTACACGGTTTGCGTTTTAAGCAACGGTAAAGGGAAATGATGTTGAAAAATCACAGTGGGGTCACACTTCTCGTTTACCAAAGTTATTGTAAACTTTGTGACCCCGTCGAGAATTCTTTTGCGCTGACATATTTAAAGTTACGAAGTCTTAAATGAGAAATTCAAATTTACTAGTCTTTCCCTTATACGCCCGACTAAAATAAAACGGATGCGTTCGGGAAAATAATAAAAAGAAAAACAATAAAACGTTCAACTTTATTTTCCATAAAATAACGATTAATTTTAATTTTATAGTCACTAAATCTATTAGTAATGACGTCGTTTTCTTGTTTTTTCCCTTTTTAAATTATACATCTTCTTTAAGAGGAAAGTTGTGTGCTATTTTTTTTAAATTTGAAAAGATGACTTCAATAAAGAAATAGCAGTAAAAGTAAATTGACCTTTATTATTAGATTCTTTATTAAATTTTCAATGTAGCTGATGTAAAAGTTTTTGTATCAGGTTTATAAGGTATATCTAATCTTAAATTTTGTGCATTACGTTTTCAAAAGAAAAAGCTGCCTCCACTAAAGAATATCACTTGTCATCTTTATATTGAAACAAAAATATAAATAAAATTATCTGCCAGAAACTTATGAAATTCTACTTTATGTTCGAAGATGTTTATGATAAAGGGACGCAAAATTTTTCACACGTTAAGTTTTTGATTTCATATGAAAAAATCTTAAACACCTGGGGTACGAAATTAAATCAACAAATAATGACTTACTTTTACTTGAGCTTTTTTTATTTTCATACATTTTTCATTTTTTTTTTTGTTTAATATTAATAATAATAATAGAAGAACGAGGAAATCCTAGTGTGCAAGTTCAAATTTCACAAGTGACAATGTTTGGTTTTCAGCTAAAACATTAAATAATTAAATTTCAATGCAAAAAATTACAACGTAAATGAGTAATAAAGAAAACAATAATAAAACAAAATAAAAAGTAAAATAAACAAAATTTAATGAAATCATTAATCAATAATAATATAAGGAAATTCACTGTTTTTCCTGGAAATGCGTATCGAAGCGGTCAACCCATCAAGAACTGACCGCGCGCGACTTCTCTTAACTTTGGTGATCGGACGAGAACCGGAAACATAATTAGGAAATTAACAGTTGGGATATAAAATTTGTAGATTTTAAATAGTCACTATCAATATATAAAGTTCGGAATTACGTGTGAAGCCTTTTTCTCATAATAAGCTTATACCCATTGTGAATATGCGTATCTATGGAGATAATTAGTGGTAGCAGTTTATTAATTTTTAAACTTGAAAATCTTACTATAATTAAGCACAAGCTGTTAGTAATTAAATAAACAAAAATAATAACATATAGATATACATATTGCAGTGGAAATGGTATATTTTAAATAATAAAAATTGTTTTTTTTAATAAAAAAATAACTAGAATTCATAATGGGTGTTACCATTGAAATTAAAAAGTAAAATAAGATTACAAAAAATTGATTTAGATTTCTAGAAATCGACCTGAATCTATTTAAGAAATTAATCAAAGGTTACGTTCAGATAAGATTTCATTTAGTTACAATAAAATGTTTGTACGCATACAAAGGTGATTGTTTATAAATTGCATTTCCGTGTGACAAACTAACGTCGGGATAGTACGTGATAATTTATGCAGAGTAGTGTCTATACTTAAAAACACCGGACAGACGTAATAAAAATAACAACACGTGTGTGAGATAAAAACTTCTGCGAACAACAAAAAGACAATTATTCTGCATTTTTTTTAACAGTGCATATTGTGTGGGAAGCAGTGGTTGGTAAAAAACATGTTTAAGTACAAAGGTACACTGATGAAATTTAAAACTTGGACACCACAATTTCTGTAAACAAAAGTTTGCACATTGTGAAGCGGGCTTAAGGGTATCATTTACAATTCTAACAGCAGGTAGTCTCAGCAGGGGTTATCTTATAGAAGGACTGTAGAATGAATCATTACACTAAGCACGTTTTAGAAAATAGGTAATTTACGTTGCTTACTTAATTTTTTCTTTAAAGAATATATTTGAAGGTATCGCTAATTAAACACCATAGCTCGATTAATTATCGAATCAAAATTTTGTTTAGGAAATGTTTACAAAATAAAATTAGAAATAATTTTGATTTAAAAACGTCTACAAGCAATAACTTTTAAATTAAATCAAAAAACTAAACATGGTTATTTGGGTTGACTGATTATTACTTATTTTTAAATAAATCTAACCTACTAATTATTGTAAGTTATTAAAAAAATCATTAAACTCTCTATTCATAATATTTAGTCCTTACAAAATGTATATTTTATGACGTTTCATTTTTTTCTGTAGTTAATATAAAAAGTGAAAATAAAAACTAAGGCAATTCTTATTGTCAACGTATATATTTAGTTTTTTGACAAGAATTTATTACATAATTATAATTAAGATACCAAGTTATAGTTTAAAATTAAATGAAAACTTTTTTTTTAAATAAAGGTATTACTATATAAATAAATATAAGAAATCAATAATGGGTGTGACCTCCATTATTATTGATACATTCTTGGAGGCGTCTGCTCATTGACGCTATCAAGGTATCAATATAATTAATATTAATCGTTTCCCATGCGGTATCAATGGCTGCAATTAGTGCATTACGGTTTACTGGTATAAAATTTGGCCCTTGTTGTCTTCGGATAACAGCAAGTATTCGAGCCCAAACATTTTCGATAATGTTAAAATCTGGGCTTTTGCTGGCCAGGGTAACAGCTCCAAGTTATTTTCTCGTATCCAATTGCGCACAACCCGCGAAGTATGAATAGGGTTAATTCAACAGATCCCGAACTATTTTTTGAGAAAGTATAGTGAAATAAGAATACTTACTTGTTGGAAAATATAATCTTCGTCTGGATAAAACACTTCGACTGAAGGTTTCATAATAGTTTCCAAAATATCTAAATACGCAGCAGAATCAAGACGTCCATCGATAGCCCAACAAACTCCTGGACCCCGCGCGCTAACCCAACCCCACACATTCACAGAAAAATAACCACTTCGTTTTTTAGGACATATGTGATTATTTTCGTAACGAGTTCCTTCCATTCTAAAACTTTTAGTGATCCATCGTTGCGGCTATTGAACGTTTTTTCGTCGCTAAAAATCACTCGATTCCAAAATTCCAAAGGTTCGTTCACATATCGCCTTGCAAATTCCAGACGACGTCTCATATTTTCGTCACTGAGAACTTCTTTCGCAGCAGCATTATACTTCTTTATTCCCATCTCCTTTAATCTTTTTGTGCAGTTATACGGCATCCGGGAAAATGTGTATCTGCTATAGCCCTGGAGTATGTAGCAAATGATTGTTCTGTTACGTAATGAAACAACTCGAGATCTTGAGCACGTGTAGATACTTTAGGTCTACCACTTCCGATGGCTCTTTCCAAAGTGTGTTCAAGATTCCATTTTACTCGGTAATGCCCTACGGTGCTTTTTGGTATATCTAACATACGTGAAATTTCACGCACGCTACGGCCTGCCGCTAATTCCGAAACAATCCGCGCTTTCAAATCAGCACCGAGATGAGGTGGCATTTTCACAACACTTGAAATTTTAAACTAAAATGGAATTTACATTTCTTACTTTATTTATTGGTTCACGCTACCCCTTCTCAAACAGTAGGTAATTGTTTATTTATTACATACTTCTAATGACCAATGTAACAACCCTTAGAGCAATATGACTCAAAGGAAGTAAATTAAACAAGCAAGGATATTCTATTGTTATTGAAACTTATTCATAAAGTAAAATTCATTTCCTTATAATGCTAATGGACAGGATTTTCTTTTAAGTATTAAGACTACAATAGAGGACTTATAAACTTTCGAAAATATCTAATTATAAATATTTACACTGCAATTGCGCTTTTTCCTTAATAATTTCTTAGCAACAACATACACGTTCTTGGTTTTTAAGTTGTCAGAAATTTGATATGATATAAATTTGTGTTTCTAATATTACATCACAAACTAATCTTTATTCGCCAAAAAATTGTTGCTTAAGGCCGTTCGATACTTGGTAAGGACAACCGTTTTTCAACAGATGGCATTATTATGGAAAATATTGTTTTTACCTAAGTACCGCCTTAAAATTTAATCCCAGGTAAAATGCAAATTTGCTTTACAGTTTACAACCGCATAAAAACAAGTTTTTTGGGTCGGTTTTAAATACCGTCAGATATTTTAAAGTATTTACACTTCTGGTCAATAAAAAACGGCCTATAATTAGTGTATTAATTTATAGTCGTTTTTTAATATTTGTATACACTTCAAGAATTTTAACTGAAATAGTTTGCTAAAAATGTTTTTTTCCACTTTAAGTTTAGAGCAACCATATTCTAGCACTGAAATAACGTAAATTGATTGATAAAAATACTTGAGTGCACAAATAACATATATTCTAAAATTTAATGTTTTAATGATAAATATTTGATAAACAGATATGATTAATTATCGGTGGATTGGCTATAAATCGTTTAATAGTAAAACCACCGCTTATTTATTCGAAATAACGCAATCAAAAAATAATAACACCTACCAATTGTGAATATTTTGACATTTTTATCTCTAGAACTTTATAATTAACGCTAGTAGTTTGATGATAATAAATTTTTTTTTTTGATTATTTTTTTAGGAGTTTATTTAAAGCACTGTAGTTATACTAATTTCTTTTTAACAAATTTGTCAAAAATAACAAGAAAAAAAATTAAAAACAAAAACATAAAATGAAATAATTATTATAGTTTCTTTTACACAAATTAATAAAAATAATAACTAATACTATCTATTTCGTCTTATCTTCTTTTTCTTTCTTTTTCACAATCCAATCAGGATCCCGTATTTTCATATTTCTACATACTCAGGGTCAACTATTTCGGGGAGAATGCAATCCATATAAAACCTTTGAAGTTTAAGGACCATAAAATTATTCCAAAGATTTTCATCTTTGTTAATCCGTTCGATGGATATATCCACTTCAAAATATAAGATAAAATCACAAAAGATTTTCTAGTAATATTTAATTGCCCTTGCCCCTGATAATAATAGTTGTGGTTTCTCTTTAGTCTCTAATAACGCATAAACAGTTTAAAGTGTATTTTTTAATAGTCATAAAAATCTTACCGTGTTTTTTGATCAATAACTTTGTAACACAAGTTTTAAACCGCTGATGGGTCACTACTCTCAAAATGATCTAGCAATTTCTTCCCTTTCAAACGGAAGATTTAATTTCTATTAAACCATCTTTTTTTACAATACCATCGGGGCTAGCTGCAAGAAAGTAATTATTTAGGTCAATAAAAAGGCCACAATTTTCAATTTTATTATTCGTTCTAGCTTCATACATTTTCTTCGCTTTACGTTTATGTAATCTACCGTAGATAATTGCCGGGGCATTTAATTCTCTTCCGTATAATAAATTTCGTAGAAAATTGTGACAAGAAGTAGAAGATCTTCCTTTCAGAACCGTTCCAAAATTAGAAACAGTCAAATATTCCTTTCTAATGGTGCGCCATGTTTCATTGTCATGTTGACCGCGAGATAAAATTTCCATTTCCTTTATTTTGTTTACAGTACTGACACGTTCTTTTAAAATATTCTTAAATTCTTCTATTTTAACATGTAAGATTTCTTCCTCAACTCAGGTTGTGCAGCATTGGGTCCGTAATTGCTGTCTGAGGATCCTGAATGGCATTTTTATTTTTCTTCTGTTATACGTATCTTCGTTTCACAAGGACGGCTTGTTTTTGAACGAACACTTTGTTTCGTATTATATGACGCTCATCTATATTTTGCCAGTTACGAATATACCAAGAAGGACCATTCATAAAAGACAACGCAGAAGCGTTTACGCGCGCTTATATTTAGAACACCAAAAAGTTCTTGACATTGAGAATGTCCAATTCCTATGCTCAAACAGCCCTAAACAATCTCCTTGTTGATTTCTTTTTCGTTCTGAGGTGGTTCTGAACAAATAATAGACACCTTTTCACACACATCGCATTTAAAGTGCCAATAATGCAATAATCCCTGGTTTGTTTTTTTTGTATTTTCATTCTTCCCATGCTACAAATATATTTATGGTTTGCAATGTGTTCGTATTGCGTAAGCACATATGACACGTCAATAATTCGTCTTCCTTTTATAATATCAAACATCGTCAATTGTGGATTTTCTTCGACTTCCATTTCAAGTTCAGGCAATTCGTTTTTTGGAATATCTACATAGCAATATCAAACGTAATGAGTAACGTCAATGTAAAATAATATTTTGAATGTAATTACTTACAATTTGTTACACAAGTTTTGTATTATTTTGGACTTAGAAGATCTCTTCCTTCGTCTTGAAAAAGACGGTTTTGATTTTGGCATTTTGGTAGTTCCGGTATAAACTTGCATACACTAACTATCAGGAAAGACTAATACTAAACGATAAGAGTTAGGTATGTTTTGTGATAGAAAGTTTAGTAATTTACCATAAGGATATGAGTCATGATCCTTTTGGTTTTTAATAGTAGAGGAAATAAGTATGTTCTTCTTGCCAAGAAGTTTAACAACTTTCTGGCCCCAAGGCCGTTTCCCTCAAAAAATTTGGCATGTTTTCATTCTTTGTTGTTGTTTTAGCAAAAAGTATTAAAATATAAGGCGTGATTGAAAACATTTTTATCAAACTTTGCCATGAACGACAAAGCAAGATATATCAGGTGTATCTTAGCTTAGCTTGTACATTTGTCAATTCTGACAGATTTAATTTCAACACATCCAGTTTTATGCATTTAGAGTAGATGTACGTGAAATTTTTCATGGTCCACTTTAAATTACGCGTTACATACACAAAAATTAGTAATGCTTGAACTTGCGTGTTTTAGGTAAAAAATAATTTGTAGGCTCTTTGTGCTCTATGCCTGAGACTAAAGCCTCATAAGCTTCACGGTATATCCGCCATTGGTTAATTATTACACTATAATATAGGACGTCCTTTGTTTTGTTAACAAACAGGATGAATGCATTCTTATCCATTACTATGGAAATAAATGCATTTACCTACTTATATTAATATTGTAAAAGAAATTAATAGAGGAACATGATTAATATAACAATTAACAAGTAGGTATTTTTACTTTAAATAATTTATTTTGACATGTTTGGAACCGTAGATTCTGTTTATTTGAAATAAATTGTATAAATTATAAAATACGCAATTTAAAATAGAAATTAAATGCTTTATTATGTATCTAAAAGTGGAAGGCATAAGAATTTTTTTTGTTTTCCAATTACATAAAAATAATCAAATATTAAGTAATAAATAGATTCCGTCATATTAAAACGATCATACCTTTATTTTTAATCGTTTTTTTGAAAATTTGAAAACGACAAGTTCTTCATAATTGTTTAACAGGTTACCATACCAAATTTGAAGCCCTTGACTTGTATAATAACTCTGTTTTGACTGTAGAAAAAATGCATTGGTTTGCCATATACAAACTAAAGTATCGAACCACCTTAAGTTGTAAAGCTTCGTTCACACCTGAACAACAAACCGAGCAACAAACATAACAACGAACCGTAAGTCAAACAGAACGACAAACGATCTTTTATGATTTCTACAATCCGAACAACAAACGGAACGTTTGTGCTGTTTCCATAATTATTTTCAGTAGTTTTCAGTTCATATATATTTATTATTGAGAAGAGAAAATTGCGGAAAACAAGAAGATAGTGCCAACCAAATTTTTACGCACAAAGAAGAGTAAAAAATTATAATTTACTTCGCATTTTTTTTATTTTGGAAATTTCCCGCCCAAATGATGCTAATAGGGACATCATTTTTTTCTTGCATTCTTAAACACTGATTAATTTAAAACATTTTTCTTCTGTCAACTCCATAATATTACCTAAAACACAACAAACCCACAAAAGGGAGGACAAAAATAAATAATTTAATTCTCCCGCATAAGTTTGTTTGCCGTTTTGTTTAGATTCGTCCAAACCTGCAAACGCATTCGCGCGCATTTTCTTTGATGTCGGAGAAAAAACCGACAAGTTGCGGGAACGCCGCAAACCGTTCGTGGAACAATCAGGACTTGCGAATCTGTTCTAAAATTCGTACGTAGCACCGTCCAAATTAATGTTCCGATTGCCGTTCGGTTCGTTGTTCTGTTTGTTCCTCGGTTTGTTGTTCAGGTGTGTACGAAGCTTTACAATAAGCATATTAATATGAACTATATCTTATGAAAGGAGAGTTATGTAACTATAATTAACGACTTAACGTTACGTTAGTAGATTCCATTTACTATTTACACATATTTTCTTGGAACATTCGATAATTAACTATCGGGATATGATGACCCTATACTTCGCAGGTTGTGCGCAACTGGATACAAGCAAATAACTTGGAGCTGTTACCCTGGCCAGCAAAAAGCCCAGATTTTAACATTATCGAAAATGTTTGGGCTCGAATACTTGCTGTTATCCGAAGACAACAAGGGCCAAATTTTATACCAGTAAACCGTAATGCACTAATTGCAGCCATTGATACCGCATGGGAAACGATTAATATTAATTATATTGATACCTTGATAGCGTCAATGAGCAGACGCCTCCAAGAATGTATCAATAATAATGGAGGTCACACCCATTATTGATTTCTTATATTTATTTATATAGTAATACCTTTATTTAAAAAAAAACGTTTTCATTTAATTTTAAACTATAACTTGGTATCTTAATTATAATTATGTAATAAATTCTTGTCAAAAAACTAAATATATACGTTGACAATAAGAATTGCCTTAGTTTTTATTTTCACTTTTATATTAACTACAGAAAAAATGAAACGTCATAAAATATACATTTTGTAAGGACTAAATATTATGAATAGAGAGTTTAATGATTTTTTTTAATAACTTACAATAATTAGTAGGTTAGATTTATTTAAAAATAAGTAATAATCAGTCAACCCAAATAACCATGTTTAGTTTTTGATTTAATTTAAAAGTTATTGCTTGTAGACGTTTTTAAATCAAAATTATTTCTAATTTTATTTTGTAAACATTTCCTAAACAAAATTTTGATTCGATAATTAATCGAGCTATGGTGTTTAATTAGCGATACCTTCAAATATATTCTTTAAAGAAAAAATTAAGTAAGCAACGTAAATTACCTATTTTCTAAAACGTGCTTAGTGTAATGATTCATTCTACAGTCCTTCTATAAGATAACCCCTGCTGAGACTACCTGCTGTTAGAATTGTAAATGATACCCTTAAGCCCGCTTCACAATGTGCAAACTTTTGTTTACAGAAATTGTGGTGTCCAAGTTTTAAATTTCATGAATGTATTTGCAAAGAAAGGTGTGAAAAGTTTAAAGAAAATCGGAGAGTCTGAATTGAGCAATGAAACAAGACGGTCATGAATAATAATTAAAAAAATGGATAAAAGTCGAACGTAAAGACGATGTAAAATAAAAACGTAAACAATTAAGTGTACACAAAACATAAACTAAGTGATTAAAATAACTAAACCAATGTGCTAAAGTTAACATCCACCAAATTTTCCCCCGTCAACAAGGCTTCAAAAAATTAAACTAGTAAAAATCAAATTTTTTTGAAATTTGATTTATAAAATCAAAAGACTGCGTGTAAAAAATGCGTTATTTCTTTATCATTATTTTTGCGTCCAAAGCATAATTTAGATTAGTTTATTTTTCTTTTAAATTGTTTGTTTATTAAATTTGTGTATTCATAATTTAGTCTTTTATTATTAGAACGAATCCCCATAGCGCCTACTTTTCCTTCAGATTCAATTTCGTAATATAGTTTTTCTAAGGCTGCATTTATTTAACCTTGCAGGCATGGTGTGCTAAACGGTTATATGATCAAAATATAACCGGTTATCCAGTATAAAAGTTCCTGAAGTTTCCTGTTTCCAAAGGATTATGTCGTCTTTCCTCTATTAGTGGTGTAACGACGTTTAATATTGACTTAACTATTTGTCCCAATAATAGTTTGGAAGGTGATTAACCAGTCAATGGGTGTGGAGCGTTATGGTATTGCAGAAGGAACTTATTGATACAGAATTGCACCGTGCGTGGTGTGTATTTCATAGTAACTAAGAACTCATTGTTGTTTGGACATACCGCTTAGCTTGGCCGTTTGTCGATAGATGGTACGGTATTGTTTGTCAATGAAATATAACTCTGTGTTTATGTGGTTATTATTCTTAAAAGTGATTTTGTAGTGAATTTTATTTATTTATTCTTTAAATATCTGTTAAGAGGTCGACGAATGCATGATGAAGTTGTTATAATCATCCGCCTGTTGTGGAATCTAAAGTACATTGGATATGTAATGAGAAATAAAGCGGAATGTTGTTTAAAATGAACGTTTGCAGGTGACTGACCTATACTTCACCAAGTGGCGATAGTTTGCTGGATTGGGTTTCTCTAATTATTACAGTTTCTTTGTCCGATTGTATTTCCTGGGATTACCTTGTTTGATGTCTGTTGGGATTTGATTACGTCCAGAATTTGTGGGTTCCAATCCAATCCAATTGCCAGAATCAAACCGTTTCTTAACTATAACTGAGAACTATTGATGTCGAACCTTCCAAATGGACGCCTTAATGACAGATACACGTATGTGATCATAGCTTAAGTAACTTATCTCAAGATAACTATATGTTTAATGTCGAAGAAGTTTATGTCGTTAGACAAATTACTTGTACTCGACGGTGTTTTATTCTTTTTGTTGGTATTGTTATCAAACTAACCTTTACTACTTTGATGAATTACGTTATAAGTCAAGGTGGCGCTTATAAATAATTTACTCTTTGTCACATTTGAATCCACACGCTCTGTGTGCTTAGCTAACGGAATAAGTTTGTTGCTCAAGGAGAATAAGGACCCGTCTCACTCGATAGCAACGTATATCTAGGTTTGACTATTACTTGTTTGATTAAATAACTCTTAAATCGATGCAACTATTTTAATTGCCTGTAACAAAAGTTTCTGTAACACATTGATCCATTGAATGATGTGTTTCCATAGAAATGAGCAGTTCCTCTCTTGCTACTACTTGATATGTTTTCTTGTTCGGCCGGGGTAAACAATTTTAATTTATTGATCTACATAGCGCTTACTTTCTCTTCAAATCCAATTTCATAATGTAGTTTTTCTAAGATTTATTTTACATTGCAGTGTTTAATCTTGACTTAAAGATTTGCCTCAAGAATGATTTGGATGGACTAGTTGATAGGTGTAGGACTTTATGATACTCTAGCAGGATCTTATTGACACAGTATTGCAATATGTTTGTCGTGTATTTCGTAGTAACTAAGGACTGATGGTTGTTTGGACGTACCGCTCCGTTTGGCAGTCTGTGGACGAATGGTTCGGTACTATTCGTCAATGAAATAAACTCAGTGCAGCTGCAGAAATTTTGAAAAGTTGCTTAGGGTAAATTTCTTGCCATTTTCAGATAGCAAGATAGTTGGTACTCAAGCACCTAAAAGCTTTTTCAAGTGGTTTCTTTAGTTGTAGTCGTAAAACAAGTATCTTCCATTTGCGTCTATTTTGAATATCAGTTAACGATGATTGGGATTTTCTCTCTAACCTATTTTCGATATTCCCAAGGTATATATTTTGGTATCATATTAAATTATTTATTACAATTTAAACATCATTAACTACGTTTTCAATATCACTGTCTATGGATCTAAGACGTTTGGACGACGCCGTTTTGACGTTACTATTTCGGTATCGCCGTTTCGGCGTGAGTTTTGTTTCGCAGAAACAGCCGTTTTGGCGTCAGGCCATTTTGGCGTCAGGCGTTGTGAGAAAACTTTTCCTTTTTTCTTTTGAATAGAATGACGTCTATAATAAAAAATGGAATTCAAATCAACACCGACGGAATACTAAATAGTTAAATTCCTCTTAACATTAAACCCTACTTTCTTTTTTATAAACTTATAAAAACAGGATTTAACCCCTATTAATTTTTGGTTTGTACCCAAAATGCAGAAAACAAAGAAAATGATCATCAAAGAACTTAAATGACATTGAAAAGTTTTCCTTAAATTTTAATACTACTTCATTTTTTTCTTTTTTACTACCAGATTTAATAATCAACAATGCACAATTTAGAGTTATGGTTTCTTAAACATGAATAATAATGCTTGATTAGAAATCACTTCAATTTATCAACTTTTTTTTAACATTTTAAAAATCCACGCCAAAATGGCCTGACGCCGAAACGGCTGGTGGGGAAACGCTCTGACACCAAAACAGCAATAACTAAACGGCGACGGCCAAACGGTGTCGCCCAAACGTCCCATTCCCTTGTCTATGGATAGCCAATAAATTAATGAACCAGCAAATCCTTTCATCTTATTTATTCCTACATGAACTGTATATATTTTTTTAAGAATGAATGATCGAAATTTATTAGGAATAACTACTCTGTACTCATACTAGACAACCATTGCAAATTGTATAATTTGCTTCAGTGCCTGTGTAACCTAAGCGCTTTAATTTTTAATTTTTTTGTCATTCGCGTCAAAAATTGGTTTCAATTCAGAATCTCGAGAACAATTTGTTCTGATATACTACGCAACTGATCAATTTGTTGACAAATAAATAAATCAAATTTATTAATGTAAGAATTGAAGCGTCCACGGCCAGAGTAATTGTTGAAACAAAACAAAAACTTCTTTTAGTGCAGAATCTGGCATGGCTGACAAGTTAATCACCTGACTTTTAGTTGTTTACCTTGAACTTTTTTTTGTTTGTTTTAAGGTTTTTGCGATAATGAAGCCCCTTACAATAGGTGGCGAAACGTTGGCATCTACAGTTACCTATTTAACACGGTCCAATTCCGGAAGACGTTTTTGTTTCAACAAATTCATGAGTTTTATATCATGGATCAAAATTAGTGCTGTGAAATATGATTGAGTCAGCATTGTTAGGTGCGTGATAAGCAGTTTGCATTTGCAATACTTTTAAATTTTTTGAACTTTATGTCATATTGAAAGTTAGTTTGCATAAATAGAACAACGACGTAAATTTCGAAACCAGAACGTTAAGAGAAGATAATCTAAATTGTAAACTTAGGACTATACAGGCACTTTAAACCCCTAACGCCACTTTGCCTATTTGTGTGTATGTTTCTCGCTACTGGCACATTTGATTGGTTTTTCATCACCATTTGGCAGAATGTCTGAAAGAACAGCTCCTAACCTGGCAGGACTAGCATCCACAGCAAAAACTAATGACATTGAAGAATCATAAGGAACAAGAATTTTATCAGAAGTTTATTCATTTTTTTTAACCTTCTGTAAATTATTTTGTCTATAAAGGTTTAGTTGAGCTAATCATGTTTCTAAGTGGTGCCCTGATGGAGCTTAAATTCGCAATAAATCAATGGTAATATGTAACTTTAACCGGGAATGTTCGTATTTCTTCTAAATCATTGGGCTTTGATACATTAAAAAAATAAGATATATGTTTGTCTAACTTATGCCGAACTATCTATTTTATAACGAAGACATTAAGATTTGACATTTATCTTTCCTCAGCTTCAAACCCGAATCGGATAACCGTTTGAATGTGTTTTGTAAAATTGACAACACTGTACAATAATATCAACGAAAAATTGTCAGATGGTTGAAATACTGGCAATACCATACTGCACAAGTGTTGACTGCATTAGCCTGTGGGCTGGAGTATTCAAGATTATCGCCTTGGACGATTGCTTGAAACAAGGTATACTCATTGGTATACTCATGAATGCGTCTGTTACAAGTTTACAAAAATATTTTGATCCTCGTATCTCTGAAAATATCTTGTCTGCTCTTTGAATTGTGTGTTGGTCAACAATTAGTTTAATGTTTTTTATCTTAACCTGTGCGTTCTTAAATTAACCTGAAAATAACTTATGTTGTTTAAAGGCGTAACTAGTTGTTAATTTAATTTGTTCGTTTCTTTAAATTTTATTTTTATTTTAATTACAACCCAATACCAAGAATTGATCAATTGTTTATTTATCATAATAAATGTTTTGTCTAAAAAAATTTAATTATTGTATTTTAAGATGCTCGTACACAGAGAAAGACTATACCAATAAAATACTGTACCTATTTTTTGGTAAGAATAATTTTTTAGAGGAACTATTGCATAAAGAGTTTTTCTTTAAGATGTTTTGAATTAGGGTTCAGATTTATTAAGTTGTTTGCTTACGGAATCCAAAGTCTAGTTTTTTTTAATTTATTTTTAGTATTAGTAAACCCACTTTATTGTCAAATTTATTCTTTACTATAGTCGACCCGGATGGATTCGAATAGCAATTTTATTTATTTAGATACAATTTAAAATAATTAATTATAAACTAAGAAAAATGCCAACAGTTAACTGTAACGACATGTGTGTGTTAAAGTGCAAAAAAAAAAAAAAAAAAAAAAGCGCTATCTAAGCGATAACTTTAATGCTTGAAACTCCGTCTTGTACAGTCGTATACCGCGCTTAAGTATACACCTCTGATGAGCTCACAATAAGAGCGAAACGCTGCATCAAGTGTTCTTTCGTTGCGTGTGTGTTCTGTACAAGTTATACTTGGCTTTATCAACAACGTGTAGTAGGGAGAAACAGACACACTAGCATTTCCTATCCTTGAGGGACGGGTTGCTCTAGCATTACTAAACTACTTCAGCTTCAGTACGTGAACATAAGTAATATGTGCATGGGTATATTCACCGGGATTGAGTTTGGAAGACGGATTAATTAAAGAGTGGATAAGGAACAGAAAAATTTCTGGCTTAGCATTCACTTATTATTAAACTTATACTAATACTGCCGAAAGAAAACCTTGAAAACTCACGGCAGACGGAAAACTTTGAGGATCTAACCTGGCTCTCTCAAATGGCAAACTAGCATCGTGAGGGATTCTATTACTTGGCCGCAAGCCTTGCTTGAATTAGTTCGTTTGAGAAAGTATTTCCTTTATAGTTAAAAAACACTTAAAACCCAAACAGGCCAACCCTTACCAACTAATGTGTAGTGAGGATTTCGACAACCAGGTCAGCAAACGTAAATGATAATTCTGATACCGAAAAATAATAAACGTAGAAGTTTTTGTCTTTTGCTTCTGTCTTAAAGCATTCAAAAATATCAGCTTTGAAACCATATCTTCAACTTGATTTTGATTATCACCAGAAGTAAGAGCATCATTGCAACTTTGTCCACATTCATAGAAAATAATTACAATTGTTTATAACAAAAGTAGAAGCTTTGAGGATCTATTAAAAAACGAATTATTGTCACTCGTGGTTCTTAAGTTTTTCAAAGTTGTCGTTCGACATAGTCCATACATACCTACATAGTAAACAACACGTATGAAAGGTATAGGTACATGAATATTCAAAACATTTTGAAAAAAAGTTTGAAGTTGAATAAATTATTTGATATGATATGTAAACAAATTGGTTGAGGTCAAGCATAATTATTGTTTCCCTGAATGTTAAGAAAAGTAAAATAAACAGTAAAAAATGCAAAACATGCGTGAACATTTTTTATTGAACTTAAAAAAATAATAAAATCATAATTTGGCAATACTATCCATCAAATCGCTTCAGAACACCTTTAAACGTACCTACCTTATTATGTGAAAACTATAATTTCCGATCTTTAAACGATCTGTTAAAAATATATTAATCTGCTGCTAGAATTCATGGCTAAAGCGTATTGCTGAAGATAAAATCGCGATGTTGTCTGGTTCTTCTGCAACGAATTGTCTCATCTTGCAACATGTTCAGGGGTAGGTACGTTAGTTGTACATAAATAGATATCTACCTTAAAATATCAGTAATATCAAAATCAATACATTCCGGAATGCAAAAAGTTAAACTTGTGTCTAGGTTATTTTTTTTATAATTATATAACGGAAACAATAAAATTTCACATTATTTTAAATTAATTATAGAAAAAATAATTATTCTTTGTGTTAAAAGTTCAACCTTGTAAGAAACAAAGAAGTTAGAAATGTATGACGTTTTCAAATTTTGTCAGTCACATGAAAATAATTGACAAAAATCATCATTAAAGTATAAATTTAATTGCGATGGATTAAATTGTGTCGGCATATTTGACACAAAAGTGTGCCTGATAGACCTAAGAAACCAATTTTTCAGTACCAAATTAATTACACTCTACGGACACTGAACATCTGGCATGAAGTATAAGTTGGAACATAACTTCCCAATATAACAGTGACCCTCACTAAAGTCAATGCCCCAAAAGTGAAAAAGTGTAAAAATATTTGTCCCCAATTTGGTAAAAAAATCACACGTTTTTTTGGTTATTATTAAAACGAAGCGTTGAAATTGCTTAAAATTTTACAATCCTACAAATTTGTATTAGACCAGACACTTCTGTTCCGGTTTGATGCTCCTTGTCATTTTGGTTTTAGAATCCGGGTCATTATCGGTATGCGTCCAAGGTGGTTGGTAGCACAATTCCTGTATACACCAGTTGAAAATTTTTAATTTTTAGATTTGATGTAGTTTTGCATTAGAAAAACATTATGATCAAAAGTAAAGCTTGTAACAATAACTAAAACGATCCCTGCTCATTAGATTTATAGCTAACATTTTCAGTATAAGGGATTTAAGGACCAACAATTTTTGACTGATTGCAAACCCCATGTAACCAATCAGACTAAGAAGACGCTTGATTTCATTTTTGCTTTAACGAGATGATTTTGATGTATTTGGTTCATTTGTCAGCTTCACAAAAAAACCACTGGTAGCTGTAAAGTTTTGCTAACGACAGGTAGTATAATTGACCACTGGCTACTCAAATTTTATCGTTGTATTCAAACTAGAAGCATAAGAGAATAAAAAATATAATTATCAAAAAAGTTCTGCTATCACTTCCAATTTGAAATTAAAAATCTGTAGGATAACTGGTGGAACTGAAATCATGTTGCTGCGTTACAAAAAATATATAAATCGTATCTACAATTGGAGTTTAGATCTGATCGCTAGATTAATAATTTTTTGTTCTACAACTAAAATTATCCATTATGTTTATATTTTGAATGACAAAAATAAAATGCATTACTTCACATAACAGAACTACTAGAAACGGCGTTCACGGTATGAAGGTATTATAACATATGCTGTGTCTTCACATGTATCTTGTAAAAACTTTGTTAATGATAAAAAATGACACCACTGCGTCTGCTTTTGAAAAAAAACATCTCAAAAGTCTAACTAAATAACATATGAATAAATAATGCATAACGATAAACATAAAAATCTGCTTATATTCAAATTTTCAATGAAAGTGAAAATCAAATTTTCACAATTTTGTAGAATTCGTGTGTGAAACCCAAACTAGTAAGGATTGTATAATCCTAAAATTTAGTGAACAAGTTTAAATTAAACAAAAAAAAAAAAAAAAAATACAAAATAAAAAAAAAAAAAATATATTAATTTTTTTTTTTTATATAAAAAATATAATATTAATTTAATTAAATATTATAACCAAAAAAAAAAAAAAAAAAATAAAAAAAAAAATAAAAAATAATATAATTTAAAAAAAAATTTATTTAATTAAAAATAAAAAAAAAAAAAATAAAAATTTACTTTTTTTTTTATTTTTAATTTTTTTTATAAATTTAATAAAAATAAAATAAAAATAAAAATTTAAAAAATAAAAAATTTCTTTAATATAAAAATATAAACAAATTTTTTTTCTTTTTTTTTTTTCTTTAATTTAACTTTTTCTCCTATAAAATTTCTTGTGAGAAAGGTGTGAGGTACTAGAGAATAAAAAGTCATTCCGGGCACCACAGATCGCAGTAGGAGGAGGAAGTAGTCAAGTAATCTTGTAAATGGAAAATAATGACATGCTCAGAATGCATTTTCCCGACCAAAAGTTTAGTTCTGTAATTAAGTTGAAGAAATAACCTGCTGAGTTGCCTAAGAGAATCTGGTACATAGATAGTTTCTTTTATAGCAAAATTCATCAGTGCTTAAGCTTTTCGTAATCAGTCAATTAGACACCAAAGCAAGGTGAGGGTGAGATTTTGTTTTTTTCTGATATTTAGACATCAATTACGTCTCTATTCTCAAATGTCACTTATTAATGTTGTGTACGACTCTGCGTAAATGGCGGCTAATATCTGAACATTATAATTCTCAAACGTAACATACGACATTTTTTCGACATTTTTAGCAGACATATTGTAGAATACCCTTAGAACACTCGTCATTATTGATCGTATGCGACATGATAATCTATCTATCCAATTGACAACCTATGTACATAGATCAAAAAATTTTTTTTTCAAAAATCACCATCCGTCATCTCACCTATTTGTCAAAGTTTTTATAAAACCCATACTTTTGAACTAATTGGCGATGTTGGCAAACTTCTACCATGCATAAATTGTCGATGCTACTTTTCGTATCGAGTGGTATTTGAGAATGCATTATTGGAAGTTTATACAACAAATGTTGACTACGACAACGATTGCTCGACATTTGAGAATAGGGTCCCAGGTCTCTTTACCTCCAGTAATCTTTACCAGTCGGAAAGATGTTTCCTCTTTATGTTATGTATTTGATGGATTGTTTTGCCGTAGAGATTGTCCACGGACGCTTCTAATTGGAGGACGAATAGAAAAACTCTCTTTTTAGTATATGACGACGTTTCGCATCAAAAATCGATTAATCAAAATTAAAATTATGACCATATTGAAATGGGTCATAATTTTAATTTTGATAATCCTACGATTTTAAATGTAGAAAGTAATTATAAAAAATGACATACATCATCAAACACAATAATAACATCAATTATAATACGGACACACAAAATTTAAGCAATATTTATAGAAATTTAATTACTAAAATAAAATAGAAGGAGGAATTCCCATCATCATATTGTTATCTAGTCATTCATGTTTGTTCGTTTATACGTATAGAGTGTGTGTTGTATCAGAGATATTTATTTACACTTAATTGTTAATTTATTTTGTGTTTGTTTAATATCCATGTGTTTTATACACTTATTCAAGTGGCGGACCATTTATTTGTTTTAAGTAAGTAGTCGAGTCAATCACCTATAATTTAGATTAATATATTAATGATATGATGTATATGTATATAACTTACCGTTAAATGTATTTCTTTTTAATAAACAGAGGCCTGAAGAAGTGCACATTTGCTGCATGAAACGTTGTCTGAAAAAACGTCATAGTGGTTTTTTGGTGCCTCTCCTCAACGAAGAACAATCCAATTACTGAGAATGAATTATTTACTACCACGCGATTGATATATCATGCAATGATTTAAAGAACAGCGACATATAGCAGGTACAGAAAAGCGCGACAGCATTGTCTCTGAAGTTGATTACTACGTGCTTAAATTTTAAGATAAAACGCGAGACCGATAATAGAATTTGTACGACTTGTTTGATGGCAAAGAATTTCTGGAGGTGGTGCAAGATTTCCGTGAAGTAGATGGTTCCCACAGAAGGTCGTGCGTACCGGAATAGGTGGCTGCTTTCCCGCACCCCTTTTAGATGGTAGAACGGTAGTGAGCTCTTTTCGGCCTTCGCACCCAACTGGTCGTGTTCAACCCAAGGACGTTAACCAGGTGCGCCCGCACCTTGCGGCGATGTGGAACGTTGCCAAGCACGCGAGAACCAGCAGTAAGGAGACGAAAAAAGGAGCAAAACGTCTGTAAGAAAACATTTACCTCTTTTGGAGGAAGAATCAATTTAATTTCTTATATTTACCTGTGGAATAGAACGAGCTTTATAAAAGACGTCTAGAGGAATTATAAGACCAAAAAAGAATGTTTTGTAGGAAAGTGATCTATTTAACCGTTACATAACTGTAACGACTTGTGAGTGTTAAAGTGCATAGCGCTATCTAAGCGATAACTTTAATGCTTAAAACACACGTGTGTCGATAAAGCAATTATTTTTGTACAGAAACACACATGCAACAAAAGAACACTTGATGCACCATTTTGATCTTATTATGACCTCATCAGAGGTGTATACTTAAGTACGGTATACAACTGTACAAGACGGCGGTTGGTCTTTTAAACTCTCGTGGAGCAATGAACATAAGTAAAATGTGTGTCTTACGAAATCTCGTGTATAACAAGGACACGTGTGAATAGTATAAACTAAAATAGTGAGATTTTCTTTGATTACTTCTTCTGTTTATGAACGTAATGATACAACTGTAGATGTTCGGTTATTATATACCTATTGTTCTTGGCCGTGTTAATCAAAATCAAATTATTTATTTATTTTTTTTTATTTTTTAATTTGAAAACCAAATCTAACAAAAATCATATACTATAAAAAACAAAAAACCACAGGGATCATCCCCAAAACGGCTTACATAACTACTGACTTAAGAGTATATCTCAGACAGTGAATAATACATACAATTGCAATACAAAAACTTCATTCTCAGTCAAAATAACAGCTGCTAAAAAGAAATTCTTGATTATTAACAGTAGATTATCTAACATTATGTAACATTGTGTAAAACAATTGAATTAAAAACGTTTTTGAAACTAGTTAAACTTAAATTAAAATTAATGCTATCAAGGGTATTGGCGAGCTCGCAGGCTCTAAATAGCGGTGAATGTTTCAATATCTCAGAGCGACTTTGTAGGAATCAAAAATAATCTATGATGTCTTAAATTACTAGTTCTAGGAATATGGAAATTAATGTAACTCAATAATTCAGGACACTCGATAACATGATTACATAATTTGTATAGATAGACCAGAAGTATTCGATTGCGTCTAGTTGCTAGAGAGTCAATTGAAGCTATTAGTTATAAATTATCCGTCGAGAAATCTGTCGGACAAGAGTATCCTTTCACCTTGAAATAGAAAACCTTAAAAATCTATTTTGAATTAATTCTACCCGTTGAGTGTTTTTTTTTTTGATAGATGGTTCCAAATTACAGAACCATACTCAATTTTGCTCCTAACCCACGCCAAGTATAGCAGCACGATTGCTTTGTTGTTACTAAAATGTTTAGTTGTTCTCTTGATTAAACCAATAATTTTATAACAAGCATTTGATAAATAATTAACATGGTCTTTGAATGTAAACTCAGAGTTGAAAATGATGCCCAAGTCTTTAATCATCAAAACCCTATTCAGTATTACATCACCAATACAGTAATTGTTAACATTACAGGTCTTTTTCTTGTTATGCTCATAACCACGCATTTCATTGAATTTAGAGATAAATAATTCTTAATACACCAATCATTCAAACTATTAAGATCATCTGGAGGTCAAATACATTCGCGATTTCTCTATACAGTTTCAAATTATCGGCATACATTAAACAATGAGATTTAAAAATATTGGGCATGTCATTCACATAAATTTAAAAAAAGCAATGATTCCAATTTTGATCCCTAAGGAACCCAAGATTTAGAAAAAAATGAAATTGAAACAAAGTTGATAAACTGAACAAAACTTTTTTGTAAATAGGAGGCCATGATCCTACAAACACCTCTCGTTGCGCCTAAAGTGCATAATTTATCCAGTAAAAGATTAGGACTATACAGGCACTTTAAACCCCTAACGCCACTTTGCCTATTTGTGTGTATTTTTCTCGCTACTGGCACATTTAATTGGTTTTTCATCACCATTTGGCAGAATGTCTGAAAGAACAGCCCCTAACCTGACAGGACTAGCATCCACAGCAAAAACTAATGACAATGAAGAATCATAAGGAAGAAGAATTTTATCAGAAGTTTATTCATTTTTTTTAACCTTCTGTAAATTATTTTGTCTATGAAGGTTTAGTTGAGCTAATCATGTTTCTAAGTGGTGCCCTGATGGAGCTTAAATTTGCAATAAATCAATGGTAATATGTAACTTTAACCGGGAATGTTTGTATTTCTTCTAAATCATTGGGCTTTGATGCATTAAAAAAATAAGATATACGTTTGTCTAACTTATGCCAAAGTATCTATTTTATAACGAAGACATTAAGAACTGACATTTATCTTTCCTCAGCTTCAAACCCGAATGGGATAACCGTTTGAATGTGTTTTGTAAAATTGACAACACTGTACAATAATATCAACGAAAAAATTGTCAGATGGTTGAAATACTGGCAATACCATACTGCACAAGTGTTGACTGCATTAGCCCGTGGGCTGGAGTATTCAAGATTATCGCCTTGGACGATTGCTTGAAACAAGGTATACTCATTAGTATACTCATGAATGCGTCTGTTACAAGTTTACAAAAATATTTTGACCCTCGTATCTCTGAAAATATCTTGTCTGCTCTTTGAATTGTGTGTTGGTCAACAATTAGTTTAATGTTTTTGATCTTAACCTGTGCGTTTTTAAATTAACCTGAAAATAACTTATGTTGTTTAAAGGCGTAACTAGTTGTTAATTTAATTTGTTCGTTTCTTTAAATTTTATTTTTATTTTAATTACAACCCAATACCAAGAATTGATCAATTGTTTATTTATCATAATAAATGTTTTGTCTAAAAAATTTAATTATTGTATTTTAAGATGCTCGTAGACAGAGAAAGACTATACCAATAAAATACTGTACCTATTTTTTGGTAAGAATAATTTTTTTAGAAGAACTTTTGCATAAAGAGTTTTTCTTGAAGGTGTTTTGAATTAGGGTCCAGATTTATTAAGTTGTTTGCTTACGGAATCAAAAGTCTAGTTTTTTTTAAATTTATTTTTTAGTATTAGTAAACCTCACTTTATTTTCAAATTTGTTCTTTACTATAGTCGACCCGGATGGATTCGAATAGCAATTTTATTTATTTAGATACAATTTAAAATAATTAATTACAAACTAAGAAAAATGCCAACAGTTAACTGTAACGACATGTGTATGTTAAAGTGCAAAGCGCTATCTAAGCGATAATTTTAATGCTTGAAACGCCGTCTTGTACATTTGTATACCGCACTTAAGTATACACCTCTGATAAGCTCACAATAAGAGCGAAACGCTGCATCAAGTGTTTTTCGTTGCGTGTGTGCTTCTGTACAAGTTATACTTGGCTTTATCAACAACGTGTGTAGTAGGGAGAAACAGACACACTAGCATTTCCTACCATTAAGGGACAGGCTGCTCTACCATTACTAAACTACTTCAGCTTCAGTACGTGAACATACGTAATATGTGCATGGGTATATTCACCGGGATTGAGTTTGAAAGACGGATTAATTAAAGAGTGGATAAGGAACAGAAAAAATTTCTGGCTTAGCATTCACTTATTATTAAACTTATACTAATACTGCCGAAAGAAAACCTTTGAAAACTCACGGCAGACGGAAAACTCTTGAGGGAATCTAACCCGGCTCTCACAAATGGCAAACTAGCGTCGTGAGGGATTCTATTACTTGGCCGCAAGCCTTGCTTGAATTAGTTCGTTTGAGAAAGTATTTCCTTTATAGTTAAAAACACTTAAAACCCAAACAGGCCAACCCTTACCAACTAATGTGTAGTGAGGATTTCGACGACCAGGTCAGCAAACGTAAATGATAATTCTGATACCGAAAAGTAATAAACGTAGAAGTTTTTGTCTTTTGCTTCTGTCTTAAAGCATTCAAAAATATCAGCTTTGAAACCAAATCTTCAACTTGATTTTGATTATCACCAGAAGTAAGAGCATCATTGCAACTTTGTCCACATTCATAGAAAATATTTACAATTGTTTATAACAAAAGTAGAAGCTTTAAGGATTTATTAAAAAAACGAATTATTGTCACTCGTGGTTCTTAAGTTTTTCAAAGTTGTCGTTCGACATAGTCCATACATACTTACATAGTAAACAACATGTATGAAAGGTATAGGTACATGAATATTCAAAACATTTTGAAAAAGTTTGAAGTTGAATAAATTATTTGATATGATATGTAAAAAAATTGGTTGAGGTCAAGCATAATTCCCTGAATGTTAAGAAAAAGTAAACTAAACAGTAGAAAATGCAAAACATGCGTGAAAATTTTTTATTGAACTTAAAAAAATAATAAAATCATAACTTGGCAATACTATCTATCAAATCGCTTCAGAACACCTTTAAACGTACCTACCTTATTATGTGAAAACTATAATTTCCGATCTTTAAACGATCTGTTAAAAATATATTAATCTGCTGCTAAATTAATGGCTAAAAACGTATTGCTGAAGATAAAATCGCAATGTTGTCCGGTTCTTCTGCAACGAATTGTGTCATCTTGCAACATGTTCAGGGGTACGTTAGCTGTACATAAATGGATATCTACCTTAAAATATCAGTAATATCAAAATCAATACATTCCGGAATGCAAAAAAGTGAAACTTGTGTCTAGGTTATTTTTTTTATAATTATATAACGGAAACAATAAAATTATACATTATTTTAAATTAATTATAGAAAAAATAATTATTCTTTGTGTTAAAAGTTCAACCTTGTAAGAAACAAAGAAGTTAGAAATGTATGACGTTTTCAAATTTTGTCAGTTACATGAAAATTGAAACATCCAGAATAATAGGCCTGATAGACCTAAGAAACCAATTTTTCAGTACCAAATTAATTACACTCTACGGACACTGAACATCTGGCATGAAGTATAAGTTGGAACATAACTTCCCAATATAACAGTAACCCACACTAAAGTCAATGCCCCAAAAGTGAAAAAGTGTAATAATATTTTTCCCCAATTTGGTAAAAAATCACACGTTTTTTTGGTTATTATTAAAACGAAGCGTTGAAATTGCTTAAAATTTTACAATTCTACAAATTTGTATTAGACCAGATACTTCTGTTCCGGTTTGATGCTCCTTGTCATTTTTGGTTTCAGAATCCGGGTCATTATCGGTATGCGTCCGAAGTGGTTGGTAGCACAATTCCTGTATACACCAGTTGAAAATTTTTAATTTTTAGATTTGATGTAGTTTTGCATTAAAAAAAAATTATCATCAAAAAGTAAAGTTTGTAACAATAACTAAAAACGATCCCTGCTCATTAGATTTATAGCTAACATTTTCGGTATAAGGGATTTAAGGACCAAAAATTTTGATTGATTGCAAACCCCATGTAACCAATTAGACTAAGAAGACGCTTGATATCATGTTTGCTTTAACGAGATGATTTTGATGTATTTGGTTCATTTGTCAGCTTCACAAGAACTGCAGAATTAAAACCACTGGTGGCTGTAAAGTTTTTGCTAACGACTGGTAGTATAATTGACCACTGGCTACTCAAATTTTATCGTTGTATTCGAACTAGAAGCATAAGAGAATAAAGAATATAATTATCAAAAAAGTTTTGCTATCACTTCCCATTTGAGATTGAAAACCTGTAGGATAACTAGTGAAACTGAAATCATCGTCAGATAATGATAAGCTACATTCTAACAAAAATCAGTTGCTGCGTTACAAAAAAAAATATAAATCATATCTACAATTGGAGTTTAGATCTGATCGCTAGATTAATAATTTTGTGTTCTACAACTAAAATTATCCATTATGTTTAAAGTTTGAATGACAAAAATAAAATGCAATACTTCACATAACAGAACTACTAGAAACGGCGTTCACAGTATGAAGGTATTATAACATATGCTGTGTCTTCACATGTATCTCGTTAAAAACTTTGTTAATGATAAAAATGGCACCACTGCATCTGCTTAAAAACCATCTCAAAAGTCTAACTAAATAACATATGAATAAATAATGCATAACGATAAACATAAAAATCTGCTTACATTTAAATTTTCAATGAAAGTGAAAATCAAATTTTCACAATTTTGTAGAATTTGTTGTGAAACCCAAACTATTAAGGATTGTATAATCCTAAAATTTAGTGAACAAGTTTGTTGAACAAGTGTAGGATTTGAAACTGTATAGAGAACGAGTAGAGATAATATTTTCTAAATGAAAAGAAAAAAATCATAGATGATTGGTTCCGATTTATTTATTTATTCGTATGGTAACAAATTTAATATTGTATTGTGATGTAAGTGTTATGTATGGTGCCCCAGAAGATCAGTATAAACCTGCATAGTGGGGTGACGAAATTGTGTGCAATAGTGAATTGGTTCGTCTTGGCAAAAAGGATTTGCTTCAAGGTTTAAGAAAACCACTAAAACCTAAACATGCCAACCTTTACCCACCTTAGTATTTATATGTAATAATATTAATTAAGTGTGTAAACATTATAGAAGGTAAATAAGAACATAAAATATAACAGCACAGCCATTGCATGACGATAGATACATACAGAAGGATTGAACCCATTTAATTTTGGGCGAGTAATGCTTAACCTGTCTTCCCCTGCAGGGAAAAATTATACTTCTTGTGAGAAAGATGTGAGGTACTAGAGAATAAAAAGTCATTCCGGGCACCACAGATCGCACTAGGAGGAGGAAGTAATTAAGTAATCTTGTAAATGGAAAATAATGACATGCTCAGAATGCATTTTCCCGACCAAAAGTTTAGTTCTGTAATTAAGTTGAAGAAATAACCTGCTGAGTTGCCTAAGAGAATCTGGTACATAGATAGTTTCTTTTATAGCAAAATGCATCAGTGCTTTAGATTTTCGTAATCAGTCAATTAGACACCAAAGCAAGGTGAGGGTGAGATTTTGTTTTTTCTGATATTTAGACATCAATTACGTCTCTATTCTCAAATGTCACTTATTAATGATGTGTACGACTGTGTAAATGGCGGCTAATATCTGTACATTATAATTCTCAAACGTAACATACGACATTTTTTTGACATTTTTAGCAGACATATTGTAGAATACCCTTAGAACACTCGTCATTATTGATCGTATACGACATGACAATCTATCCAATTGACAACCTATGTACATACATCAAAAAAAATTTTTTTCAAAAATCACCATCCGTCATCTCATCTATTTGTCAAAGTTTTTATAAAACCCATACTTTTGAACTAATTTGCGATGGTGGTAAACTTCTACCACGCATAAATTGTCGATGCGACTTTTCGTATAGAGTGGTATTTGAGAATGCATTATTGGAAGTTTATACAACAAATGTTGACTACGACAACGATCGCTCAACATTTGAGAATAGGGTCCCAGGTCTCTTCACCTCCAGTAATCTTTACCAGTCGGAAAGATGTTTCCTCTTTATTTTATGTATTTGATGGATTGTTTTGCCGTAGATATTGTCCACGGACGCTTCTAATTGGAGGACGAATAGAAAAACTCTCTTTTTATTTTTAGTATATGACGACGTTTCGCATCAAAATCGATTAATCAAAATTACAATTATGACCATATTGAGATGGGTCATAATTTTAATTTTGATAATCCTACGATTTTAAATGTAGAAAGTAATTATAAAAATCGTCTAATAGCTGAAATGACATACATCATCAAACACAATCATAACATTAATTATAATACGGACACACAAAATTTAAGTAATATTTATAGAAATTTAATCATTAAAATAAAATAGAAGGAGGAATTCCCATTATCGTATTGTTATCTAGTCATTCATGTTTGTTCGTTTCTACGTATAGAGGGTGTGTTGTATCAGAGATATTTATTTACACTTAATTGTTAATTTATTTTGTGTTTGTTTAATATCCATGTGTTTTATACACTTATTCAAGTGGCGGACCATTTATTTGTTTTAAGTAAGTAGTCGAGTCAATCACCTATAATTTAGATTAATATATTAATGATATGATGTATATGTATATAACTTACCTTTAAATGTATTTCTTTTTAATAAACAGAGGCCTGAAGAAGTGCACATTTGCTGCATGAAACGTTGTCTGAAAAAACATCATAGTGGTTTTTTGGTGCCCCTCCTCAACGAAGAACAATCCAATTACTGAGAATGAATTGTTTACTACCACGCGATTGATATATCACGCAATGATTTAAAGAACAGCGACATATAGCAGGTACAGAAAAGCGCGACAGCATTGTCTCTGAAGTTGATTACTACGTGCTTAAATTTTAAGATAAAACGCGAGACCGATAATAGAATTTGTACGACTTGTTTGATGGCAAAGAATTTCTGGAGGTGGTGCAAGATTTCCGTGAAGTAGATGGTTCCCACAGAAGGTCGTGCATATCGGAATAGGTGGCTGCTTTCCCGCACCTCTTTTAAATGGTGGAACGGTAGTGAGCTCTTTGGCCTTCGCACCCAACTGGTCGTGTTCAACCCAAGGACGTTAACCAGGTGCGCCCGCACCTTGCGGCGATGTGGAACGTTGCCAAGCACGCGAGAACCAGCAGTAAGGAGACGAAAAAAACGTCTGTAAGAAAACATTTACCTGTAAGTATGCCCTTTTTGGAGGAAGCATCAATTTAATTTCTTATATTTAGCTGTGGGATAGAACGAGCTTTATAAAAGACGTCTCGAGTGAATTATAAGACCAAAAAAGAATGTTTTGTAGGAAAGTGATCTATTTAACCGTTACATAACTGTAACGACTTGTGAGTGTTAAAGTGCATAGCGCTATCTAAGCGATAACTTTAATGCTTAAAACACACGTGTGTCGATAAAGCCAAGTATTTCTTGTACAGAAACACACATGCAACAAAAGAACACTTGATGCACCATTACAAGTTTCGCCGTCAAATCGAACGGACGTGCACAAAATGTTTAACTATATTATTTAATTATATTCATTTTAACAGTTTTTAAAAGTTACATTGAATTGATTAATAATCACACTATTTTAGTCTAATCAGTAAGTTTTTTTTTTGTCTTATAAGTTCGTATAAATGGAAAAATTGCATAAATAAACATTTAGTGCATACCAGTGATTTTAGTTTTTGATTGATAACAATTTTGTGACCTTCACCAACAAAATAAACAATTTTGGTTCAATACTATAATATAGGCAAATTTACTGCAGTTTTTATCAAGCAGAGATTTGTAAAATAGTCAGAACCATGCCTGGGTGTTACATCTGCAAGCAGCCGACAGATAAAAGGAAAAAGGATAGCATTCCATGCTCCGGATCATGTAAGCTGCGTTTTCATTTTTCGTGCGTAAATTTGTCCCCAGACGTTGTATCAAACGCGGGAATTTCATGGAAATGTAATGAATGCAGCCAAAAAATAATATAAATAACTCTGGAAATCATTCAGCATCGAACTCTACTTCTGATGAACCTCCTGATAATGAAGTTGTTACTCTTAAGGACGTTATGAAGGCTGTCACAAAACCCTCAACGAGTTGACTGCTGTTAAACAACAACAATCCGATCTTTTTAGATTCTGTGAATTTTTGCAGTCACAAAATAGACGAATTTGATAAACGTCTCACCGAATTTAATAGTAAAATCTCTATAATAGAGAATCTAAAACAAGAAAATGCAAAACTGAAAACTGATATGCAAAATTTCAACAACAGATTGAATCAACTGGAGCAATATACCAGAATTAATAATGTCGAAATACAAGGTGCCCCAGAATCCAAATCTGAAAACGTTACGGAAATTGTTAAAAAATTTCTACTGTCTTGGGGTGTCCCATAAATACGGAAGACATCGATATCTGCCATCGTGTGGCCAAATTTAATAACGAGTCAGCACAACCTAGAAACATTGTTGTTAAATTTTTCTCTCGTCAAACTAAACAAACTTTATTAGCAGCATATAAGAAAAAACGTATTTTTAAAGCCAGTTCAATAGGATTTTCTTCGGAACAAAGAATTTATATTAACGAACACTTATCTCCAGCTAACAAGATTTTGTTTTTAATACTCGTCGTAAATGTGCGGACCTACATTATAAATACGTGTGGATTAAAGATTATAACATATTTATAAAGAAGAATGACACGGCCCGTGCTATATGTATTAGATCGGAAACTGATTTGAACGAATTAATAGTGTAACTGACAATAGAAGTAAGTTTTTGTTTTTTGTTTTAGATATAAATTTAAATACAATTATTTTGGAATGTTAAACTTTTGTCATGGGTATATCAATTTACTATCAAAATGTTAGAGGTATCAGAACGAAAACTGTCGACATTAAAAATCAGATATTAATTAACAATTACGATGTAATATGTTTTACTGAAACTTGGCTTTTAGATTCTATTGATTCGGCCGAAATTTTTGATTCACGTTACTTTGTTTATCGACGTGATAGAAATTATAATTCTGAATTAACTAGAGGCGGGGGGTGTTAATTGCAGTATCTAAAAAAATGTCCTCCTTACACCTAAAGCAGTGGCAGAGTCAGACCGAAGATGTTTGGGTTCAAATTACATCTAAATTAAAAGATGGCTCCAAACTGTCTATTAATATTTGCTGTGTATACATCCCTCCTTCATCTAACTTTATTGTGTATGAAAATCATTTACAACGTGTTCAGAATATGTACTTTGGAACTAAAGACACTAAGTTTGTGGTGCTAGGAGACTATAATTTGCCAGATATTCAATGGTCAATAAAAGGAGATAGTGTTAAATATATAAATAATCACTCTGTCAACGGTTTTCAACTAATAGATTGCATGAATTTACTAAATTTTGCACAATTTAACAGATTTCCTAATATTAATGGGCGCTTACTCGATTTAGTTTTCTCGGATATGTTTTAGTGTCTACATTATGTAATCGTTTTCCTTTGTCTGTAATAGATAACCAACACCCCCTCTCCTATTCGAACTACCTACTTTTGAATTTTCTGCATCTATTGCAAACAACTCACCCAAACATCAGTTCCGTAGGGCAAACTATGACATTATCAATAATATCTTCTCTACGCTAAATTGGTCAATTGCCCTAAACCATTTAGATACAAACGCTGCGGTTAATAAATTTTATTTAATAATAAATCAAATTATAAAAGAACATGTGCCAACAAAAACTAATACGAATACTCGTTTTCCACATTGGTTTTCAGACGATCTTATATTTTTAATCAAACAAAAAATAAGTTTAGAAAAAATATAATCTGTACAAAAACGCTTCGGATCACATACATTTCTCCTATCTGCGCACTAAAATTAAAAAACTAATGCACAACTGTCACAAAAAGTATATAGAGAACACCGAGAAAAATATAAAATCGAATCCAAAACATTTTTGGTCTTTCGTTAAAGAAAACAAAACCAACAATACACTCCCGAAAACTTTACATTACAATCAAGTCTTAGCCGATAATCCTACCGATTGTGCCAATCTCTTCTCCGACTATTTTAAATCTGTTTACGAAAAAACGAGCAGATAATGTAATGCGGATGATGTAAAACTTTTCAGAGAAGTAAAGTCGCTGTCAGATTGTGCCATATTACAGGACGATTTAAACTGTTTATCTAACTGGTGTTTAAAAAACAAAATGTCTTTAAATGTGTAATGTCACAAATTTCTTTTAACAGGACAAAATCGCCGATTAATTTTAATTAAAAACGAGCAGATAAATTATAACTACCACGATTACCCTACTACCAATAACTTATTTAAAATTATGTTTAGCATTGCTGATGTTAAAAAGATCTTGGTAAAGATTAATGTTAATAAGTCCAAAGGTCCAGATGGCATTGATCCATTTTTTATCAAAATGTGTTCCAATACCATTGCTTATCCTTTATCTTTACTCTACAATAAATCATTAAGTGACGGTATTTTTCCAACTTATTGGAAAATTGCCTATGTAACCCCCATTTTTAAAACGGGAGACAAATCAAATATAAGTAATTACAGACCAATATCGAAACTATGTTTATTTGGAAAAATTTTTGAATCGTACATAAATTCAATTCTTTTAAACCACATCAGTAGTTCTATTTCAAATTATCAGCATGGTTTCTTTCCGAAAAGATCTGCTCTAACCAATTTATTATATTACTCGGACTACATCACTAGTGCTATAAATAGGAAATCACAAATTGATGCTGTATATACCGACTTCTCCAAAGCTTTCGATAAAGTAAATCACTCGATACTTATACAAAAACTGAGGGGTTTTGGAGTTTCTGGTACATTATTAAACTGGTTCCAATCGTATCTTGTAGGTAGAAAACAATATGTGGTAATCAATGGCTATAAGTCCAACGAAATTGTAGTTAGTTCCGGCGTTCCACAAGGGTCGCATCTAGGACCGACTTTGTTTATTGCGTTTATTAACGATCTCACTTTAGACTTTAAGTCTTCATTCCTATTATACGCGGATGATGTAAAACTTTTCAGAGAAGTAAAGTCGCTGTCAGATTGTGCCATATTACAGGACGATTTAAACTGTTTATCTAACTGGTGTTTTAAAAACAAAATGTCTTTAAATGTGTGTAAGTGTCACAAAATTTCTTTTAACAGGACAAAATCGCCGATTAATTTTAATTATTCAATATCAAATAATACTCTAGAAGAGGTTACTAGCACACGTGATCTAGGTGTTATCTTTACCAACAATTTAACTTTCGATCTTCATATAGAGCAAATTGTTAGCAAAGCTAATAAAATGTTAGGATTTATCTGTCGTACAACAAAAGAATTTTATAATATCTACACATTAAAAGTTTTATATTTTACTCATGTCCGATCTCACCTGGAATATTTAAGTGTTATATGGAATCCTTTTTACAAAATTAAAGTAAACAGAATTGAATTAATTCAGAGACGCTTTCTAAAATTTCTTTGTTTTAAAAATAAAATTCGAATGAATTATTACAACAGATTGTTGTACTTTAATATATTATCTTTAGAGGATAGAAGAGCTTTATTGGACCTTAAAGAACTATATAAATTTATTAATGGTTTCTATAATGACAATTCAATAATTTCCCGATTGGTTCTAAAAGTTCCGAATTATCCAACAAGACTCCATCATCTCTTTTGGTATGATCAATGTACAACCAATTTATGGATGAATTCCGCTTTAGTTAGGACAGTTAAAACATATAATAAGATGTCTCAAAATGTGAATATTGATCTCTTGGCAATGTCTTTATCAACGTTTGCCCAAATTATTAATAAGAGCTTCTTTGAACATTATTGTTTTTGTGTTGATGGAGAGTAAATATTCGAATTATGGTTTTCCGATTACAAATTAAGTATCTGGTTTTTTATTTTTATTTTTATTTATTATTATAAAAAAAAAATATAAACTTCATTATTTTGCGCCGCCAGTACTCTCACTTGGTGTTTTTAGTTAATCTAAAGTAATATTTTATATCTTTAGTTCATTATATTTTTTTCTGTGTACTTACATATAGGTTAGAAAATATCTTTTTATTTTTTCTGTAATTTTTGATACATTTTATTTGTGCACTTATACTTAAATTAATTATTTTGAAATATAATTTGTACACTGTTTCAACGTCTCAACCTATTATTGGACGTCTGTTTCTTGCAGACAGTCTGTCGGTTGTGCTGCTGTAATTGATAAATAAAATAAAAAAAATAAAAATTTTGATCTTATTATGAGGTCATCAGAGGTGTATACTTAAGTGCGGTATACAACTGTACAAGATGGCGGTTGGTCTTTTAAACTCTCGTGGAGCAATGAACATAAGTAAAATGTGTGTCTTACGACATCTCGTGTATAACAGGGACACGTGTGAATAGTATAAACTAAAATAGTGAGATTTTCTCTGATTACTTCTTCTGTTTATGAACCTAATAATACAACTGTAGATATTCGGTTATTATATTCCCTATTGTTCTTGGCCGTGTTAATTAAAATCAAATTATTTATTTATTTTTTTTTTATTTAATTTGAAAACCAAATCTAACAAAAATCATATACTATAAAAAAACAAAAAGCCACAGGGATCATCCCCAAAACTACTGACTTAAGAGTATATCTCAGACATACAATTACAATACAAAAACTTCATTCTCAGTCAAAATAACAGCTCCTAAAGGAAATTCTTGACTATTAACAGTATATTATCTAACATTATGTAACATTGTGTAAAACAATTGAATTAACAAAGTTTTTGAAACTAGTTAAACTTAAATAAAAATTCTATCAAGGGTATTGGCGAGCTCGCAGGCTCTAAATAGCGGTGAATGTTTCAATATGTCAGAGCGACTTGTAGGAATCATAAATAATCTATGATGTCTTAAATTACTCGTTCTAGGAATATGGAAATTAATGTAACTCAATAACTCAGGATACTCGATAACATGATTACATAATTTGTATAGAGAGACCAGAAGTATTCGATTGCGTCTAGTTGCTAGAGAGTCAATTGAAGCTGTTAGTTGTAAATTATCCGTCGAGAAATCTGTCGGACAAGAGTATCCTTTCACCTTGAAATAGTAAAACCTTAAAAATCTATTTTGAATTAATTCTACCCCGTTGAGTGTTTTTTTTTGATACATGATTCCAAATTACAGAACCATACTCAATTTTGCTCCTAACCCACTCAAAGTATAGCAGCACGATTGCTTTGTTGTTACTAAAATGTTTAGTTGTTCTCTTGATTAAACCAATAATTTTATAACAAGCATTTGATAAATAATTAACATGGTCTTTGAATGTAAACTTAGAGTTGAAAATGATTCCCAAGTCTTTAACCATCGAGACCCTATTCAGTATTACATCACCAATACAGTAATTGTTAACATTACAGGTTCTTTTTCTTGTTATTCTTATAACCACGCATTTCATTGAATTTAGAGGTAAATAATTCTTAATACACCAATCATTCAAACTATTAAGATCATCCAGCAGAATTTGGAGATCAAATACATTCGCGATTTCTCTATACAGTTGCAAATTATCGGCATTCATTAAACAATGTGATTTAAAAATATTGGGCATGTCATTCATATACATTAAAAAAAAGCAAAGTCTCCAATTTTAATCCCTAAGGAACCCAAGAAAAAATGAAATTGAAACAAAGTTGATAAACTGAACAAAACTTCTACGTTTTTGTAAATAGGAGGCCATGATCCCACAAACACCTCTCGTTGCGCCTAAAGTGCATAATTTATCCAGTAAAAGATCATGATTTACTAGATCAAATGCTTTGCTAAAATCCGCGTACACTACATCAACCCTGCCCCCACGTCAAGAACACCAGAAACGAATTGTGAAAACAGAAATAAATTAGATTCAATGGATCGTCCTATAAGAAAACCGTGTTGGTAATGTGAAATGGACTGCTTAATACTACTGAATAATAATTTATAAAGAATATTTTCGTATACCTTAGCAGAACTATTAAGTATTGCTACTGGTCTATAGTTAGAAATTTCCATTTCATTTCCTTTTTTTACAATAGAGGTTATCTTAACATCTTTCCATCTAAACGGGAAAATTCCTTTCATTAATGATTGCAAATTTATTCGCTAGAGACCATTTCAATTTCTTAAAAGAAACGCCGGAATTCCATTAGGTCCACTGCTGCATTTAGAGCCAAGTTCATCAAATGACTCCAAAACTTCCTTAAGTTGTAATTTACCAAGATTGAAATTCAAACTATTGCCATTTGAATTTTTGGTTTCTATCTGATATTTAAAAATTTTGTGACTATGCACTGATTCGAAAATTTAGCAAAAGCATTAGGAATATCTATTCCTTTATATTTTATATCATTCCATTGCATTTCGTCGAGTTTTAAATTTCGACTTTAAAGACCAAAACTTTTTGGATGTGATGATATCGACTGTTCCACGGCTCGGATATACTCAAGGTAAGCAATTTTGATAGATATTTTTAACTTACATCTAAATTCTTTAAATTTTTCTTTGAAATATGTCATAATTTTACTTTTTTAGCTAATCTGTTTTTCAATTTACATAAGGTAATTATTTCTCGAGTAAACCACGGCTGATATTTGCTCTCAGCTTTAAGGGTACGTTTTAGAACATACAAATTAATTGCTTCAAAAGAACTCTATAAAAATACTTAGTGGCTTCTTCCACTGAGGTAATTAGAAAAAACGTATTCCAATTATACTTATCTAAAAATTTGTTCATTTATTATGAATGTACTTGAACAACTGTATCCAACTAAAAGTGCTGGACGGGATGGTATTCCACCTATATTTATTAAGGCTTGCCGTGAATCTTTATGAAAACCCTTATATTTGATTTTTAATAAGTAGTTATTTAAAAGCGTATTTCCCGAAATATGGAAAAAAACTTGCATTACACCCATATTCAAATCTGGAGATAAGTCCCTGGCTATTAATCACCGACCAATCTTGTTACTTCCAACTTTGTGCAAAGTTTTTAAATCTGTTATTTATAAAGAACTATTTTTCTACATGAAACACCGTATTATTTACAAGCAACATGATTTTTATAATGGCAAATTGGTACTGACTAATTTAGTCCCTTTAATACATTACGTGTCTGATTAATTGGATAAGTGAATGCAGTGTACACCGATTTTTCAAAAGCGCCCGACAAAGTTGATCACCCAACACTCTGTTTTAAATTAGGTGGCTTATCTGTTATATTTCTAATAGAAATCAGATGGTGTCTATAAGAAATAGTAACTCTGAATCTATTCAAGTATCTTCTGTGTTACCACAAGGGTCATATCTAGGACGGCTGTTATTTCTAGTTTATATTAACGACACCAATACTGTAAATTTCTGTTGTACGCAGATGATTAAAAATCTATAATTCTATTAATTGGCACTGTCTTAGATTTCAATCCGACTTGAATGATTTAGAAACATACTGTCATATTAATAAATTATTCTTAAACTTAGACAAATGCCACAAAATTACATTTACGCAAAATTTTTCTCCTGCTCATCTTCAATATTTTCTTCAAGTTGTAAATCAACCGAAACGTAGACACAACATCAAAACAAATAGTTGGATACATCGTCGAAAATAAATACAACGCCGAAATCAGTAATTGAACATATCGTCGAATGTGGACACAACGTCGAAAAGCAAAAACTAACGTTAACATATATCGGAAATAGGACGTCAAAGTTGAAATCTGCACATTCTTTTTAAATTAAATATGTGTATATTTCAAATTCTATTGAAGAATATTTTAGAATATAAGAAATATTTTTACTATTTCTTGTAAATTGAAATTAATTACCAAAATTGTCATTGTCAAATTCCATCAATCATAAATTCCAAAATATTGATTAATCATAATTTTAGTGGAATAGTTTTCTTTTTAATTTCAAATGTTTAATGGTAGGTACTATAGTTACCAAAGGAACTTATACTACGTTTTCAGTAGTGCAAAAAAGGGAAAGATCTAGCGCAAAAACCATGTAAGTGAAGCAGTTTATAGTTTTCAGATTTTTTCCGGTGAATTCTTTTTCCTATGGATATTTTTACCTTGGATTTTTTTTGTGGGTTTTTTCCTTAGCTTTTTTTCTTATGCTATTTTTTCGCTGACCGGTAGGAATGTTTCTTTTTATTTGAGTATGTACTGTTACGTTCTCGTTTTTCTTTAATTTTATTTTATTAAACATAATATGTTAATAATATTTAACAAATTTTAAATAAACTATAAACCTTCATTACGTTTTTAATTGAAATTTGGAAATTTTCCAAGAGTATTAAAAAAAGGTAGGAAGTGTAAAGATCTAGCAGCTACTAACTTTTGTAGCTTTACGATTATTAGTTTAGGAATAAATGCACTTAAAAAAAAAAAAATTTTTTATTTGTATAGAATTTTTTGTTACGAAATATTTCAAGAAAACATTAAGAATAAAAAAGTTAGTTCTTCTCAAGGTCTACAATATATCACCAAATAGAAGTTCTAGAACTATTATTTCTATAAAAAAATTTAAAAAAGTTTGAATTTTGAAACCGTACAACTTTTTTTGTTAAAAAAACTATTGTAATCACCAAACGGTATAATCAACCCCCATCATATTTTAACAGACTTCCAAATCTTATAATTATACGTCACATCGTATTCGAAATAAGAATTTGAAACATACAAAAATGTCAAAAATTGAAAAAATCGTGTTAAAACGCGAATAACTCAGAAGTGAAAGGAAACAAAAATTTGTTTTTTAAATTAACTGCCATTCATTTTTTTGAGATTTATAGGCATGAAGCTGTGTTATGGCTTATTGATTTGAAGGACATATGAAGTTTAACAATAATTTGTTTTAACATTATTTTGTTTGCTATTTCTTTGTCGTGCTATTTTTTTTGTCATTGTCGTGACTGGCACTTGGACCGGTCTATCATACATTGTCATGTAATGGCAGTGCTGTTATGTTTTATGTTCTTATTTACCTTCTATTATGTTTACACACGTAATCAATATTAGTACAAATAAATACCAAGATGGGTCAGGGTTGGCATGTTCAGGTTTTGTAAACCTTAAAGCAAATACTTTGCCAAAACGAACCAATCCACAATTGCACACGGTTTCGTCAGCACACTATAAAAGTTTATATTGATCTTCTAGGACACCAGACATTACACTTACATAACAATAAAATAATGAAAAATAATGTACTATACGAAATTCAAAATCAATCCAAACCAATTTTCTACTATTGCTGTTAAAAGCTGTAGGTACACATGGGCAAAAAAGTTCAATGAATTTCTTATTGTAAAATAAATTTTGTTCGGAAGTTTGGTTATCATAATTTTTTGTGGATTCGACTATTTTTGAAAAATCTGGTAGTAGATTATCATATCATCTTAATACATAAAATAAAAAAAAAAAAAAAAAACATTAAAAAAAAAAAAAAAAAAAAGGGGACCTAATATGATCTCTGGGGAACACCCAAAGGACTATGTGGGTATTACATCTGTATCCGGCAATCTGAACAAATTGACGACGATGGCTCAAGTATTCAACAAGAAGGGAAATAGTGTGCGTGAGAAATCCAAAAAGTTTAGAGAATATGAACTGATGATCAAGTCTATCAAATGTCGTACTAATATTAGTATATACGACGTCGACTTGAATCCCACAATCTAGAGATCTTGCTATAAACTCCGTTATAACAGTAAGATTTGTGACCGTTGATCTTTCTTCTACAAAGCCATGCTGAGAGTGCGAAAGCCGATGAAAATCATGATTTTATACCAAATCGTATAAACTAGGGAATAAAATTGCAAAAGAGTAGTTATTATACAAATATGAGGTGTAGTCTAAATTACAAATCCGAAACATGTTTAAGATGAACACGTAACTAAATTTTGGAAGTAACAAAATTAACATATAACTGGTGTTCAAATAAAAAACGAGGTTTGCATAGGTCTTGGAATTTTCTTTGACATTTAGTAATTTTTTAACAAAACATTGTCAGCTGATACAAAAATTAGGTTAGAATTGAAGGTATTTAAGATAACACTTATATCTGTCAATTTTTAAGTTTATATTTATATTACGCTTTAATTAAGAGTTTCACGCCACAACGCGTTGTTTTTCTGTACTTTTTGTTACACTGTAAAAATATGTATGAATGTAAGCTTTCGCGGCTGTTGTCACTAAGATTATTATCTTCCGGGTTGAGCCGTGTTCGTCCTTCCTTCCTACGTTCTCTGCTTGACGTTTCGCTAACCATGCTGTTAGCTTCTTCAGAAGTTACTCTAAAGACCCACAGAAGAGATAATAGCAGAAATGGAAAGTGTCATCAGAAAACTTCCAGTTGAAGTAGCAGAGGAAATACGCCACGAGACTTGCCGGATTTTACAACGTTCCAAAGCTCCACGTAGGAACATCACTCGCGCAGAAGAAATTGCATTAAAAGAACTCAGAAGCAATCAAGAAATCATGGTGACACGCGCAGATAAAGGCAACGCTACAGTAGTCATGAACACCAAAGACTACAAAATGAAAATCAAATTGCTACTGGATCCACAACTTTACACCAAGTTAAAAGGAGATCCAACCAACAAAATTGAAAAACAAACGAGAGCCACAATCAAACATTCAGATATACCAGTCGATCAACATCGTCAACTGCTACCTTCTGGGACCAGACCACCTAGACTATACGGATTACCAAAAATTCACAAATTTGGTAACCCCTAAGGCCGATTGTCAGCACATGTGGATCTCCAACTTATGAACTGGCCCGTTATGTGGCTAAGTTTCTACATCCGTACGTGGGAAGAACTGAATCTTTTGTAAAGAACTCCGAACACTTCGTCGAATTACTGATGACTCTGGAAGTAACCAATGACGATATACTAGTTAGTTTTGATGTAGAATCGCTATTCACTAACGTACCAGTCGACGATACACATAACATCATAAAACAACTGTGCACAACCCATGGGTTAAGAAAAGACATACCAGAGCTAGCAAGAATATGTCTGAATACAACTTACTTTCTATGGAACGGAGATTTCTACGAACAAAATCAGGTGCAGCCATGGGATCACCATTATCACCGGTTATTGCGAATATCTTTATGGAAGCATTCGAGCAAGAAGCCATTCAATCCAGCAAACAGAAACCGAAATGCTTGTTCAGATACGTGGACGATACCTTTGTCATATGGCCTCATGGGAAAGAAGCACTTACTGTATTTCTTAACCACCTCAACACTCAGCACGAAAAGATCAAGTTTACCATGGAGACAGAAGAGAATAAGGAGCTTCCCTTCCTGGATGTTCTAGTGAAACGAGGGGATAACAACAAGTTGGCTCATAGTGTATATCGTAAAAGACACACACCGACCGATACCTCCATGCCACATCACACCATCATCCACAGCAGAAGCGGTCTCTAATCAAAACTTTATTGCATAGAGCTAACAAGATTCCTGACGAGGTTCACAAGGCAGAAGAACTTCGACACGTCCAACAAGCCCTAATGAAGAACGGCTATACCAGAAAAGAAATAAGAGCCGCCTGTCGCAGGAAATCCGAAAAGAGAAGGAACAGGTCACCACCTACGCTCGTTTGCCATTCATTGCTGGAGTAACTGACAAATTAAGAAAATCATTGGAGAAGAAGAATATCGGTGTCAGGTTTGGAACGGTTAGAAAAATCCAGCAACTACTACCTTCTAATAAAGATAACCTGCCGAAACTCTCAACAAAAGGGGTCTACCAAATTGATTGTGCATGTGGAAAGGTCTACATTGGTCAAACCGGTCGCAACATAAAATGTAGATTAAAAGAACATCACCGAGATGCCAAGTTCAAAGCGGTAGATAAATCAGCAATCGCAGAACATCTACACGAAAAAGGAAAACACATCATCAACTTCGAGGAAGCTAAAGTTCTATCAAGGCCTAACAACTACTATCCAAGGATAATCAGAGAATCCTTAGAAATTATGAAAAATAAAAACAACTTCAATCGAGAAGACGGTTACTGATTAAGCAACACGTGGAAACTAACGCTTCACAAAAACAAAGAAAACAAATGTCGCCACAAAATTAGTCGATACCAAACAGAAGATCAACCAACCATCAAAACCAACCACCCGTCACTGATCGACCTCTACCAACCGTAACGGAACATAGGTATATAACGAGGAGCAGAAGACAACAACATCAGTCTTTAGAGTAACTTCTGAAGAAGCTAACAGCATGGTTAGCGAAACGTCAAGCAGAGAACGTAGGAAGGAAGGACGAACACGGCTCAACCCGGAAGATAATAATCTTACTGTAAAAATAATTAAATAAACTCAATTCCACCTCGTCGTCAAATTTCCGATCTATGTTGGCGTCAGTTTTGCTTTTCGACGTTGCGTCCACATTCGACAATACGTCTAAATACTGATTTTGGCGTTGTGTCCAACAAATGATTTCGGCGTTATGTCTAGTTTTGACGATATGTCCAAATAGTCGTTTCGACGATGTGTCCAATTACAAATTTTAGCAATTGTGCATCTTTAGTATTTCTGCAAAATAGGCTGCCGTCGTTTTAACTTTGGCTTTGACGGCCGATTTCCGATCTTGTGGCGTCAGTTTTGCTTTTCGACGTCGTGTCCACATTCGGCGATATGTCCAATTACTTATTTCGGCGTTGTGTCCACATTCGACGATATGTCCAACTACTGATTTCGGCATTGTGTCCAGTTTCGGAGACGTGTCCAACTATTCGTTTTGACGTTGTGTCCAAGTTTTGGTGTTGTATCCATTCGGCGTTGTGTCCCTGACCTAACAGAATGTGCAGTCTTTTAATAAATATAGTTTGGCATCAGATATTTTTAGTATGTTTCTAAACTACTTTAAAAGATGTGTGATTAAATGCATTAGAAGCATCTTATAATAAGTTCATATTATGTATAATTTATTATTACTTTTTGTATCGTTGGCATTTGTAGAACGTTTAAATTTTACTCAATTATTCTTGTCATTGTTCACTTTCTTTCTCTTGGTATTTTGTGGTACTCTATAATTGGAGTTTTTTATATAACTCTGTTGGGTACCCTGGTGTAAAATAAAATAAAATTGTATTACTTAAAAATAAATTCCTTTCAACATTTTTGCATAAAAATTACTTTAATCAATTATGAGAATTGATAAGAAACAGAGAAGTTTATTTAGCATTAAGTATATGCTCACTAAACTAATGTTTTTTTTTAATCGGCACTTTCTCTAAACTAATGTTATATGTATATGTAGAAAAATGTTACACATTCAACAAAAATTAAATAAATAATCTTTAATTATGATTTAGAAGAAAAAAAAACAATAATTTTAATTGTAACTAATTTAGCAATATAATAAAATTGAAATAATTCGGACGTTGAACTAGGTACTTAATTAAAATAAATATCTTGTAGGATTGGAATTAACAATTTCTAATGTAACATTGCACTTACTACATTGATAAAAACGGCAATCAACTTTTTAAGTTCAATTACTTTTAAATTTAATCAGCGATGTAATTCAAAAACTATGGAGAGAATTATATCTTTAAAATTGTAGAAAATGAAAGTTAATTGTGATTTAATATAATATTGTATTAATTTATTTACCAGCTATTACCTTTTTTTCATTTGCATAATAGAAAATTAAGTCTTCTATTAACTTCATTTCAATTAGCATTCTTCATTGGCTTCATTAAGACTTATGGATTACAATTTCCTTCCCAAGATATTTTAAGAGATTAACTGCTTTGCGATTGTAAAGAAAATGTATAATTAGATATTTCAATTATAATTATCCAATCCCGACATTCTTTGATCCCGAGTGAAATTTACTCCCGAACGTGCGGTCAGAATGTGTACGTACCTAAAAAAAATGTGTGTTCAAAATCAAAATCAAGGAATATAATGCAATTCATTATGCACATAGAAAATTATTTGATCGTAAATCGCGTTCATTGATCCCTAGGCGAAGGTTTTAAGGGTAACCAGAACTGCTTTCTCAGAAAGCTTATAATTTAGATTCCCAGCCTCAGTAGGTTATTGAGGTTTTTGTGATTTCCCACGAGTACACTTGCGTTTTTGTACTTAGAAAATGTAAAATTATTATTAAATTTAAGGTTAAAGCTTAACTAAGTTATGAGTAAGAATTAGAGGTAATTGCAGCATTATCTGTTGCTCGAAAGTAGTAAACATTAATAAAAGGGCAGAATTATAACGCAATCTACTGTTAAGAATGTAATTAAATGGTGGAAAGTAAAAAATTGCATTGCTTTTATACAGGCAACGCTTATTCTTATTCACCACGAAAACGACCCGAAAACAAAGTATTTCTATACAAAGGTCAATAAATTACTTCTCTATTGTACTAATTAAAGGCTTTATTACATTGCGGTTAATTAATGTTTATTTTAATCCCAGATAAAAGATGTAATTTAATTATACTCTCGATATCTCATCGCAGCTGTATTTAGCGAGGGTAGCGGAATTCACGGGTCTCTTATAAACATATCAGAATCTAATTTACAACCCTCTTTTACTGTGTGCCGGTGCTACCGAAATAGAATTCTAATTAGTCCAAAATACTTAACGAAAAACAATTGAAATGTTTTAACTATTGCCATTAACGCCCTATTGTTATAACAACATCTTCTTGCTCCATTTATTTCCATATTCCATCAGATAAAGTTTCTCTCATAAACATGAAAAATATTACATATGCGTCGTAATTTTATATTACAGTTCATGACGCTGAGGTAATAAAATTTATGTACAGAAGTCTTCTTCAGATTTGAGATGAACTAATTTTATGTAGATGAGTCTACAGTTATTTTTATTATAGAAACCATAAAATCGCATTTGGGTTGCAACTGTAAAAAAACGAAGGGCACATAAATAAAGCATTTATTACTTAATTTAAAATCAAATTAAGTTATACCTATATAAAGTGAAAATTTTGGTAATAAAGCAGTTACAAAATGTTGATTGAAAAACTTTTGGGCTTTTACATTGAAATTTTAATTTGGAACTCTCTGAACGAACTTTTACGATTTATTAAAATTATACACTTTTCCTTCGTTATCTAATACATCTGAAAAAATTTTGAAAACTTAATTTAAACTTTCTTTTCATATTGATAAAAAAAATTGTTACTTAATAATGTCGCATTAGGTGATTGCTTTTAAAAACTTTGTAGTCATTTGTGGAGTAACTTAAGAAAATGAAAATACATGAAAGTGGAAATAATTTGTATAATCTTTTATAATGATTAATTCATATTTAAAATAAAAATTACGAATTAACATTTATTTAGAGTAAATATATAGTTTAAAAATTTTTTTATACTTTCAATATTAATCTTACTACCGGTTATATAGCGCTTAAGTTTACTTTTTGTTTAGATTCCATTATTAACTACACGAGTCGTTGAGGAATTTTGATCGAATCACAAAATATCAAAATTACAAATTTAGGGAAAAAAATATTGAAACTGCAAATTATCGAAAATACAAAATATCGAAACAATAAAATATCGAAGAGAAAAAAAATTTAGAAATTCACATTTTTCTGAATTTTTTTTGTGTAATAAATGGACCGGGCCAAAATGATTGGTTAAAAGACAATGTTGCGGTTATGATTTTAAACTGGTGTCTCATTTTTCAAGACAAGTTTATTTACATGATTCCAAGCAGAAATGAAATTAATTGGGATTATGTTACTGTTACTAAAATGACTCTCAAAAGAAAGTGATTGTGAAATTTCAGCTATCTTAATTACAAAAATGTAATATTATTTACAGATCTCCTGCTAGTAATTTAAACGTATTTGTTGATACTCTTATCATATTGTTGTCGAAACTAAATGTTTATGGAAATATTGTTATTTTATATGGTGATTTTAATGTTAAATTTGATTCTAAGGATAATCTAGTTATTTATCTTATTGATCTGTTACATAGTTATGGTTTCTATCCCACAATATTTGATAACACGATTTTCAATAATTGCATCGACAATAATTACGTTAATTTCAACAACGGTTTTAATTTTCAGACAAGTGTTTTTGACACAGAAATATCAGACCATTTCACTCAGGTTATTCGTTTTTTCACTTACACTGCTAATATTTGGTTTAACAGTCCGTTAAGAAATATGCATGATATCTTATTAGTTCTGACTGGACACTACAGACGGTTTGAAGATGATAATACTCGTGAGCTTAATTATAAGTAAGTAAATATAGGACATAGATCTATAAAGTCGAATTACAAAAAGCTAGAGTTGCTGCCAATGATGCTTTCATTAAATGAACAGTCTCTAAATCAATAGCGATATGGCAAGTCATTAAACAGCGTAACATTGATACTTATCACACTATCCAAAATATTAACCATAATCAGTTTAATATTTTTTTTTAAATTACTGATAAGATTAGTGCAGCTCTTCCTGTTCAGAAAAATGATCCAATTATTTACTTCCATAATTACAATATAAACAACTCTCTACCTTTTGCTTTTCATGAAGTATCATATAATAAGGTACGTAAAGTATTAATAACAGTGGTTGCAGAGATCAAGATTGGTATAACTGCTAATATTGTTAAAACTGTGTTAAATTTTTTTCAGAGAGTGTAAAAAGTCAAATTATGCACTACTTTGAAGATAATCATCTACTTTTTGATAGCCAATTCGGTTTCACTCAAAATAAGTCCCCTTCTAGTGCAATTCTGAAACTAACCAATACGGTTTTGGAACGTTTCGAGGCCAATTAAATGTGTATTGCTTTTTTTTTAAACTTGACAAAAGCATTTGATTGCGTTAGTCATTCTATCCTTCTACATAAATTCTTTAAATATAATTTTGAGCACAAAGTATTTTGCTATTAAAATCTTATTTGAGTAATCGATCTCAATATGTATACTTCAATAACTGTAAATCTGATTTTAAACAAATTTCTACCGGTGTATCACAGGGTTCGGTACTTGGTCTAGTGCTCTTCTTAGTGTCTTTCAATGACATTATAACTTTAAGTAATGATATGATGATACCACTTTATTATATAAATGTAATAATTTGGTTGATTACTCCAGTAATTTACTTAAACATTTCGAAGATTGACAATAAACTATATGTTAATTTAGAAATAACTAAAAGTGTATTTTTACTCTAAAACGAATAGACGTAGTCTGTAATCTTAATAAAATTAATTTCCTAGGTGTGTGTATTGACCCCAAATAAAATTGATCTGAGCAATGTTGCCAGGTTGCTTCTAAGTCGGCCAAAGTATGTTTTGTTTTAAGAACATTAAAGTCTATCGTCTACAACGAGGTGTTCATTATTACGGTTACTTTCATTCCATCATTAGCTATGCTATCACATGTTGGAGTCATTCTTCTGATGTAAAACGGATTTTTGCAATTCAAAGACGTGCGATTAGAATCATGAGCAATTTGGGATATAGAACTTGCTGTAGGCACCAGTTTACCGAGTTTAGAGTCTTAACCTTTCCAATTGTTTATATTTTAACTTTTATCTTTGATGTTAAAGAATATATTTTAAAAAAAAAAAAAAAAAAAAAAAAAAAAAAAAAAAAAAAAAAAAAAAAAAAAAAAAAAAAAAAAAAAAAAAAAAAAAAAAAAAAAAAAAAAAAAAAAAAAAAAAAAAAAAAAAAAAAAAAAAAAAAAAAAAAAAAAAAAAAAAAAAAAAAAAAAAAAAAAAAAAAAACTACCACTCACCAACTGATTTTATGATTATGGTACTGGATTTAATAAGAACATTAATCTAATTACAGTACGACTTACTACATCACAAAATTGTAGTAAATATTTTGGGATAAAGTTTTATAACAAATTGTCAATAAGTTTTAGATTGTTGCCCAGTAAAAAATTGAAGGGTGTTCTTAGTAAATTTCTAAAATTAAATGCTTTTTACTCTACAGAATAATTTTTACTCACTGAAATCTTTAATAACTATTATTTTTTTTAATTAATACTGTTTACATTATGGTGATATTTTCATGAAATAGATTTTTGCAAAATTAATGTGATATATGTATATAAGTGTATGCGTATGGACTAATCTAAAATAGTTTTTAACTATGATGGACAATGTATAAAATAAATAAATAAATAAATATTGATCAGCATCTTGAAATTTTTTTGAGAACTGAGAGACCACCATTCTTAAACATTATTTTTATCTTTATATATTTTTTTGTGGTTGCTCCTCAACGTCTGCGGTAGATTGCGAAATTTTTAATTCGATCAAATCCTGTTCCCTCAAAATACTTTCTGCAAATTTTTATAGGAAAGGCTTTTGAGTGTGAAACCGACTGTATTCAAATTGAGGTGGCTATTTTGCCGTCTTCCTGCCTAACCATGTGTTCTCCTAATATTGGATGAACAGTTGGGTTTTGTAACGGAATATTTTCGTTGCACAAAAGTTTAAACGTTTTGATCACATATTCTAAGGCAACGAAAGCTAAGACGATCAATTTTTCAATGATATGTTAAAATTAAACATTTGAATCGTAAAGACTATGCAAATATAACTTTTGCAAGTTCTTACGGATAAATTGTCTCGGTTGAGGGCTAATGGAAATAGTAATGAACTGAATTACAGAAACCTTCGGAGAAGTCATCGATTGCCTAACTTTTTCTATAAATATAAAAAATAGAGCTTCGGATGTTGTAGTTAATAACACCAAAAACAAGAGAATAATAAACGTTGTTCACGTTACCATAAATGGTGTACAACTGGTGGAACAATTTTGAGAGAGTTTGGAATGTTTCGTTCATCGACTAAATGTCGGAATTCGCCAACAATTCAAAATTTTTGAGTGTGGCGAATATCACAACCCGATCTTTGTCTTGCGAATCGAACAAAATAAATTGTTCTCCCCTAGAGGTTTTCTAATACTGTTCAGGAAAAGTCAGGTCCTTTTAATTTAACAGTACTGAAGGGCCGGTGTTTTCCTTCTCGTGGACATACCATATTGTCATACTCAAACTTTCAAGGGGAGGAAAATTCACCCTCGCAATTACACTCAACGAGGATGCAGTCTTTGATATAATAGTTCTTCTTATGTGTAATAATGTTTTTACTCTACTTTTTTTTCCGACGAATTAAAGTTAGTACGTTATAATGAAGCAAAAAAATCCGGCCCGATGGCCGGCCGACCGGTCAGTATGTAAACAAGATATCAAAAAACCAGTGCGATTTTTCTGAAACTTTGCACATGAGTCTTATTTATAATACCTTAGATCTGATTAGATTTTGGGTATAATCTATAGAGCCAAAAGAACCGTTATCATACACAGTTTTTGAATGTTTGAAATATTTATTTTACACTTGCTTTAAATGAAAGTTGCTTGTAATTTAATAATGCTCAACCTTGGTTCAAACTATGTTTTAATCCGATAAGTAATTACTGAGATATAACAACTATATGACACAAATTATTGTCTTATTATCTTCACTAATATCAATTATACAAAAAAAGTTATGAAAGAAATTTTATTGTCTATAGCAATGTTTTCTCAAATTTTCATTCTCTATTGTGTAGAAAATTCGTCTTAAAAGGAATGTACCTCGTTTTGTCCCGTCGCAGAAATGTAGTAGCGTAGCAGGTAAGCGTTTGTATAATGGCTTATGACTTAGATATGTTGACCGTTACTGAAAAACATAATTTGATTTTACAAATTGTTCCGCGGTGCACATTTCTTTCTTAAATTTGGATTTTTTTTCTACGACATGTCGGCGTTTTTCCAATTTTCGACGCTGTTAGGCGTTTATTTTGCACTTTTGTTACTCTTTTACACGTTTGTTAGTAAAAGTTGTTTTAAACTAAACTAACGACAATCACTTATACTATACAGGGTGTATCTAAATAACACCGAAAAATGTTAAGGGGTGATTCTGTGATGAAAACTAAGGTGAGTATTTAGTATAATTTTTTTGAAAAACCTCTCCTCAGGAAAGTTACAGCCCTCCAAAGATTATTACGATTCCAAGATTGTACAGTGTCGTTTTCTGTTACTTTTCCTATTGTTTCATAAGTTTTATGATTGTGTATCATATAAATCATTATTTGATTAAAAATATGAATGCATATTTGAATTTAGAAATGACAGATATGCATTTTACATACGGTCGTACTAACGGTTAATGTTTGCATTTATTTTTTCTCGTAAATGCTTCATTTTTCGAAAAAACTTGTGGTTTTATTAATAAATAATATTTATCAAGTATCGTGTCCTTAACTTAATGTACAGGGCAAATAAAAGTAAAAACTTATTTTTAATCTTTGGAGAAGTGTAACTTTTCCGGGGAGAGGTTTTTACAGAAATGTATACCAAATACCCACCTTAATTTTCATCACAGCTAAATTATTACAGTTAAAAAAGCGCTACGACTACTTTACGACTGTAACATGTTCAAACCATCAAAGCGGTGATCAACACCGCCACCGACAGAGGTGTTGTTTTCTGCGTCCCCTAAAATCTACACACCAACCGACCTAAACGTCATTTTTATACCTTAAATTGCCCATGTACTTTGTTTGGCATGTTATGGTTCTCGTATAAGTTCTTTGAGTTTCGATTAAAACAATTTTTAAATGACTCGATTGAGTTAAAGCTGATATCTCCGGACACTGGGGTTGTATCACAAAGCCAAAAGCTGGACTAAAAGTAAGCGGAAGTTTTGTTGTTATCTCATACGTCCAAGTTTTGGTGCTGTAAACTAAATTTATTAAAAGACAAAAAGGAATCAGAATTAATTATGTTGCCTTATAAATGTTAGTAAATATTAGCTACACTAAAAAGCTCGGATTGAGAATCAAATCTAAAACCAGCAAGTCTGCCGTACCGGAAGAAGATTACGAAAATCGGCTGTTCCGAATTAGTTATGTAGCGGTTCAAAGACATGTCTCAAGAAGGAATTAATTTTTAGCTGTCAAACTTGTACTTTTTCCAGGAAAATTTATCAGGATAAGGGGAAAATTTAATTCAAGATTGCTTGCACGTATAAGCGGAATGGGGCGAAAAAATTTTCACTTGTATAAAAACACCATCTATTTATTTTTTTAAATCCCACTTTCATGCTTGTCTTAATTAGACTCTTTTATAGCGTCCAAAAGAAAGTGGTTTTTTCTGTTAATATAAACTCACTTACTTAAATGTTTTTTAGAGACTTTCTTCAAAGGTTATACATTCTTTTAGCATCCCCAGTTACCAACACCAACTTCCAGAAATTGTGAAACAATCCGGTAACTGAAGAATGTGGAAAGTTCCAAGAAACGTTGCTTCCATCTAGTTTGTATTTTGGAAACCCAATAAAGTATTTTACTAATTGTTTCCAAGAGTTTAACCACGGACAGAACAAATGATCCTTGGACAGCTGGGATGGTCAATCACTGGCTATTTTTGTATCTGCAGCCGTCAACTATTCAAACTTACAGGGCCGAAACGTATTGTGTAACCACCACCTATAATAGTACATTTTTAGTTTTAGAAGGCTGGCGGTCGGTACGGCCCAGGTACAGCAACAATCCTTAGAGAAGACATTGTTTTGTCCTTACTTGCAAACTACTCCTTTGCGCTGAGCAACGATGTAACCCCTATTTATGATACATTTTTATTTCATAATTGTTGTTAACTTCTTTTTCCAAGGAACAGCTGCACTGTAGAGTACGGTTAAGAATCAAGCCTGAAGGCGAAGACTTTGTCGCCCAGGAAGAACGTTACGAAAATCAAGTATCCATACTTACTAGCTGTACTACAGTTTGCATTAAGAATCAAATCTGAAGACAAAATGTATGTCATATAGGAAGAACCTTAAGAAAATCAATTAGAATCGGCGGTTTGTAAAAGAACATTTTAGAGTCAGTTATCTAATAATAGTTTAAGCGGTTATAATAGAAGAGTTTCTAAAGAATCTCAGAAGCATTAAAAAGCAAAAGAATTCGTAGCTGACTACAGTTGAAAATCTCTTCTTACTTTATGTTTATACTTAGTATAATCTATGAGATGGCTTAGATCTTAAAATCCAGTGTGTGTATAGAACTGCAAATGTTAATGATGAAATATATTTAGGTGGATTCAAGTTGTTTTGAAACATTAATGGTAAACGTTAACATAAACTATTGAGTTTGAAAAAAGATTTACGTTTTTTACCTACTTATAACAGATTACAAGCAAACAATTCAGCACGCAATTATAATCACTCCTCTAAATTCTTTTACTACATTTTATTAAAGGGAGATTTATAGACACGTTTTTAAAAATACAGAGGTAGGTAGTTTACACAAACAACAAATTAGATTTCAAACTTAAACCATTGATTATAAAATTCGTAAAGATACGCAAGCCTTAATATTTTTTCGTAACTACATCTCCTACCAGCAACGAATGCCCCATTCACCCCTCGGCCTACAAACTGTTCATTGGGAAAGTGCTGCTGCGAACGGTTTAATATTGTAACATTGATTCTGTTACTGCTTAGCATACATGCAACATCTGTCTCTACCTACGAGAATGATTCAGAATCAAACTCGGCAGTTTTCTAAGAAGTTCGTTCGTTCGCAACATAAATAACGTCCACAATAAAAAATGTGCACTCTTGTAATTTAGCTTGCTACGAATTTATCCTAGTGTATCATAATAGTTGGATTTGCGAATTGTTTTAAAATTTTGTTTCAAACTTCAATAAAACCATTTTTCGAAAATAGGAGTTAAGGTCAATCGGTTAAATACACCCATTAAATTATTAAAAATTGTTAAAAAATCGGTAATTTTTGAATTTAAAAAATTTTCCTAAAACCAAATTTACTTGGATTAAACTTAAACTAAATCAAGATAAAATTTTTAATTTCGGTGTTTCTTTCTAAGATTAGCGGAATTAAACGCATTAATTCCAGTTTTTCCGATTCGCTTTAAGAGTAGTAAGTTTAACAAATTGATAGTAAATGTCTTATGTTCAATACAAACTTGAGAAAATTGTTTGCTTTCTGATGTTAAACATGTAAAAATGTTTTTAACGATACCTTTTGTACATTTATGAATAGCGAATGACGAATTAAATACTTTTGATAGGTAAGTGAGATACAAACTAAATATGCTCGGCTTCATAATCTTTACACATTCATTTTCAGAAAATAAATCTTCCTCTCACTTAATTATTTTTTCTCTACATATCTCACATTTATACCTTTTCAACTGCTTAAAGCTAGATAACCAGCTCAATAAACTATGCTACAAGATTCTAAAGAACAAACGGAAAACCCAAAAACTGTACAAAAACGCAGCAAAAAACTCGTTTTTGTGCAGTTTTTTGTGTTTTCCTTTTGTTACAGTTAGCACGTGAATAATAATAACTCAATTTATCCCGGTGCGTTATAATAGTTGGATTTGCGAATTGTTTTTAAATTTAGTTTCAAACTTCAATAAAACAACAATTTAATTTGTAAGAAATAAAATTTATTTGCATCAATACAAGTTATGATAAAAAAATCATTTTTATGTATTTCCATATAATTGTGGTTATTATTTACATAAACAATTTATTCGTTTCGGACCCAGTTGGAAAAGATTCCTCTGCTGAGTTTTTTTTTAATCGATAAGGACGTCCTCGGTTGTAATTTGCTTAGTTGCGCAAGTTGATTCTAAGAAGAAATAAAATAACATAAATTCACTGATAAAAGATATGCTGAGTCAATTATATTTAATTTTGAATATTTTTTTCAAAATTAATTACACACAAAACTTTTAGTTTAGCTTCTAATAACAAGTTTTTATGTTCAATAACAAATAACAAAAAGTTGTTAAATGACTTTTCAATTTTCTTTCGAATCGCTACACAGGGTGATCTGCGTAGAGCATGCATTAAAAGTTTTTAACTTTCAGATAAATCAGAAACTTGAAAAAACTTCACTCGTTTTTAAATTTTTGGTTTTCGATGGATTTTAAAAATAAAATTAAATGTGGTAGTACTTTATAAGACAAGTTGAATTAAATTTTAAAAAATTTCAAAATTTGATTAGGTAAAGTCATGTTTGAGGTCAAAGGTCAAACATATATTCGTAAATATCTCATAAAGTATTCCATGTACACAGTCGTGTAATATATCAATCAAAAGGGAATTAATTGCAAGCCAATTTCAAAAATGCATTTAAAAATATTTTAATATTTTGGGTTCAAAAGTTATTTCACTTTCAAAAATTTTTGAAAATATTGCCTTTTTTTGTTTTACAACCTATACTAACGTCCAATATATCAATCAAAAGCGTGTGGAAAGCCAATTCCAAAACTATTTTCAAAACTGTTTTACTAGATTGGGTTTAAAAGTTATTGCACTTGTTTTTGAAGATTTCGATTTTTTTTGTTTATCAACTTGCATTGCCCAGTAACATATCAATAAAAAGCTGATTGAAAAACAATTTCAAAACTGCTTTCAAAGATGAGGTGGCATTACGGGTTCAAAAGTTATTGCACTTTTTAAGTTTTTTATCAAGCTTAAGATCGTGTAATGTAATGTAACTCTAGTATTTATGTGTTCTACTCAAACGTAGAATTTTTTGTTCTACGCAGTTCTGGTCTTTCTCATTTCTAGTCCACTTTAGTCTATCTCTTCTGTAGTCAACTCTAGTTTTTCTCTTTTTTAGTCAACTCTAGTCTTTCTCTTCTCAAATCAACTCTAGTCTTTCTCTTTTCTTGTCATACTGAACACCCACTGAAAGCTCCGTTGCAAAAACACCTCAACAGGATTTACCAACCTAATTTAGGGATAGGTATTCAAGAAAATCAGATGTTTGTTATTATTTAATGAAAATAAGGTTGCAAGCGCATTAAGTTATTTAAAAATGGAGATGCAAAAAAAAAAGACTAGAGTTAAAAAAAAGAGAAAAACTAGATAGAAAAGAAAAAGACTAGAGTTGACTAGAAAAGAAAAAAACTAGAGTTGACTAGAAAAGAGAAAAACTAAAAAAGACTAGAGTTGACTAGAAAAACTAGAGAAAAAAAAAGACTAAAGTTGACTAGAAAAGAAAAAGAGTTGACTAGAAAAAAAAGCTAGAGTTGACTAAGAAAAGAGAAAGACTAGAGTTGACTAAAATAGAAAAAGACTAAAGCTGACTAGAAAAAGACTAGAGTTGACTAGAACAGAAAAAGACTAGAGCTGACTAAAAAATATTAGAGTTGACTAGAAAAGAAAAAACTAGAAAGAAAAGAAAAGAGGAGAAGAAAGAAAAGGACTAGAGTTGACTAGAAAAGAAAAGACTAGAGTTGACTAGAAAGAAAAAGACTAGAGCTAGTCAACTCTAGTCTTTTTCTTTTCTCGTCAACTCTAGTCTTTCTCTTTTCTTGTCATACTGAGCACCAACTGAAAGCCCCGTTGCAAAAACACCTCAATAAGATTTACCAACCCAGTTTAGGGATACGTCATTCAAGAAAATCAGATGTTTGTTATTATTTAATGAAAATAAGGTTGCAAGAGCATTAACTTATTTAAAAATGAAGATGCAAAAAAAAAGAAAAAGACTAGGGTTGACTAGAAAAAGACTAGATTTGGCTAGAAAAGAAAAATACTAGAGTTGACTAAAAAAGAAAAACTAGATAGAAAAGAAAAAAGACTGGAGTTGACTAGAAAAGAAAAGGACTAGATTTGACTAGTAAATAGAAAGACTAGAATTGACTAGAAAAGAAAAAGACTAAAGCTGACTAGAAAAAGTCTAGAGTTGAGTAGAAAAAGACTAGAGTTGACTAGAAAAAGACCAGAGTTGACTAGAAAAGAAAAAGACTAGAGTTCACTAGAAAAAAAAAGATTAAAGTTGACTAGAACAAAAAATTCTACGTTTGATTAGAACACATAGATACTAGAGTTACATTACATTACCCGATCTTATGTTTGATAAAAAACTTAAAAGTGCAATAACCCGTAGTGCCACCTCATTTTTGGAGCAGTTTTGGAACTGTCTTTCAATCAGCTTTTGATTGCATATTACTGGGCAATGTGCAATAACTATTGAACCCAATCTAATAAAACAGTTTTGGAATTGGCTTTCCGCACACTTTTGATTGATATATTGCACGTTAGTACAGATTATGAAACAAAAACGTCAATATTTTCAAAAAATTTTAAAACTAAAATAACTTTTGAACCCAAAATATTTTTAAATGCATTTTTGAAATTGGGTTGCAATTCTCTTTTCATTGATTACACGACTGTGTACATGGAATACTTTTTGAGATGTTTACGAGTATATGTTTGACCTTTGATCTCAAACATGACCTTACCTAATCAAATTTTAAAATTTTTTAAATTTAATTTAACTTGTTCTATAAAGTACTACAACATATAGTTATATAGATTATATAAACTCAGAATTAATGGCCAATCGACTGATGTAAAAAAATTATAGGTTTGTATTTAAAATAAGAAATTTGATAGCAATTTTTAGCACACCCTGTATATCCGAAGGTCTGAAACTATTTTAGGTAGAACGAAAATGATCGATTATGGCCGCGTACTAAATTTCATTTCTGATTTATCTGCAAGTTAAAAAACTTTTAATGCACGCTCTTCTACTGAGAATCTCGTCGTAATTGTACGGTAGAGCCATCTATTTTTCGTCGTACTTTTGTGTCACATTTCGTCCATATATGTTGCGCATCTTTACGAATTTTATAATCAATGCTTAAACTTTTTAATGACAAAGCCAAATAACACCAAAAAATTTAATTAAAGTAAATACACTTTGAAATCGCGGCTTGATTCTTATCTTTATTTTTATAGCAACTACAATTTTTTTTCTTATTTGTGTTATAAGGTACTCAAGGAATAACTATTAACATTACGTTTTATAGATAATTGATAAATTATATTTAACTTAATTAATATTTAGTCACAAAATTACTAAATGTTTGTATAAATACCACACATAAATATTCTTATAAAAATTCTACAAAGTAAATGATAAAGTTCGCAATTAAATTACAGCATATAAAAACACGATAAATTTGCAAAGTACTTCTAAGTAAATATAATTCTAAAATAAATATACTGGGAACGAGCAGGTCGAAACAAACCAAACAAGAGCTAAAAAAGTTTATTGAAGTTTCAGAAATGTTAAACAAATACAAATGACTGATATAAGTTTATGGTTAGAACAGGTTAGAAAAATCAATGAAAAATGACAACAAGTAATCAAATAACATAGTAATAATAATAACAACATAATACACAATTTTTGTTCTAAATAATATTTTGTAGTTACTATTATTTATTATAAATAATACATAATGTTTTACTTTATTGTGAAATGGAGAAATTTACCACAACCCCAATAAGATAAAGTTTTCTCATATGTAAAAAATCAGAATTTCTAGTTTTATTCCGTCATCTTTATGAATCTTTATGTCAACTGTGACTACACAAGATTTGTATGAAAAGAGGTACATTTTCCTTAGAATGTTGTTCCTTCGTGTCGACGCCATTCAAAAGCAGTCAAGCAAAGGCAATCCTAAGGCCATGAAAGAAACGCACCATTTCACAACCCTAAAGTAAGTCACGTGATTTTTACAGGTCACTTTAATAGGAGACGGTTTGATGTAGCTTGCAGAATATAAATAATCGTGAAAGTGCATTGGCAGAGAATTTTATAGCTTACTTTCAACAGTTGATGCTATCAGTATATTGAAAGAAAATTGGTTTGCTATAAGCCACCATAAAACCTTTACTAGTTTGCGCTCCTTTTTGTAAACACCACATCACTTATATATGAGCAACTACTTAACTGGGGAAAAAAATTATGCAAAAGAGGAAGAGCTCGCTTGAGATAAATTGAAATGCGTTCTCTACTTTTAAATTTACTTTCAATACAATTCCATATATAATAAACAAAGGGAGTTTTCGACTTTCATCAGGCAAAAAACGGGTTGATGTAGCGAAATAAAAAAGTTATTACCTCTGTTTTCTTATCAGTGTTTGAGAAAATTTTAGGAAACGCCGTAAACTACAAAAGTTTCAAACTTTATTTATACTTTTTTATCAAGGTAATAAAAACTTCTACTGTGATTTCGTGTTTATTATTATTACTAGTATTACGTTTGTCATTCATAATCGCCAATTTTTTTTTTGCTAACGTATAATAAGCACATAAAATACAAAAAGCGAATCAAAAGAAAAGCAATTGCCTTTTTTATTTATTAAAATTATGGATACGCTTAATGTTGCTACTACAAGCACTTTTTATTGAGTCTTAAAAGTTCTCCCCTTCTTATATAGCTTTTATTTCCTTAAATTAAATTTTTGTTATTGTCATTTTCTTTATGAGTTTAATTGGAAATGACGTAAAGTTCTAAATTTTGTTTCAAGTGAAGCTGCCGGCAGAAAATTGCATTATGAAGTTACGCTGTTCCTACCTAAATATAGATATATCATTTTTATTTATTTTTCGTTATCTAAATCTTATTTGTCTTGCGTTAAGAACCAAAGAAAATTGCTTTTAGTTTCTCCACAAATAACTTGGATACGTTCTTTTCAAAACGTAATTATCTAAAGAGGTGGACGTAAAACTATACCAGTAAAAATGTAATACGTTTATGGGGCACTTTCATTTTTAAAGGATATTAAACATTTTATTTAAAATCGTTAGAAGATCATATTAAAACGCAAAAAAGTATCAGAATAAATATTTTTTTTATTTATAGTAGTGATTTACAAAAGTGAGCATCTTATGTATTAAACGTTCCCAAGAAAGTAATATTATATTTACTCTATTTCTCAAAAATTATACACAATACCAATATAATAAATTTGTTCAGACAAACAAACCTAAAGAATTCTAACTACATTTTTATATTTGCAACACACTGTATATAATTTTGTTACTGTTTTTTCGGCAACATTGTATTTTTTCAAGTTTATTTAAGTTACGAGTGTAGACGCGCCTTACGCTCAGGAACCCAACTTTACATCAGATCACGTGTTCAAAATGAGTTGATCGCTTCTCGTCCTTTTCCCAATTAATAGTTTGTACATACGGACGTGCGTAATTCTGAGCTCCAGGTATTTTTTTTAGCCTTGTTTGTACAGGGTGTGTCATTAGTTCGTGCACAGGCTATATCTCGGAAACTAATGGATTTAGAAAAAACTTTTTAATGAAAGTTTGTGTAGATCAATGAGCTGCACATTTCAAAATTATTTTCCTTTATACAAGTTGTTCCATATATTTTTAATTGCAAATTTGGATTCCTTATTATGAAGTGACTTTATGTCTCATACATGGTGTCTAAAATGGACGGTTTTTGCGTTATTTTACATATTCCTAAAAAACTGACTTTTGAAAAAATTGAATTACTCAGTTATCCTGGAAATTATCCAACTGCAATTTTGCAGCTTTGGTATAGATTACATGTGCTAACTAAAGCTAGTTATTTACCTTTGAAACATTGCTAAGTTTTGAGTAATCAATTATTCAAATTGAACTCCCTAAATTCATGGATCACTTAATTTTTTCAAATGGTACCACGTAATTTATATGGTCCGTTGAAGGTAGAATTTCGTAAGCTTTCTAATGATAAGGTTGTAGGTATCTAATTCTTACATACAAATTCGGGGGTTACAAAACAGATATATTGTGATGTAATGAGGGTGTAAACTTTATGGAATTTTATTTAAAATGTTTCTATTAACTATTACCTTTAAATCACACAACTAAATTTTGATTCTAATTGCTTCAAGGATGCCTATATTACCAAGCAAAACTTTGTATGTCCGTATTTTAACCTTTTAAATTTTAAAATAATATAATTCTCTGTGTTTTACCAGGAATAATAATTCTTTATTTCCTTTTAGTAATATCACTCTGAACTATTTGTTAAAAAATAGTACACCCATATCTTTAACAATTTCAAGTCAAAAAAACTAAATGCAAACAATAATTACACAAATTGATAAAATAAATTAAACTAAGGGTGACTTACCATATAATTAAAACCAGAACTAATCGTTGTTAAAATGTAAAAAAAAAAGCCATTTTATAAATGAGAAGTCGATACAGACTTAATGATAAGTATTATTCAAATTTATATTGTATTTATTTACACTATGCAACATTGTGCAACATGCAATTCTCACGATGTTACCATAAGATTAAAAACCACACCGTAACCATCAAATAAAATTATTTATTTCACATAAATAAACAATAAAGGAAAATTCGTTTTTTAATTTTAAGTCGTGCAACAGCGCTTTTAAATTTCTCTATCACGTGGTTATCGAATGCCGCAACGACTTCTGAACATGCAAACAAGTGATTTAATTGTTTAAATTATTTATACCAATTAGACTAAAACTACTACAATAAACAACTAACATTGGTCATTAGTACAAGTAAATAACTCAATTGTTGTCCTTTGGATTCTGTCGTCTTGTACCTTTTTTGGGTTATCTCGATTTGACCTGGGTCCTGTTGATTTATATCCCCAACTGTTGCCCTTTTTTTAACCCTCAGCTTGTTAGCGAATGTTCGTGGCACAGCACTTCAATGAACACCTGATCGTGTACGTATTGCAATTTAGGATTTTATTTAATTAATTAACGTTTAATTTTATTCGGTGCTCTCGTACTAATTTACTTAACGTTTCTGTGTTTCTTTTGAGCACTTGTTTTAATTTTCACGTCATTTCAAATTTTATTTTTGTCACTGGATGTTATTCGTGGCATTACAATAAACTGTCTCTTTCTAATTAATTTTGCCGTCCGTATTTTACACGGTCTAACATCAAAGATATCTTGGCGTCGGTTTGCGACAATATTTATAATTTTTATTCTTTGGCTTATTATTTTAGTCATTTAAATTCGAGTTTTAGTCAAGTTTTCCATCTTATCGTATCGCCATCTATTGGTATTTTTTACGCTTATTCTGGCTAGTTTTCTACAATTTTGCTATTAATTTTTTTGGAGTTAATTGGTTTTATGTTAATTAATTAGGGGAACGATCCGTTATTCTCCCATCGTACGCGTTTTGCATAAATTTTCTGCGCCATATAAATATCAGGTGTTGAACTTTTGCGTTATGCTAACCAGAACCTGCCTTGTAATTAGCGTTTTTTCTTAATTAATTTTGAGTTTTGACTTTCTCGAACTGTTTTTCTCATTAATTTATGTTTCTACTTTGACGTTAGAAACACATAGTATTTCCTACACACATAGTATTAATTTTATATTTCTTAAATGATTAATGACCTTGACAATTACCTAGTTTTTCTTAAAACTATTACTAATTTTATTTTAATCTAGAATTTGGTGCTGGATTCGACCTTTGGATTTTTCCGATCACCACCGATTTTTTACACATTTACAAGATTTGCGGTTTAATTACATGGAAAACATCATGGAACCACTTTTAAACATCAATTCTGAACAAGGTTTTAGATTTTGACTAGCTCTTGTGCGTGGTTGGAACCAAAGTTGCCGGCTTCTAACGAAGATTAAAGTTTAGGACGCCAAGTCTTGACTGGTTTAAAAGAATTGGAGCGTCCACTTCCAACTGTCGCACTCAAAATAAACCAGGACGGGAACACAAGAGAAATTATAACGTACGTTCAACAGAATACCACAATTAATATATATTTACAACCAAAATAGTAATGTAGATCTGGAATCTAATAAATGTACCTAACAGAAAGATAAAAGATAACATGGCCTTAATCGCGCCGCTAAAACTAATTTAGCGTAACAAAAATTAGCGTTACAGCTAAACGTGACCGGAAATAATCATTTAAATTTATAAATTTATGAAGAGAAAAAAATCTACGTACATTTATAGATTCGATGAACGTTTACAAACTTTATATACAATTGATTACTTAACCTAAAAGAAACAAAATGTGTTCAGAATACTCTTTTTTTTTAATTTACTTTTCTTTATATGTTTTCGCGGAGTTGTGTTTTTTTTTCCTTTTTTTTTTAGTTCTTATTTTGCCATCGTTATACCACCCAGTAATTATTGTTCATATTCTAAACGATGACACAAAGTGGAGCTAAATTCCCACGTAGCAAGTAGACTGGGGGAACTATGTAGAATGCCTCAGCATATGTGAATAACTCCGAATATTCTAATCGATGACACCGCTTCCTGGGGACGATAGAGTATGCCTCAGCATGGCACAAGATATTCCGATCGATGACACAAAGTGACCAGTAAGGCAAATTCACCTAATAGATGTAGTACTCTTATATAATTGTATTTTTCCTTTTAGTGGTGTACTTTCGAAACCGAAATGGTCCCCAAACTTGAAGCTACAAGGATTGTAATAGGAAAAGATAAAAGAAACTTTACCGCATGCCTTACCCGACTTGATAATGGATATGGTTTTATTTAATCCCCAATTAGAAAAAATCTTATGCAAGGCCCCAAGCCAACAATTAGCCCTTGCATAAGAACTAAATATCTGTAGTTAAAAATCCTGGATGGTCCAGAAATAACCCAAAAACCACAGCATATTCCAAATCACCAACGAGACGGCAAGATAAGAAAATGGTATCTCCTGAGGTCAATTCCTTGACCCATATATGTTATTGGTCCCACTACCTACAAGGCCACGAAACATCACTTCCTGTAATTGTGGGACCAAAACTAATTGAAATTTAAATAAATGTTACAACATAAGAGAATTTAGATACTTACGGTGACTTCAGACAAACGCAGAACACGACGCAATTAATGACTAAATAAATTTCATCGGTTACTATTGTGAAGATAATCGATTTTCCAAATAAACCGCAAAAACTAGTATTTGACACGCCAGTAGAGAACAGAAAATAGAACACCACAAAATGGCTAAATCCACTTAAGTAGAAAAACGAAATTTATTCAATAATCAAAAATTAGCTAAACGTGCGGGAAATTTAAAATTCGCCTTAACATACTGCCATCGACATACGTTTATGATGCTGCTAGAAATTATAACGTAATAAAGCTACACCTTATCGTTAGAAACCTTATGAAATTCTACGTTCAACGGCACATAAAAAAATTCGTAGTCCCATTTGAAAAAATTAAAATCCATATATTTAGGGAGTTCAATTTAAATAAGGGATTACTCAAAACTTAACAAAGTTGGAAAAATCAAGAACTAGCTTAGTTAGCGCATATAATGGATATTAAACGTGCAAAATCCCAGTTGGATAAATTCCAGAATAACTGAGTTACGGAATTTTTTAGAAACGTAATTTTTTGCGTAAAAAGTAAAATAACGCAAAAACCAAGAAATCCAAATTATCCAAACAAATGGGTGGTTTCATTTAAAAAAACAGAACATCAATATGTCGCGTCTTTATGGAACACCTTGTATAACGAAAATAATTTTTAATATGAAACTCATTGATCTGTACATCTTTCGTTAAAAAAATTTTTTTCTAAACTCAATGTCGTCCGTGCACGCACTAATGGCCTACCCTGTATAGCAACGTTTTTTATATACCGCCTTTAAACAAAACGTCCGGCATGCATTTATACGGCTATTTTGAGACATTTTAGAATTTCTACTGGGATGGTTTTCTTTTGGCTGTTACAGTTCATGATCTAGAATGAGAAATCTACTAGCTAACGATAGCTGCAACTAGGGATTACTAACTAGAGGCTTGTTAGTGTTTTGGATGCTTCCTGAACTCTTGACTCATATTTATCTGAACAGCATTTGAGGTGCTTTTTTTTATCTTTGTTTGAGGTCAATAACGAATGAACAAATAAGTGATATTCATTGTTATATCTTACTTGCTCGGTAAACCTGTTAAGGGTGCTATAAGAGGAATACGGCATTGTGCATGTACGTAATGACAATAACCTTCGACTAATTAACGTATAATAGCTTTTCAAGATTATTGTTACGTTCTGTAGATTGGGGCTCCTCGATAACTAATCTATTTTAACGTTGTTGTTTCATACTTAGAATACATTCTAGCGATGCATGATATTCCTAATCGCGCCTTTACCGTATATTTATTAAGCTTTCACTTTATGCAACGAAAATATCTTTTGTTTCGTGCGATTAAAGCGACAAAAATTTTCTGCTTGAAACGATCGGTCAGTGACGCATCACTTTAACTAATCTGGTTTAAGATTATCAGTAATAGTCCGATAATTTATTGAATTTCAAAGTCATAAATTTTACTCTTCTCTACGTCAATTACTTTTCCACGTATGTTTCACTTCTCGTGATTTACGGCTGCTTAAGTTCAGGTAGGTGGCGCCCTATATAGCTTCGAAAGCCTTCGACTTTATCACAAATTATCTCTGCGACCCACTTTCTATCAACAAAGCAGTAACAATTAGTTTTGATGGAATTTTGATGGAGTAACAGTAAACGTTAAAGTTATCTAAAAAGAGGATGCATTTTCAGCACCCATGCAACTCTAAGAATGTACTTTTACATTATTGATTGATTTTTAATGAATCCAAAAAAGTATAAAAACCAGCTCTGATGTATCTACAATCGCAACCAAAAAAGATCTTAATGTTAAATGGAAGGATTTTAAAATTTTTTGTTTTGTTTCATCATTAACCATAGAAGATGTTCTTATGTTTGTACATAAAATTAATAAATATGTTAAAGAGTTAAAGAGAAATGATTTAAAGACATTTGGCGAAGAGCAATCTTACGTATTGAATTTCCATAAAATTATATAAACGTTATACGAAAAATCAGATAGATCAACTAATGAATAAATTCTAATACTTTGTAACAATTAAAAATTCAGTAATAATAAAATCATATTTTAGTGCTAATAATGTCTGTAAATAACGTTTTCCTAAAGAACAAGCCAAATTGTGCAATCATGATCGTCGTACTGGACAGTTTACGGGGAACAGCACATCAAGGAGGTAACTCAAATTTTAAGGAAGACAAGTTATTCCTGTGGTTCTGTTTCCCAAAATCTATAAGTGGTACCAAAAGAATTTAAATTATAAAATAAAAGAGTTTTTTTTCATATTTCTAAAGAAAGCATACTTAAATTTAACCTTCGCACAATCCAAGACATGATGCACATATAACATGGTAGCATCAAAACATTGAAGAGGAAGAAGTAATTCACAAGCTGTACCAGGTTGGCATTCTGGTCCATGTTGTGGACTGTGGCCATCTACAATCTTATGAGTTATAAAAATGCTTTGTCTATACTAACATCATAATTGATTTAATAAAAACCCTTTAACAATATTTGATGAAATTGTAATTCACGCGGTCTTCGAACTTAGTTGAATATGTCGTTGTTGCTTGTCCAATAGCTTTTATTTACTCGATGTTTTGTATGCTTTACTTTTTCTACTAGGTACACAAAAGATCTTATATTTCTGAGATTCGAATTGATAAAATCTACCGAGAATGGGATTTCCCGAATATCTTCTATAAAATAAGTCAAAATGTGTACTGTGAATTTTTTTCAACTTTTACAAAACTTGATACTCCTGAAGTATATAACTATTGTATTTGAATATGATTTTATCCTATGATAAGACTTCCAAAAAATACAGAAAATCTTTTCAGAAACTGAAGTTTCTTAATTTCTTAACTTCCATTTAACATTAGATCAGATGAATTTTAAAAATTTTTAAAGAAATAAATTGTAATAACTGTAACCTACCCACCAACACCGTTCACCTCCGTTCAATAAATTTGATGTTATTGACTCAGAAGGCTTATCGCTTTGTTAAGGGATCTATGTAAAAATGAAAGTTTACTGAAGAAAGATATTATTTTCAATCAAAGTGTGTCACCATGTAACTTGTAAAAAAATCGAATGTTGACTTTATAGAATTCAGTAAACTCCAATATTTGTATACATATAACCGTTTCGCAAAACATAAACCCTAAGAACCGTTAATTATGAATCACACTCAGTACCTACATGTTTCTGTTAAGTCTTCGATAACCAATTGTACCGATTTCTTGAGTATTTTGAATGAGAAATATAAAAACTTTTTTATAAAAAATTAAAACAAACTATTCGCGTAGAAACTCACGTCGCCCCAATACAAATCAATTTTGATAGAAAACGTGAAAAAAAAAATACGTTGTAGAAAAATACCTATTTATTTTTTGTAACTTCTGGCAAAAGTAGTACTATTTTGACACTTACTTTGATTATGAAAAATGTCACTTTATATTTCAAAATTAGAAAAAAAAACATTTAAATTACTGTTTTCCATACCCATTTCCTTGAACCCTTAATCACGTTTTAAAACTAAAACTCAAATTGCTTGAAATAGAAGGAAAAGAAAATTGCGTTTTAGAAAAAAGTAGTTCCAATGAAAGCTATAGATAATAATATTTTCTTTCCTTTCTTAACTTTTTTGTATAATTAATATTCTTGGAGATTCTGTTGAAACAATCGGTGTCAATGTGATTCTCGTATGTCAGTAATTACAAACAACTTTTATTTGAACAAAACTGTGCAAAATAAATTTGTTGGTAAATATCCCAAGAATGGAAAATTCTATGTAAGTTAACAGCCCTTTTGGCTTGACTGGTTATGCGCAAAATTTAATAAGATTTGCGGTTATTTACTATCGTGTTTACATTCGGACGGACACCCGGGCTACCTCCGGGCAGAAATTTTATTTTGCTTTATTATTACGGACTAACTCTAATGTGTCGGAAAAAGTAAAAAAACAAGATGGTATTAAAATTTTGGGTTGGAAAATTGTCAAATCAATGTGGAGTAAATATGTTTAGGAAAAATCGTTTTAGAAAGTAAGGTTAGGTAATACATTTTTCAATAACTATTTCTACAATAAATATTGTTAAATAAAGGTATAAAAATGTAGTTCGAAACAAGAAAACTGTGCGTTCTTTAATAAAATTGTTTACATAAAAGTTGTTGGTAATGTAATTTATAAGAACATTTGAGAAAATATTATACTAAACCTCCTTCTCTTTTCATTATACAATTAAGTTTGGATAAGAGAAAATGCAAATGTTGAATTCACAAAGAAATAATAAATAGAAAATAAACGGGAAAGTTATTGAAGCTTTATTGTAATGTAGTTTGAATTACATCTTGTAGTATGTTTGTACAGTAATTAAAATTTTGTATGTTGAAGTGCATTTAGCTAATGCTTCATAGTCCTGATCTAGGACACTCTAACCACTCCATCATTTATTGAGTGTAAAAGGACAATACAACTCAATCTCAATTTAGTGGGTAGTAGATAGCTATCCTTAATCAATGCTTCCACTTTCAAACAATACTAATTACGTTGCTACTAACAATTAGTGCGTTATTGGAGATTTTGAATATATCTACTCCACATTCAATTGGTCTAACACCTGCGTGTACCTCATATAATAGTCTATCACTTCTATGTGCGGTCAAATGTCATTCTGTTTCAATTAAAATATAAACCGATATTGTATAAAATCTATTACACAAAAGAATAACATAAACAATTCAATACTTGTATTATTTGAAACAGTATTATTGTTCTGTTTATTTTTTTAAATTGTATAAAAATTTAAACATAAACTCCAATTAAATTGGTATGGTTATTACGGAGTAGATAATGGAACCAAATCAAATTATTGTTAAAAGATCTAAAAACAAATTTTACATTTTAAACAAACCTTTGTGCGAATTCTGTAAACAAAATTATTATTTAATTATGTGTCCATACTAACAGAAACTGCAATTTGAAATACAGGTGTCAATCTTGTCATAATATACATAATTCTTCTAGGTGGAGGTGGAAGCACAAAAAACAACTCAAATTGTTGAAATTAATTCAATTCCTTATATACTTGCGTATTTATTTACACTATGCAACATTGTGCAACATGCAATTCTCACGATGTTACCATAAGATTAAAACCACACCGTAACCATCAAATAAAATTATTTATTTCACATAAATAAACAATAAAGGAAAATTCGTTTTTTAATTTTTAAGTCGTGCAACAGCGCTTTTAAATTTCTCTATCACGTGGTTATCGAATGCCGCAACGACTTCTGAACATGCAAACAAGTGATTTAATTGTTTTAAATTATTTATACCAATTAGACTAAAACTACTACAATAAACAACTAACATTGGTCATTAGTACAAGTAAATAACTCAATTGTTGTCCTTTGGATTCTGTCGTCTTGTACCTTTTTTTTGGGTTATCTCGATTTGACCTGGGTCCTGTTGATTTATATCTAACTGTTGCCCTTTTTTTAACCCTCAGCTTGTTAGCGAATGTTCGTGGCACAGCACTTCAATGAACACCTGATCGTGTACGTATTGCAATTTAGGATTTTATTTAATTAATTAACGTTTAATTTTATTCGGTGCTCTCGTACTAATTTACTTAACGTTTCTGTGTTTCTTTTGAGCACTTGTTTTAATTTTCACGTCATTTCAAATTTTATTTTTGTCACTGGATGTTATTCGTGGCATTACAATAAACTGTCTCTTTCTAATTAATTTTGCCGTCCGTATTTTACACGGTCTAACATCAAAGATATCTTGGCGTCGGTTTGCGACAATATTTATAATTTTTTATTCTTTGGCTTATTATTTTAGTCATTTAAATTCGAGTTTTAGTCAAGTTTTCCATCTTATCGTATCGCCATCTATTGGTATTTTTTTACGCTTATTCTGGCTAGTTTTCTACAATTTTGCTATTAATTTTTTGGAGTTAATTGGTTTTATGTTAATTAATTAGGGGAACGATCCGTTATTCTCCCATCGTACGCGTTTTGCATAAATTTTCTGCGCCATATAAATATCAGGTGTTGAACTTTTGCGTTATGCTAACCAGAACCTGCCTTGTAATTAGCGTTTTTTCTTAATTAATTTTGAGTTTTGACTTTCTCGAACTGTTTTCTCATTAATTTATGTTTCTACTTTGACGTTAGAAACACATAGTATTTCCTACACACATAGTATTAATTTTATATTTCTTAAATGATTAATGACCTTGACAATTACCTAGTTTTTCTTAAAACTATTACTAATTTTATTTTAATCTAGAATTTGGTGCTGGATTCGACCTTTGGATTTTTCCGATCACCACCGATTTTTACACATTTACAAGATTTGCGGTTTAATTACATGGAAAACATCATGGAACCACTTTTAAACATCAATTCTGAACAAGGTTTTAGATTTTGACTAGCTCTTGTGCGTGGATTTGGAACCAAAAGTTGCCGGCTTCTAACGAAGATTAAAGTTTAGGACGCCAAGTCTTGACTGGTTTAAAAAGAATTGGAGCGTCCACTTCCAACTGTCGCACTCAAAATAAACCAGGACGGGAACACAAGAGAAATTATAACGTACGTTCAACAGAATACCACAATTAATATATATTTACAACCAAAATAGTAATGTAGATCTGGAATCTAATAAATGTACCTAACAGAAAGATAAAAGATAACATGGCCTTAATCGCGCCGCTAAAACTAATTTAGCGTAACAAAAAAATTAGCGTTACAGCTAAACGTGACCGGAAATAATCATTTAAATTTATAAATTTATGAAGAGAAAAAAAATCTACGTACATTTATAGATTCGATGAACGTTTACAAACTTTATATACAATTGATTACTTAACCTAAAAGAAACAAAATGTGTTCAGAATACTCTTTTTTTTAATTTACTTTTCTTTATATGTTTTCGCGGAGTTGTGTTTTTTTCCTTTTTTTTAGTTCTTATTTTGCCATCGTTATACCACCCAGTAATTATTGTTCATATTCTAAACGATGACACAAAAGTGGAGCTAAATTCCCACGTAGCAAGTAGACTGGGGAACTATGTAGAATGCCTCAGCATATGTGAATAACTCCGAATATTCTAATCGATGACACCGCTTCCTGGGGACGATAGAGTATGCCTCAGCATGGCACAAGATATTCCGATCGATGACACAAAGTGACCAGTAAGGCAAATTCACCTAATAGATGTAGTACTCTTATATAATTGTATTTTTCCTTTTAGTGGTGTACTTTCGAAACCGAAATGGTCCCCAAACTTGAAGCTACAAGGATTGTAATAGGAAAAGATAAAAAGAAACTTTACCGCATGCCTTACCCGACTTGATAATGGATATGGTTTTATTTAATCCCCAATTAGAAAAAATCTTATGCAAGGCCCCAAGCCAACAATTAGCCCTTGCATAAGAACTAAATATCTGTAGTTAAAAATCCTGGATGGTCCAGAAATAACCCAAAAACCACAGCATATTCCAAATCACCAACGAGACGGCAAGATAAGAAAATGGTATCTCCTGAGGTCAATTCCTTGACCCATATATGTTATTGGTCCCACTACCTACAAGGCCACGAAACATCACTTCCTGTAATTGTGGGACCAAAACTAATTGAAATTTAAATAAATGTTACAACATAAGAGAATTTAGATACTTACGGTGACTTCAGACAAACGCAGAACACGACGCAATTAATGACTAAATAAATTTCATCGGTTACTATTGTGAAGATAATCGATTTTCCAAATAAACCGCAAAAACTAGTATTTGACACGCCAGTAGAGAACAGAAAATAGAACACCACAAAATGGCTAAATCCACTTAAGTAGAGAAAACGAAATTTATTCCAATAATCAAAAATTAGCTAAACGTGCGGGAAATTTAAAATTCGCCTTAACATACTGCCATCGACATACGTTTATGATGCTGCTAGAAATTATAACGTAATAAAGCTACACCTTATCGTTAGAAACCTTATGAAATTCTACGTTCAACGGCACATAAAAATTCGTAGTCCCATTTGAAAAAATTAAAATCCATATATTTAGGGAGTTCAATTTAAATAAGGGATTACTCAAAACTTAACAAAGTTGGAAAAATCAAGAACTAGCTTAGTTAGCGCATATAATGGATGTTAAACGTGCAAAATCCCAGTTGGATAAATTCCAGAATAATTGAGTTATGGAATTTTTTAAAAGCGATAATTTTTGCGGAAAAAGTAAAATAACGCAAAACCAAGAAATCCAAATTATCCAAAAAATGGGTGGTTCTATTTAAAAAACAGAACATTAATATGTCGCGGCTTTATGGAACACCTTGTATAACGAAACAATTTTCAATATGAAACTCATTGATCTGTACATCTTTTGTTTCTTCTCTACGTCAATTACTTTTACACGTATGTTTCACTTCTCGTGAGTTCCGGCTGCTTAAGTTCAGGTACGTGGCGCCCTATATAGCTTCGAAAGCCTTCGACTTTATCACGAATTATCTCTGCGACCCACTCTCTATCAACAAAGCAGTAACAATTAGTTTTGATGGAATTTTGATGGAGTAACAGTAAACGTTAAAGTTATCTAAAAAGAGGATGCATTTTCAGCACCCATGCAACTTTAAGAATGTACTTTTACATTATTGATTGATTTTTAATGAATCCAAAAACGTATAAAAACCAGCTCTGATGTATCTACAATCGCAACCAAAAAAAGATCTTAATGTTAAATGGAAGGATTTTAAAATTTTTTGTTTTGTTTCATCATTAACCATAGAAGATGTTCTTATGTTTGTACATAAAATTAATAAATCTGTTAAAGAGTTAAAGAGAAATAATTTAAAGACATTTGGCGAAGAGCATTCTTACGTATTGAATTTCCATAAAATTATATAAACGTTATACGAAAAATCAGATAGATCAACTAATGAATAAATTCGAATACTTTGTAACAATTAAAAATTCAGTAATAATAAAATTATATTTTAGTGCTAATAATGTCTGTAAATAACGTTTTCCTAAAGAACAAGCCAAATTGTGCGATCATGATCGTCGTACTGGACAGTTTACGGGGAACAGCACATCAAGGAAGTAACTCAAATTTTAAGGAAGATCAAGTTATTCCTGTGGTTCTGTTTCCCAAAATCTGTAAGTGGTACCAAAAGAATTTAAATTATAAAATAAAAGAGTTTTTTTTCATATTTCTAAAGAAAGCATACTTAAATTTAACCTTCGCACAATCCAAGACATGATGCACATATAACATGGTAGCATCAAAACATTGAAGAGGAAGAAGTAATTCACAAGCTGTACCAGGTTGGCATTCTGGTCCATGTTGTGGACTGTGGCCATCTACAATCTGATGAATTATAAAAATGCTTTGTCTATACTAACATCATATTTGATTTAATAAAAACCCTTTAACAATATTTGATGAAATTGTAATTCACGCGGTCTTCGAACTTAGTTGAATATGTCGTTGTTGCTTGTCCAATAGCTTTTATTTACTCGATGTTTTGTATGCTTTACTTTTTCTACTAGGTACAATAAAAGATCTTATATTTCTGAGATTCGAATTGATAAAATCTACCGAGAATGGGATTTCCCGAATATCTTCTATAAAATAAGTCAAAATGTGTACTGTGAATTTTTTTTCAACTTTTATAATACTTGACACTCCTGAAGTATATAACTATTGTATTTGAATATGATTTTATCCTATGAGACTTCCAAAAATACAGAAAATCTTTTTCAGAAACTGAAGTTTCTTAATTTCTTAACTTCCATTTAACATTAGATCAAATGAATTTTTAAAATTTTAAAGAAATAAATTGTAATAACTCTAACCTCTAACCTACCCACCAACACCGTTCACCTCCGTTCAATAAATTTGATGTTATTGACTCAGAAGGTTTATCGCTTTGTTAGGAATCTATGTAAAAATGTAAGTTTACTGAAGAAAGATATTATTTTCAATCATAGTGTGTCACCATGTAACTTGTAAAAAAATTGAATGTTGACTTTATACAATTCAGTAAACTCCAATACTTGTATACATATAACCGTTTTGCAAAACATAAACCCTAAGAACCCTTAACTATGAATTACACTCAGTACCTACATGTTTCTGTTAAGTCTTCGATAACCAATTGCACCGATTTCTTGAGTATTTTGAATGAGAAATATAAAAACTTTTTTATAAATAAAAAACCAAACTATTCGCGTAGAAACTCACGTCGCCCCAATACAAATCAATTTTGATAGAAAACGTGAAAAAAAAATACGTTGGAGAAAAAATACCTATTTATTTTTGTAACTTCTGACAAAAGTAGTACGATTTTGACACTTACTTTGATTATGAAAAATGTCACTTTATATTTCAAAATTAGAAAAAAAAACATTTAAATTACTGTTTTCCATACCCATTTCCTTGAACCCTTAATCACGTTTTAAAACTAAAACTCAAATTGCTTAAAATAGAAGGAAAAGAAAATTGCGTTTTAGAAAAAGTAGTTCAAATGAAAGCTATAGATAATAATATTTTCTTTCCTTTCTTAATTTTTTGTATAATTATTATTCTTGGGGATTCTGTTGAAACAATCGGTGTCAATGTGATTCTCGTATGTCAGTAATTACAAACAACTTTTATTTGAACAAAACTGTGCAAAATAAATATTTTGGTAAATATCCCAAAATTGAAAATTCTATCTAAGTTAACAGCCCTTTTGGCTTGACTGGTTATGCGCAAAATTTAATAAGATTTGCGGTTATTTACATATCGTGTTTAGATTCGGACGGACACCTGGGCTACCTCCGGGCAGAAATTTTATTTTGCTTTATTATTACGGACTAACTCTAATGTGTCGGAAAAAAGTAAAAAAAACAAGATGGTATTAAAATTTTGGGTTGGAAAATTGCCAAATAAATGTGGAGTAAATATGTTTAGGAAAAGCGTTTTAGAAAATAAGGTTAGGTAATACATTTTTCAATAATTATTTCTACAATAAATATTTTTAAAGTCATTGTTAAATAAAGGTATAAAAATGTAGTTCGAAACAAGAAAACTGTGCGTTCTTTAATAAAATTGTTTACATAAAAGAACTTTTTGAGAAAATGTTGTACCAAACCTACTTCTCTTTTCATTATACAATTAAGTTTGGATCAGAGAAAGTACAAATGTTGAATTTACAAAGAAATAATAAATAGAAAATAAACGGGAAAGTTATTGAAGCTTTATTGTAATGTAGTTTGAATTACATCTTGTAGTATGTTTGTACAGTAATTAAAATTTTGTATGTTGAAGTGCATTTAGCTAATGCTTCATAGTCCTGATCTAGGACACTCTAACCACTCCATCATTTATTGAGTGTAAAAGGACAATACAACTCAATCTCAATTTAGTGGGTAGTAGATAGCTATCCTTAATCAATGCTTCCACTTTCAAACAATACTAATTACGTTGCTACTAACAATTAGTGCGTTATTGGAGATTTTGAATATATCTACTCCATATTCAATTGGTCTAACACCTGCGTGTACCTCATATAATAGTCTATCACTTCTATGTGGGGTCAAATGTCATTCTGTTTCAATTAAAATATAAACCGATATTGTATAAAATCTATTACACAAAAGAATAACATAAACAATTCAATACTTGTATTATTTGGAACAGTATTATTGTTCTGTTTATTTTTTAAATTGTATAAAAATTTAAACATGAACTCCAATTAAATTGGTATGGTTATTACGGAATAGATAATGGAACCAAATCAAATTATTTTAAAAAGATCTAAAAACAAATTTTACATTTTAAACAAACCTTTGTGCGAATTCTGTAAACAAAATTATTATTTAATTATGTGTCCATACTTACAGAAACTGCAATTTGAAATACAGGTGTCAATCTTGTCATAATATACATAATTCTTCTAAGTGGAGGTGGAAGCACAAAAACAACTCAAATTGTTGAAATTAATTCAATTCCTTATATACTTGCGATAATTAAAATTTTTATTTACCCCTTCTTTAACATGTTTAGTACTACAAGAAATCACAGATAATCAGTTAGTTTTAACAAAATTGATGTAAGTATTAAAAATAAACTTACAATCGATTTTAACAAAAACTCTCCTGTAGACATTTTTAATCGGTTCAGTACTATTTTGGCTTCTATGCGTTGGGCAAATAACAAGCCTATTTTTCAAAAAACACACTTAAGATGGATCGTTGTTGGAAAAATACAAACTCAACCATTTGCATCCTATGTAAATTGTAATTTTAACCCTTAACGAAATTGATAATGAATTGTGGAAATAAATGAATTTGAAAGTTGTAGTGTATCGGACCTCATTCCATCAGAATGCAAAATGTTTTGTTCTAAAACTCATTCACGAAATAAAACGGGTAGATACGTAGTAAAACTTCCCTTTAAACAAAACGCGCCATTATTCGGAGACTCGAAAACTCAAGCTTTACAAAGATTTTATTGCTTTAGAGAAAAAATTACCCTTAATATTAATTTAAGAGATACCTACCTAAACTTTATGAACGAATACATAACCTAAGTACTATAATTACGTTACAATGATGTTATTGCGATCATGTCAAACTGTATCTCTCTTAATACTATTTAATTATAATACAGGTACTTTTTAATTTTATTTATAATATTTACTATAAAAATACTTAAAAAATAATATCCGTTAAATAATACTAAAAATGTAAAACAAAATATGTAGGGCTACTTGGTTTTAGTTTTTAAAATAACAAACTAACACAAACAACAAAAAAGAAATGACTTTAGATGTAACCCATTTAATGAGAATCGGTAAAATTTACAAAAAATGTTTGAAATAATTCAAATGACGTAGTTTTATATTAATTATTTCATCACTAATTGACTTCATATCTAAATCAGTTCTTCCAAAAATAAAATTGTTATATTTCAAGATCAAACTTAAATAAAAGAAGTAGATTGAATTAATGTAATGTAATATAAATAAAAACAAAAATTTGGAAAGAAGTATGTATAGAAATTACAACATTAACATTTCCGGAAACACCTATTAGAACTAACAGTACTTGTTAATTGTACTGAGATACCCTGTATATACCAAAAACAGCATTCACATATTGTGCAACTTTTGCAGCAGATGCAAGAAAAATGATAAATGAATATGAAAGCCAATATGAAAACTCCTGCAGCAACACCTAAACACCTAATACTTCTAAAAAAACCTCAATATCAATAATTCTTCAGCGTGCTAAACAAAGAAAAAGAGTTGCTGTGTCTGCTATTACATGACAGTGGATCTGATGATCCTAATAGGATATTGCTATTTGGACATGAAATGTTGTTAAACTTATTATTGGCACATCAAAATTGGTTAGTGGACAGAACTTTCAAAGTTGTACCTGAAATATTTTTCCAGCTTTACAGAATCTATGTTTAACTTGATGGTGTAGCATTTCCATGTGTTTTTGCGTTACTGCCAAATGAGACTGAGGATACATATCAAAGGTTTTTACTTATATTAAAGGTCAAGTTCCAACTCTAAATCCCGAATCTTGCCTACTTGATTTTGAAAAGGCAGCAATCAATGCTTTTCAAATCGAGTTTTCCGGAATTGAAACAAAACGGGGATTTTTTTTTCATTATAATCAATCAGTAATCTGAAAGTTAGGGAAATTGGTTTCAAACGTGAATTTGATTTAAATATAGAGAATTTAGCAATGTGCGTTAAAATGCTAACTTCAATATCGTTACTTTCTGTTAAAGAAGCTACTGATGCATATCTAGAAGTTGTAGGAATTTTACCTGAATTTGATGAGAAAACTGAGGCATTTTTACAATATTTTAAAAATACATTCTTTAGGGGTCGTGAACTGAAAAATGATCGTAGAGCAAATAATTTGACAAGGATTAACAATAACATAGAAGGTTTTCATTATTCTCTTCAATCTTCATTTCAATGTGCACATCCCGCAATGTGGAAATTTGTTTGCAAGATACAAATTATTTGCAATTATGAAAGTGGTCAAAAGATGCCTTAATGTTTAAAGTATAAACAAATAAAGGAGCGAGTAGTATGAGTTGTCCAAGATTATAATATTGAACGGCGCCTGCAATTTTTAAAAAATATAGCGATCACTGTTAATATGTAATGTTAATACTAAATTTTAAGTTTAAACGACGAGTAAGAATGTTAATAAAATTTGATGTACTTTTTCACCTAGCGACATGTAGTGTTTCACGTCAATTTCCCGCCATTCTTAAACCATATAAATTCTGGGGTATGTACGCTAATATAAATTTATACAATAGTGCAATTAACCATTTTGATGACTGTTATGTTTCCGTGTTTTTACTTTAAAATTCAAATTTACTTAATGTAGAATAAACAAAAGATTAATGTCTTGGCGTTACGAATAGTGATAGCGACAAACTGTCGGTGTTACCAACTTTTGCAGTTACGAACTGTTGATGATACGATTTGTATGTTACCACTTCTTTGGTTAAGAACCGTTGCGTTACGATATGTCGTACCATCATTTCAACCTGTATTTAAATTAAAGAATCGATTAGTACGACTAAAATAAGAGTTGATTTCGGTGAACGCGCAAAAACTTCATCTTAATAACATCCTGCATGTAGGTTCAACAACTTAACAAGATCTTTTCTCAATTTTGACTTGATTTAAAACACGCAAACATGCGTTAACTTCCGACATTTGCAAAATGTATCGACAAGTGTCAGTTTCCAATGAAAACCTTAATATTTAAAACATGAACTAAATACATTCACGTACGGTACTGCACCCGCTTCTTTCTTAGCCATTAAATTATTCTTTCAATTAGCACATGATGAAATAAATTCCTTTTCAATGACACATCGCGTCATCTTATCAGATTTTTATGTAGAAAACTTATTAAACGGAAAAAACGAATTATATCAAACACAAGAACTAAACTCACAAATAATTAACGTTTTATCTAAAGATGGTTTTAAGTTAACCAAGTGAAGATCAAATCATCCAATGTTAATGTTAAACAAATAGTTATTTTATTAGTATTTAAACGACAACTTTTTCCATAATTGTCCAACGCCTGAGGAAGGAAAAACTATTTACGTAAATAAATTAAACTTTTCCGTAACGTAGCGGTAGATAATACAACGAATATTCGACAATTATGTTAAGGATATTTTAGAGTACACGTTTGTAAATTTTTATGAAAGTTGGTTGATAATTTTTATCTCGACAAGAAACGACATTGCAAATTTTTTTTTTAATTTTCAATTTTTTAATTTGTTTTCAAACCAATAAAACGAAATTTTGGTTTAAATCAAATTATTGAAACCGAGTTAAACCGCCATTTTGTTGATGGATTAAAAATTTTGTCAAATTTGGATCGGGTTCAAAACATACAATAAGATACTTTTGATAATTTTTTAACAGTTTTAAATCCTTAAAAAGATCATTACAACTTTTTTAATTTTTGTTTGTAACATAAAAGTTTTACTTAAAAAGGTTGTTTATTTTTATGTCCTCTATAAACCCTTTAAGCTTGGAACACATATTTTATGACAACCTGTATCTACTGGATGCCTTGATTTATGCCATGCATCTTTTTGAAATTGGTGATCACTGATCATATAATAAAACTAATTATAAGTAAAATGTGTGCATAGCGCTATGCACTTTAAACGCACACATGTCGTTACAATTAACTGTTGGGATTTTTCTTAGTTTATACTATTCATACGTGACAATGTTTTACACGAGATGTCGTACGACACACATTTTACTTATGTTCATTGCTCCACGAGAGTTTAAAGACCAACCGCCGTCTTGTACAGTTGTATACCGCACTTAAGTATACACCTCTGATGAGCTCATAATAAGAGCGAAATGCTGCATCAGGTGTTCTTTCATTGCGTGTTATGCTTCTGTACAAACTTTACTTGGTTTTATCGACACACGTGTGTTTCAAGCATTAAAGCTGTCGCTTAGATAGCGCTATGCACTTTAAACGCACACATGTCGTTACAATTAACTGTTGACATTTTTCTTAATAAAACTAATGTTACTACTCTTACAATGAATACTTAGCTAATGATGATATTTACTAAGAATGAATTTTATAGATTATTTATTTATTTGTATTATTTGTCTTAATAAATATATAAAATTTAGTTGCGCCTGATTATTACTTATTTAGCTTTAGTACTACCGTAACCACAACGTTCTTTCGAATAAATGTGCTACCGGGTGTAGATTATAATTAGAGCAAGAAAAGTTTTTTTTTGTTCAAGTTGAAATATAAGTGAGTTAATTAACAATATTCAACGTTTATTGACAGTGTTTGTAGTAATAACAGCTTTCGGGCGTTTGCTTCCGACTCTAAAAGAAAATTAAAGTAATCAAGTTGGTGCTTCCCTTGTTATCCCAAATCCGACATAAACCTAATTTGATACCATTTGGTTCCCATCTTGAAGACGGTTAAACAAATGTGTATCTATATTAAGGTAATCAGGGACTGTTCATATTTTTCGAGTGTCTGTATGTAGATTCCTATTCTAGTAACAAACATTTGGCAAATTACAGCTACAATGACATAAATAATAATTATATAGGACACGATAATATTAAATTAAGACACGAGTTAGCAGTTTGAACGATACAATCATTAAAAGCAAATAAAATTGTTATACATTTTAAAAATTATCTTCTGACGTTACTGAAATTTTTCATTTATTTGATTACCATATTTCGAATATAAAAGATTAAGCCATATCAAATAAGTTCTCTTTCTTCAATCTAATTTATTATTTCTAAAACATGATTGATTCTTTTAGTACCAATATCATTTATTACGCAACACTTGTCACGAAAATACTAAACATGTAAAAGTATTCTAATTTAATAAATTTCACTGAAGCATAAAAATAAAAAAAAATTGAAGGTGCGAACGCAACATCAATCAAATCGCGCATATACTTTTTATTAAGGAAATTGAAAGATCTTTGTAGTTGGTGATTAAATAAAACTATATTGCGAAAGGATATTACATCAAACTCACGTTTCATTTAATCACAAATTTATGATATTGTAAATTATTCTTTGCATAAAGTATTTTACAGCTCAACAAAAGTTTGAGCTAACTGTAACATTTGTTCGTAATTAAATTAAGTGATAGTGTGCAACTTACTCTCAAGTTGATTTTAGCTTTTATAATGTTAGAAAGAAATGATTTAAAATGTATAAATAGTACGAATGTTCTGTTGTGTTTTTGTCAGCTTTAAATTAGCGACTACTACAAATTAGATTAAAACACTTTCAAAATTAAGTAGGAAACACATACTGACTTCCAGAAAAATTGCAACACCTAGAAATTATCGAACGATTTTAATGAAATTTTCAGGAAACGTCTATTTTTATTAAACAAAGTGATGATTAAAATTTGAATAAAATCTAGCCAGTGGTTTTTGTTTTTTTGCCTGTTGTTTCCATAGCACATAGTAACAATAAATATGAAGTATTAGACCATTTAGTAACTGTCAAGTTTGCAAATTGTTGTTGTTTCTTTACAATTTTATTCTAAACTTGAAAACAATGCCGAGAGTACGTCAACATCAACATTTTGTCTAATTAATTGATTTTGAACGTGGTCGTATTATTGGTATGAGAGAGGCCGGACTTTCGCTAAGAGAAATTCATCGGTATTGAGATGTTGGTCCAAATGGTCCAAGGAAGGGGTTCAACATCGTCGCCGTGGATCTGGACGTCCTCGAAGGACTACAGATCGCGAAGAACGTCGCTTAAGAGTTTTGGCCACAAGAGATAGATTTTCAACAACTCGATCAATTGCAAATGATTGGATGAGAGGTACAGGACTTAGGATGTCAATGTCATCTGTTTATCGCCGGATAGGATCTTATGGGTTGCGTTCATATCGTCAATTTTATGTCTTCCTCTTACACCACTTCACCGTCTACGCAGACTAGAGTGGAGCAACGAAAGGATTAATTGGGCGCAAGAATGGCATCAAATTGTGTTTAGTGACGAGTCCCGAATTTGTTTTGTAGCCCTACGATGGTCGTAGGAAGGTCAGACGGATGCGTGGAGAACGTAAAATCCAACATTTTTTGTGGAACACAACACAGCCCTCACTCAAGGAGTTATGATATGGGGTGCAATATGTTATGGTAGCAAATTACCCTTGAGTTTTATTGACGGCAACTTTAATGCAGCTGGTTACATTGCTAATGTGCTACAACCAGTTGGCCTTCCATATCTTCAGGGGCTGCAAAATCCCATTTTCCAGCAGGATAATCCGCGCCCTTATACGGCAAGGGCTACAACACAGTTTTTGGAAGAATCTAACATTGCCGTCCTTCCATGGCCTGCTCGGTCGCCAATTGAACATGTATGGGATATGATTGGTAGGCGACTGGGTAATTTACCGCACTCTCCAGATAATTTACACGATCTTCATCAACCGATTCAAAAGCTTGGGATGATATACCACAAGCAGCTATAGATCACTTGATTGATGGCATGCCAAGCCGTTTAGATGAGTGCATTACAAATAGTGGCGGAGCAACTCATTATTGAAAAAACTTTTAAGCTTTTTGTATTTTTGTTTTTAATTTTAATCATCACTTTGTTTAATGAAAATAGACGTTTCCTGAAAATTTCATTAAAATCGTTTAACAACTTCTAGGTGTTACAATTTTTTGGAAGTCAGTATATTTAGCTAACTTCTTTTTTTTAATATTGATTTATTTTGTCAGCAGTCAAGTTCTGTTACTTGAAATTATAGTTAATACAAGGTGTAGAAGATAAAGCGTTGGTTAGACGGATCTCGATAACTAAACGCAGCTGTAAATTGACAAAGAGGGGTTTTGAAGGGTGAACTATTTATTGAAAATATTACCATCTACTTGCCACTTCCGGTTATACAAGAAACATGTTATAAATTCGATATGTTAAATAGGACACCCTGTATATTTTTTAATTTCCTGAATGCTTACGTTATTCTGAACACATTTTGTTAATAATCGCCTAAGTCCATCTTAAACAGATTTGAGTTACAATTTTTTTTAATACATACTTCATTTTTTCCCTATGTAGAAAAAGTCGAATAACTTCTAATGAGATTTAGATAATAAGAAATTGTACACAACATAACTTATTGTTTATAAATGTTTAATTCTTATTTTTTATTATACATAGTGTACTAGAAATTGGGGTAAAGTCGTCATATTAAAAGTCTGTAACGGGATTTTTGAGGTAATTAACATTTTGGTATGCTAACCAATTTTCGACATACCCTGTCTATAATTTGCGTCGACCAGATTGTCGGTATAGGAAATATACAAAAAATTAAAGTGCAAACGATCAGGTGCACGTTTCATACGCGGTCGACATTTTGATTTCATTTTCTCGTCGAACATTCACGCGTCAAGAAGACGTTTTTTGCTATAAAAATCGAAAATGGTCTACAAATCGTTTAATTAACTCGTATATTTTCCTTTTTTTTATGGCGAATGATATAATTTTGTTTTGTTTTGAGTTATATTGAAAGTCTTGGTTGTGACGAGTTTTTCTTGTGTATTTTGAGATTTTTGAATTGCTCTAAACTTTCGGGGTTTCCGAAATAGGTATGGTATTTCCCGTATTAGTCGGATGATCATATTCACCCTCTTAAAAGCAACAAGATAGTTTGGCATATCCGAATCTTGTCGTCGTCGATTCCAATTTATCACATTGGTTCCGATTGCTAAAACAACGAACTTCGTTAGATTGATCAACATCTCAAGTGCAAAACGCGAGCTGAATAAATCAGACCGTCGCTAGTTGCTGGTCACCACCAACGTAAGGTGCACCAATCTGTACCTTTTTTTTTTTAAAAAAGAAGAGGAAATCTGCAAACAGACACTGACTCCAGTTGGTCAGTAGTATCGGGTTGGCTGATGTTATACCCACCGCCTAAAAACTCTCCTTTGATTCCAGATTTAAACCCATACGGAATCCACGTGGTGTTACATCGTATGGGGCAATCTTACGGTTCCGCTGGAGTAGCATATTCAAAACCTGCGTGTTACTGGTAACTATGTCAATTGAATTGTTGTTGTCGTTAAATTAGTTGTCAGTTAACAGGCAGTTATAGTGTTTGCTTATTGGTGTCTTTAGTTGGATAACTGACTTAAACCACTTGCTACACGTACTCCAGTTAATAAGACTAATCATCACGAAAGGAAGAGTGGTGGCAAGAGTTAAGCCTTCTGGTTTCATGTTGCGCTATTTGTGGCATTCGAAAAAGGTTTGATAGACGTCGTCGATTTGATCACAGTAATCGCTAGGGGCGAAGACATTTTTTTGATACCTACAAAGTAGTTATTAAAGGTTCAATGACTTGTGAGGAATTGAGTTGTAAAGTAGTCAGTTTTACCAAATTTCCTGTTAATCTAAACGTCGATATTTGGAATTAATTGGTGTGTCCATTGGGCGCGGTTGTAGTTTGCCCATCTGCGTTGCCATTTTGACAGGGTATATTCTTCTAAAGTGGTATGTGTGTGTTTAAAAAACTGTTGTTTTTTGTCAGTAAGGAGTAGGTCGATTAGAGTGATTCTTGCTATAAGCAGCGATGATTCAGTTGATACCGTTCTGTTAGCGAAACTAACACGCAATGCCAGTTCTTTTTGGGTTATAATTAGTATATTGCGGTATTTGGCGAACTCACAGCAAGAAGCCGATAATGGTGCCCCGTATAAGATTATGTTAATGACTGCAGCAGTTAAAACCATACGTTTAGCGTGGCTGGGACCTCCTGTTTTTGGGCATAATTCTGTATAGAGCGTTGACCGTACGGTCAGCCTTTTTGCGACAAAAGTGCAGTGTCTTTTAAAGCTTAAGTCTTTATTCAAACCACCCCAGATATTTGATACATGAACTAGGAAAAATCTGGTGATTGCATATAAAAAAGTGAAACTTATTTGGTTTCCTCCGGCCAGAGAAACGACTGCCTCAGATTTATGCACCTCCATGCCATTGCTGTGAATACAGTTTGATGGATTTAAGCGATACATTAACAATATAGACCAGTTGAGTAGTGATTTTGCAGAATCAAACAGTGCAATATCATCGACATAGGCTGTGATAAAACAATCTCTAGGTAAAGGTATCTGTACCTGATGTTTATTAACCATCAACATTTATCGGCTCTAATTTCATGTAGATACTCCAATTACGCTTATTAATTAAGTCGATGTTAATAGCGCAGTGTGCACCGCTGATACGGTGATAAGTTTTGTATACGCGTTTGAATTGGCTGTATTATGTTGTCTAAATTTTGCGTACTCATAGAAATCGTTATATATCTAGTCTTTTCCTGTGATCAAATTATGAATTATGTTGATAAGAAAATAAAGTTTATATACTGTTCTTTTGTTTATCTCTGCGTCATTAAGAATTCATCGTCACTGGTAGCTACTTTGCGTTAAGGAATCTGTGCGTATTTTCGTATCTGAGTGCCGGTTTTATAATTACGTGGTAATTAAGAAATCGGTGCGTCGTTTGGGCATTGTGGTTTCCCCTATTAATTTGCTAACCGGTTGTTGGAGTATTTTAAGAACACATTCGAAAGAGCTAGCCTGGTGAATCTACTTGGCAAAAGGGAAACACGACAAAATTTTATTTGTTTATACTATGAAAATTAATAACTGTAGCCACCTGAATTCTTAATTGTTACTAGTCACATAACTATGTTTTTTAAATAGAACACTCTGTATATGATTCACTTTAGTTTTCAGATATCCCCAAAGAAAAAAAATCAAAAGGGTTAGGTCTGGCGACTAGCTGGCTATTCGATTAGTCCTCGCCTTTCCAACAATCTGTTAGGGAACACAACAATTAGCCATTTTCTGACAATTTTTGAATAATAAGCGGGTGCCCCGTCCTGTTGGTAAACTATATCTCTTTCAAATTAATTGATGTTATTATTAAGAATTTGCGGGTAAATTTCGTTTTGAAACATGTTGAGGTAAGATTTCTATTGATAAGTATTCAACCAACAATGTTTTTACCAAACATGCTTGCTCAAACATTTACTTTATTAGCAAACTGAGTGTGGCCCGTCGAAAACTGCGTGGGTTCACATCACACTGGTATCTGACGTTTTGCCTATTTACGGTTCAATTGAAAAAAAAATGTTGACTTATCGCTTAAAAAATATGTTTCCAACGTTTGGAAAGAATATAATTTTGCTGCAAATAGTACCACAAAATTGCATTTGTCTATCTGGATCGTCTTCTGACAACTGATGCACTAAACTAAATTCGTATGGATAGAATTTATTTTTCTTCAAGTACTTAGTACACTTATTGCAGAAACTTTACATTTCTCACTAATTATTTTGGTTGAAAGATTGGGTTGTTGTCAACAGTAGCTACAGCTTCTTCTCAAAAATTGATTTTCTTCCTGAACTTTTCTGGCTATTAACAGTGAAGAATTTTTGTAGTAATTTTTCGTAATACTAATTTTCAGAATATCTTCCATTGAATACTCTGACTGCTTAATGTAAATTTTGATTACTGTCACCATAAATTACCATAACCATAATTTTCTTTAAGAGTTTTTGTGTGTGTGTGTGTTTTTTAGGGGTTTTTGGTGCAAATATAAAATATGGAAGATGATCAGTACCTTACAGTACTCCATGGTCAACAAGAAAAACATGTTGTTCCTGAGAATCACCACTTTGGTTTCCGGACCTGGTCATCAAGACTCTCCCGGATAATTAAAAAAAATATACAACACAATTTCACAAAACACAATCACATTACACACATAATTAATATTATTACATGTGAATACTAGGGTGAGTAAGGGTTGGCATGTTTAGGTTTTAGTGGTTTTCCTAAACTTTGAAGTAAATGCTTTGCCAAGACGAACCCATCCACAATTGTACACGGTTTCGTCACCACACTGTACAGGTTTATACTGATCTTTTGGGGCACCATACAACTTACATCACAATACAATATTTAAAATGTACCATACGATTAAATAAAATAAACCATAACCTCGATTTTTTTATTCAATGCACGCTCTTAAACCATTGTGAGAAAGATGATTTTAACGCAAGTTCATCAAATATCAATAAATAAATTACATTATTGAGTAGTTTTTGCAACTACATGGGTACCTAATCAGTGGCGTAAATAAACCGATGAGCTAATGCGTTGAATTGGGACCACGCGGCCTGCGGGGCTCTTTGAGACTTGAGAAACTAAAATTAAACAATTGTATTAAAACCACAATATTACATTTGCGTTTGCAAAATTATGTTTATTTTGTCGAAAAGTTTATTACACAGTAAATAAGACACATTGCTTTCCTTCGTTTTTGTTTAGAAACATTTCTTTTGTGATTTTCAATTGCGCAGACATTTGCATTTAAATTATTCTTTTGTCATTTGTGTCTGTCATAATTCATTAAATCACACAAACCGTAGAATTTCATACAACTCTTTCTCTCACGATGGAAAGCCTGTGCCCCTGCGGAAACAAACAACTAAATGGTAACAATGTATTTTCTGCAATGGTTGCTGACCATGGTTCTACGGATTTAGTGTCATTAGTGGATCTAAGAGACTTGGTTTTTATTTAGATGTGAATCTACTGACAAATCTCGCCAACTCCAAAAATAGAATCCCGTGCTTCCATTGCCCAGTCAAAACAAAATTATACAAAGGAGAAAAAGGTCTCAGAATTCACTATGCTCGTGCATGATCTGCAACTTCCCTTATCTTGAAACATGTATTTCAAGAAACCTTACAATTTAAGCTTAGCCTATATAAAAAAACAGTTTCTAGTTTTGAAATGAATTTCTAAAGGTGCTCAGAATTATGTTGCTCAGAAGTGACAATTTTACTTAACGCAGCTGTCTCTAGAAACGACTTCAAAATTTGGGAAAACCAGTAGACTATTGCCTACAACCTGTACGTGTACCATCGACATACAAATTGGCTTTACTTGCCACGCTAGTGAAAAAGAACATAAATTTCATGTCGCTTAAAAAAGAAGAAGATTTAATAAAACAATCCGTTTACTTGCATCAAATGACTCACTTTTCCAGAAAACAATTACAGAAAAAGACCTTCTCATTCAGATACACCCTAAGCCAATCAAAGAACTAGAACTTTCTAACTAATCCTTAGCCAATGTGGTAGTTTTCTTATTTCAAGTACGCGACTCAATCAACTCGTTTCTTTATGGCTCTGGAGAGGTATAGACATCACTGTTCCGCAACACTTAAAGGACAACAACTTTGCTGGAGTGAGTTTACTTGACGCGTTAACCAAACTTTGCAATTTGATGATAAACGGATCGATTTTGCCCTATTTTGTATAGTTTGAACTTCTAAAAAAAGATGGATGAGTAAAACCAATTGGTTCAACCATTAGATTGCAGCAAAATTAGTAAGCGTACGAAAAAAAGTTTGTGAATATTTGCGACTTATCCAAGTTGGAGTCAATACCAAAAGAAGCTGCATGCTGCAAGAACGTACCTACATTATTTTCCAAATTCATTTGTCCGAGAGAAAATCCCAGAATTATATAATTTCTTGCAACAGTGCTACTCAAGTCCCATGTGGCCCAATAATTTTTGGATTGACACTACAGTCCATTATAGAAGAAGTTAATTTCGAGTTTAATGTCTGGCTTCTTGGCTGGAGATTCCGTTATGGTTTTAGCTAATTTCACATTACTAATAGTTTGGTACAAGAAAATTGGACTAAAAATCAATTGTTCAAAATGCGAATTATCCCTTTTGTCAAGTCCATGAGAAAATATTATTCAACGGTTTAGAGAAATATCACTAATAATTAAAATTATTGATAATCTAGGCTGTACTCCGTCCATCTAACAATCCTGTCCACTCTTGAATCAACTATAAATTGTCATTTTGATGAGCAGCATTGGGCAATTGCAGTCTTTCTAATTAAACACAGCGGTTAAGGAACCAGAAACGGATGCTTTTATGCTGACAGCTTTTCTGAGTTCTAATAATTCTGTGACTGATTTGATCAAATTAATCCAACCAACACAACAAAGTACCTAAAAACTGGGATATTATTAGCATTGTATCTGGGAAACAATTATTATCGTTTGTTAACGATAGTACCATAGTCCGCTATAAAGCATTGCTAGACCTCGAATCCAATGCACGGTTAAATATACCCTCACCCGCTGTTGGAACACTCCTTGATAACAATTCGTTTGGAATTTCTGCACAAAAACTATACTCGAACATGTGTTTCGATAGCTAAGCTAGCATTATCATTAAAAATAAAAGGGAAATGAAGCTTATTGTTGTATACTTATTAAATTAAGCAATGCGACAACAGCGCAATTCTAATATATGTAACGTTATACCTAACTTCAGTATGTATGTATTATTTCCGGTAATGCTAATTTAGCATGCATGAATTATGTTGAATATTAACTTTGCTTTATATGTATCATACAAGAAAAGCTGCATTAAAACGAAAATGAGATAAATACCAACTTAACAAAAACTTACCAATTTGGAATGACACTGACAACCCTCCTGTTAAAAGACTTAAATCTCAAAGTCCTATATGGTCTGGAGTTGATGTTTTCAATAAACATCTCATTGATGATCCAACAATAGAAGTCCCGGGCTTTGATCAAAAAAGAAAAATTTGGTCAAAAGTAAATCGCATAAGAAAGAACAGGCTATTCAAAATGCAACTCTATGTTGTTTAAATGGGGTGCGATTTCTAATCCAAATTGTGACTGTGGAAATAAACCAGTTTGTAGAGGATTGTCAAATAACGAAATTTGAAGGAGGGTTTCTAAACATTCATAATTTAACGGAAGAAGCTATATTATGGCTTACGAATCTGAAGGACCTCTAAAGTTCAGCAATATTTTGTATTCTCTGTCCTGACTATCTGTTTTTCCATTATTTATTTTTTTGCTATTTCTTTAACCTATTATTTTTTTCGTCATTGTCGTGACTGGCGCTTGGACCGCTTGGACATCGTCATGCAATGGCTGTGCTGTTATATTTTATGTTCTTATTTACCTTCTATAATGATTACACACTTAATTAATATTATCATATATGAATACTAAGGTGGGTAAGGGTTGGCATGTTTAAGTTCTAGTGGTTTTCCTAAACCTTGAAGCAAATGCTTTGCCAAGACAAACCGTTTCGTCACCACACCATACAGGATTGTACTAATTTTCTGGGGCACCATACATAACACTTACATCACAATACAATATTTCAAATGTACCACACGAATAAATAAATACAAGAATTAAATTAGATGTCATTTTAGATTATTTGAACTATATGTTACAGCAAAATCATTTAGGCAATTCAGAATTTGATAATTTTATTAAATTAGCGAGATTATCATGAGTCAAAACTACTTCCAAATTAATAATAATATTTATCAAGAAAAACATTGTAGAACAATGAGTAACAGTTTATCTATGTTTATAGATTTAATGGGTAAATTTAAAACTGATTTAAAAAAACAATTTAGATTATTTTCCTAGAATTTGGTTTAGATATGTAGATGATGTTTTTGCACTCATCGCTACTAAAGTTTACAGCCTTCAGCAATTTGTAGAAATTTTAAATTTGAAATTTGAGACGACTAAGTTTACCTATGAATCAGAAGCAGACCTTAAATTACCTTTCCTTACCAGGAAATGGCAACAAACTCTATATAGATATTTATCGTAAGGACATTAACACTATGAGGTACCAATTGTCCCAAACATAAAAACATAAACGTAAGTTAAACATTATGAACATTACAACTATAACAACTAGTAATAGCAAAATAGATAGGAAATATGTCAAATTACCAAATTATCCCACATAGACAGAAGGTCTTCAAAAAATATTTTCAAAGTTTGATTATAAAACAGCAATTTCTAGTAGTAACAACTTGCAAAGTTTTTTAGGCAATCCGAAAGACACAATAGATTTGTGTGATAAATCGGGAATCTATAAAATAAATTGTACAGACTGTATATAGGGCAAACCAAGAGTCCTATTAAAACTTGTTTTAAAGAGCACTTAGCTCATGTCAAATATCATCGCTCAGACAAATCCAGTGTTGCCACGCATATGCTTGAAAATAACCATAAAGTAGACGCCATTAAATTAATTAAGAAGGTAGATAAGAAAAACGGACTTGATTCTTATGAAAATTTGAAAATTTTCAAAAACAAATGTTTGCTTATGAATTATGATCAAGGACCACTAGGTTTTCGGAATGATTCAAACTTATATAAGAATCAATAAGACCTAATCAAATATACTGTAACTCATGCGGGGCTATAACTTGATGATGGCAAATTCGACAAACTTCTACATCTTGTTTTCCTAATTTTTTTATTGAAACTTGTTAAAGAAAGATTAAACTAATAATTCGCATTAAAACATTAGGACAAATACTTCCTGTTTTTGCAAAAAAAAATTTAACAAAAAATATACTGTAACTCATGCGTGGCTATAATTTGTTGATGGCAAATTCGACAAACTTGTACGCCTTGTTCTTTGAATTTTCTTTTTAAATTTGTTAAGGAAAACTTAAAATAATAATTTGCATTAAAACAATAGGGCAAATACTTCCTGTTTTTGAAAAAAAAATTCAGCAAGAAATATACTGTAACTCATGCTGAGCTATAATTTGTTGATGGCAAATTCCATAAACTTGTACGCCTTGTTTTTCCAATTTTTTTATTGAAACTTGTTAAGGAAAATTAAACTAATAATTTGAATTAAAACATTTGGGCAAATACTTTCTGTTTTCAAATAAAAAAAAATTCAACAAGGAATTCACTGTAACTCATGCGGGGCTATAATTTGTTGATGGCAAATTCGACAAACTTTTACGTCTTGTTTTTCAATTTTTTTTGAAATTAATGGAAAATTAAACTAATAATTTGCATTAAAACAATAAGGCAAATACTTCCTGTTTTTGAAAAAAATTTACCAAGAAATATACTGTAAGTCATGCGGGGTCATACTTTGTTGATGGCAAATTCGACAAACTTGTACGCTTTGGTTTTCCAATTTTTTTATTGAAACTTGTTAAGGAAAGATTTAACTAATAATTTTATTTAAAACATTAGGGCAAATACTTCCTGTTTTTAAATAAAAAATTCAACAAGAAATACACTGTAATTCATGTGGGGCTATAATTCGTTGATGGCAAATTCGACAAACTTGAACGCCTAGTTTTCCCAATTTTTTTATTAAAACTTGTTAAGGAAAGATTAAACTAATAATTTGCATTAAAACATTAGGGCAAATAGTTCCTGTTTTTGAAAAAAAAAATCAACAAGAAATATACTGTGACTCATGCGGGGCTATAATTTGTTGATGGCAAATTCGACAAACTTGTACGCTTTGGTTTCCCAATTTTTTTATTAAAACTTGTTAAGGAAAGATTAAACTAATAATTTAATTTAAAACAATAGGACAAATACTTCCTACTTTCGGGAAAAAAAATTTATCAAGAAATTTACTGTAACTCATGCGGGGCTATAATTTGTTGATGACAAATTCGACAAACTTTTACGTCTTGTTTTTTCAATTTTTTTTTTAAATTAATGGAAAATTAAACTGATAATTTGCATTAAAACAATAGGGCAAATACTTCCTGTTTTGAAAAAAAATTTATCAAGAAATATACTGTAAGTCATGCGGGGTCATAATTTGTTGATGGCAAATTCGACAAACTTGTACGCTTTGGTTTGCCAATTTTTTTATTGAAACTTGTTAAGGAAAGATTAAACTAATAATTTAATTTAAAATATTAGGGCAAATAGTTCCTGTTTTCGAAAAAAGAAATTCAATAAGAAATATACTGTGACTCATGCGGGGCTATAATTTGTTGATGGCAAATTCGACAAACTTGTGCGCCTTGTTTTTCCAATTTTTGCTCGTGGTTTAATAGTAAGCGTTACATGCTCATTGCATAATATACTATTATAATTTTATCATTATCGTATTACTTATATCGAAAATACATACACTCGGTTACAGGTAACATTCGAACTTAAATCTAATTTTGAATTTTATATTACAATAAGATACCGTATATCAAATGATAGATTCAAGTTTCTGAAGGAATGCGGTATAGTTTACCCGCATCATAAATGATTGAATTATTTTATACTGTTTTATTCTTTATTTTATTGTTAAAAAGTACACAATCCTAATAGACTGTATTTGACTAATTAAAATTTTTTTGTAATTATGACGATTAAAATACGAGTTTTTGAAATAAGCCTTCTTCAATTTAGGATTTAATATTTACATACAAAAGTTTTCACATTAATCTTTAGTCAACGAACACAATAAACATTTTTTCATTCAACTACAACATACACATGAATGCACGACAGCCTCTTCTGAAACTAAAATACTATATAAAAGGAAAGATAAAGACGTATCCATTCAAGTGCGGTTGTAATAGGAGAAGTAGTAAATCTCTAATGAATATTCTATGTGACACTAAAACTCTTATTATAGCACCGCTAATGAAAGAGAAATATTAAAATAATCCTTTGATTTTCTGAACCGTCTTTCTTTTCATTGTGCAGTTATTATTTTAAAAATCTCTTTTCAACTGCTGCAGACATTATCAAGTTATAGAACAAGCAGTGACAAATGATCTTTTGTTTTTAAGTGCGCGTAATACCACGAGGGACTTTTTTCAATATTACTTTAGCTTTATTGTAAATGGTTAATCTCTTAATTTACATTTTCTTTAAAATTTCTATTCATTTACTCTCATTGTTAGTGTAGTTTTTAACTGGTGTATAAACTTTGTTACCGCATAACGGAGTTTTAATAATAAAGAAAGACGTTATAGAAAACATTCTGCATTTAAGGTTTATATCTTTATAGACACTGAAATAATCAAATAAAATTCAGGCAATATAATCCTTGAGGGAGCTCGTGAAATGACAATCTGTCGAGGAAGGAGTCGACACTCTGCATCTGGTGCGCACTGGGATGCAATATCAATGAAGTTATAAACAGCCGTCCAAATACGTACGTAACCGGACATTCTATTAGTAACGTGATGTTCCTTCTGACTACAAATTTGTGAAAAAACTAAACTCAATTATTCTAAAAAAATATGATGCAATTGTTGAATTGTGAATAAAACATTTATTTTGTTTAATCTGTTTTCAAAAAGCGCATACATTTATCTATAAAACATTTGTTTTGGATATACGTAATAAGAATTAATAAATCAAATTTTTAAATTATTTTAGATAAAATTCATATAAGTATAACTGAAAATTCTGAACATAGACTAAACAACAAAACACAAAATTAAAACAGATTTTTTCTACTCCTATTCTAATAGATTCTAAAACACTGTGCGAGAATATTTTGTCACTTGTTACGGAACGAGCACAGGTAAGGCCATCTCGTGGCTGTTAACGTAACGTTTCGTTTGTGAACAATTATTAATTCATTAACGGTGCTTAATTGTAGTAATATCGGTTATAATTGACACAATATAATTTTTAAGTTCTAGTATTACTCATTTTTAAAGGCATATAAACGTAAAATTAACTTTCAAAAAATTTAATCTGTCAGTAGGTATTTATTGTACTTATTTCTATGACTTCGACCTACATTCCTTACTCATCATCGACACTAAAATTAAATCTTCAACGCTTATATTTTAAAAGTAATAAACAGGACACAGACTATTCTCAGTGAAGACGGTCTGGGTTCAAACAAAAAAAAAAAAAAAGCCACCTGTTTTTTTTATGGTAAATATACAATCTTCTCACTACGTATAAGTGGTTATTGGTAAAAACAGGAAAACAATCTTTTAGAAATATGAGGTAGTACAAAGATCAAAACATAGAATATTTAATTGAGCGTTCAATTTTGTAACAAAACGATTACCACCTTTTGTAATAAACGGAATTACACATATGTTATTAAATCTGCCCTCACAAATTAAATTGTGTTTTATTTTAAAAACAAAAAGAAATTTAAAGTAAACCAAAACGTAAATAGATAAATTTTAAAAGATCGGGGTGTTGCAAGCTTTCCTTGCTGAAACATATGACATTTTGTAGCTTTTTAACGCTATTGTCCGAAATTTCACTGGCAAATAATATCTTGAGACTATAATTACGTGTTTCTCTTGGTATCATTATTTCTTTTATATCCTGATCGTTTAGAATACGACCAAATGGATTTGTATTACACATCTGGCCTGAAAATTTGCCTTTCAAGAAGTATTGGTAATAGGTTTCATCTAGATTATGTAGATGTGCAATGAAATGAAGGTGTTGAGCATAATTAATCTTATCCATAGTAAAGCATCAAGGAAGCATTTTTTCAAAGCACTACAATTCCAGTTACCTTCTCTGTTTGCACGATTTAAACCCAACAAAATTTTTGCAGACATTTGATAAATATTTATTAATACAAAAAAATTTTTGTGGCTAAAGGTGACTCACTTACGTCTTTGTAGACATTTTTTAAAATAAAGGTTGAATTGATAGTTGGCAAATAACCCACCCCATCTGCTCGGGATTGTAAATTTCTTCAAATACAAATGTTACAAACGGTTCACGATTTTATTTCCTCTGAGTTTAATCACGCCATTACCCACACAAAATTATTTAACTACTCTTTTTTGAACAGTTTTTTGCGAATAACATTCATATGAGGTAAAGAAAATGCGGGCGGCTTTTTTATAATCCAGTAAGTGTTCATTAAAAGCTTCAATGTTCATTTTTTCTATGTCACACTTAAACTTCATTGGTAGACAAATGCACGATGAAACTGAATGATGATTACATTGATTCGATATGAGATACACGATCCCAAAAGTGTTTGCTCCAATCTATCAATATTATCGTATGCTAACACAGTAAGGACTGATGACTGAATAAATACCGGCAGAGGAATTTCGTTCTTTTAAAATTTATATTTAAACATTCTAAACAGGGTGATGCTTTTGTAAACAGATCATAGAGATTTAGCATTGTGAACTGGTTTTTTTTTTTAATTTTTGCACGCCCTTTCAAGTCATAAAAATGTTTTTGGTATCAAAGCGCAGCTAAACTTATTGCGCATAGCGCTCGCTATCAGAAATCAGCTAAATTATACTGTGTTTTTAAAAATTCATCAGTAAAAATTAGTTATTTTTGATGTTTATTTATTGTAACCTTCCTATTTAATTTAGTTCTAATATCATTCGAAACTGATGCTTGGGAATAAAGCTTTATATTTGCTGATCAATGACTTTTCTTTCAGCCTTATTGAAACGTAGGAATGTTGATTGTTTAGGCAACCCAATACTACTTTTCTTTCATTATCAATACTTACTTTTATTTTTATTGACAAATTTCTGAAAACAACGTCCTACCTAATAGCAACAGCTTTTTGGACTAATTTTAGGTTCATTTTGATACCAAAACCATTAACCTATGACCCGTTTTCAAAAACACCACCCTGTATATTAAATATCTCTCTATCGATAGATGTGGTTTAGAGTTTTGTATCATTTTTAATTTAGAAAATATCTAATTTAAAGCAAGAATCTACACATTTTGACACCTGCAATCTTTGACTTTGATAATTTTTGGAATCTAAACTACAAGACTTAGGGCGTTTATATTTTAACATTTTATAGATTGAAACTTTCTCTTTCAACTGATAAGGATTTAGAATTTTGTATCTTTTAAGATTTAGAAGATATCCAATTTAAAGCGACAACTTACGCATTTTGACAGCTGCTATTATTGCCTTTGATAATTTTAGAATCTAAACCGCAGGATTTTGGAGGTTTATATTTTAACATTCTAGAGATCGAAACTTTCTCTTCTGACTGATAAAGTTTAGAATTTTATGTCTTTTTCAATTTAGAGACAAAAATTGAATTTGATTTATTGTTTGTAACAACAAACTACATAGTACATTGTAAAAAATAAATATTATTCCTGGTAGTTTAGGGTTTAAAAATCTGGACCAGCTGTCATTACAGAGAATCATCATTTAGCTAACGCCAAAGTTGCAGCGATAGATTCAACAAATACAATTAAATTAAATTTGATGTATTGTTTGTAACAACAAACTACATAGTAAACTGTAAAAAAGTTGGATTATTGCTGGTTTCTCTTTCAACTGATGAGGTTCACAATTTTGTATCTTTTTTGATTTTGAGAATATCTAATTTAAAGCAAGATTTGTAGTTTCAATTCACTTCTTTTTTTTTATGGCTATTTTTTTGAGAATATTGTCAACTCAAATTTCAAGAGCTTTTCTCAACGGTTCCTAAGTTTTTTTTTTTTTTGCAAATACAATTTTTGGTAAACGGTACTAGAAGCAGCTGATGAAAAACTTGCAGTATTTTCTTACGTTCTCTTTCGCTTTGATCTTTGGCAGCATTGTCAGGATTAGTTATTGTATCCTGCTAAGCTATTTTTAGAGGTTTTGTTTAAGCGAAAAAATCGAGATCAACAATTATGAAGAAAAAAGACGATTGGAATATCAAATTTGTTTCGATTCTATAATCGAAAAAAAATGTTGAATAACTGCTGGTTTATATAATGTAAACCACGATCTTCTATCTTTCATTGAAGTTAAAGGTTCACTACTATCTCCATAGATTATACACTCTCTACCGGACTGTTCATATCTCACTAACATCGATTCCTTCATCACTCATATTTCTAAAGAGATTTTGCACAGTTACTGGGCTATACAAAATGTAGGAATTTTTACTAACCAATGAGGCAAGTAGATAATAATTAATGGGGGAAAAATGAGAAACTACCTGCAAACCGCAAACACACTACAAACAATCTGCTTTCAATTGGTAAAACTCTCCACAAGCACACAAGCACTATGATCTCGTAAAAAATAGGTAGATACCTACTGATAACTCACACTATGAAACAAACTCGAGACAAATCTCGTGTCAGTCAATGAGAAAAACTGAAGTTACAGACAAGTTTTGACAAATTGGACAACTGCTATTTTGATAAAAACAAATATGATTTGTATTATAACCAACATTATAACGCATATTTATCCAAAAGTTGGTAGAAACAAAAATTTTGTGTGCAATATAATTTTTAATCTAAACATATTGTTTTTTGGAATCCGATCAATAGAACGAGAGATATGGAGGGTTTTATAAAAACACATGTCCGCCATATTGAGTTGGTAGTCATAGCGGAAAAGTAACTTTTTAGGATGGTTATCATAGATTTTTATCATCAATGTGGTTACAAATTTCCGTAGTAACACCTTTCTAAGCGCCGGTTTGCAAAATAAAATTGTTTCAGAAATTAAGTCAGAATAATAATAATCCAAATTCACTGTTGACATCAATATGATTTCAACAAGATGGGATTTTTTCACATTTTTGTCATGACGTGCGGAAGTAACAAAATTGGTCTTGCTCAATAAGTCGAACTCAAAAGTACAACATTTTTCTTAACGCTTCTATTGTGCTTACATTGAAAACTTCCAAGGGACTAATGTATGTAACATAAATTTTGAGACAAATTTTGTAATGAATTTTTTGTACTCGCCGCTTGGGAAATGACATTTGATATAAGTGTATAGCCAATCAGGAAGCTATTTTTTCCGCATCAGTTTACACACATAGAAACAGACATTGAAATAATAACATCGTAATCCAAATATAATATTCAGTTGTTAAAAAATTATTTTCCTAATGATTTTTGTTAATAAAAACAAAAATTAATCTTGAAAAATCTACACAAAATAATTAAAAATTTATACTGCCATCTATTCATTATGTATATTACTACAACTAAAAACGTCAACTCATAGCACTCTGCTAACTATATTAAAATTTGACATTAATATAAAACAGTTGCTAACATTTATTAACGAAATATTTGCTCGATACAAAACATACTGTACAAATCTCTTACGGGAAGATTATTCTAGCATTCGCGCTATTAAAGCAGTTGCTCACTTCGTTTGCTCGATACTTTAAATGCGCTCATGTAGAAAAAACTTTTCCCGAACTTGATTCGTAATAGTAATTTACCTAACGAGTTTGGGAAGTGAAATTTCCCGCATGAGCACTTTGTTTGCAGCACGACCGAAGGGAGTGCTTCGATAGTGCGAATGCGGAAAATTTCTTCCCGAAAGAGTTAGGTATAACATTTTTTGTAACGAATATAACTTAAAAAAAATAAAATTAGATTAAAAATGATTGGTAACATTACTAGATTTTTCGAATTTGAAATATTTCATTTAAACAAAAGATAATTGATTCGTCATTTTTAACATCATCGTTTCGTTCAGTTTATTCCCAATTTTTCAATGATGAGAGAGTCTGAAGAAGAGATTTTAACACCCCCTGAAATTAGAGACTCTGCTAATAAAGCGATTTCAAGTTTACTTCCTGATAAAAGTGGACTAAATATGAAGTGACCTACAGGATGTTTATGGATTGGTGTAAGAAAATAGGTATAAAAACAGTATCAGATAATTGCATGTTGGCTTATTTTGAACAGCATCAAACCACAAATCAATTTGGTCAATATATTCCATGTTGAAACTGTGCTTAATAATACATCACAACATTGACATTTCTAAATATGCCAAATTAGTTGCATTTTTAAAGAGAAGAACTCAAAATTACAAAACAAAGAAGTCTGCTATTCTTGATGACAATCGAATAGCAAAATTTTTAGATAAAACACGAGACTGCACTTACCTAATGATGAAGGTACAAAATCAAATAATGATAAACAAATTTTATTGACATTTTTAACATTTTTTTAGGTAGCACTAATCCTAGGTGTTTCTGGAGCGTTGAGGCGTCTCAAGAAAATTTGCTGTGACTCATGTTCCATGGCTCGAAAAAATAAAAAAATATAACAATGTAAGAAAATTAAATCAACAACGCTTTTTCATGACGTACATAAATGGAAAATGCATAAACACTTCTGTGGGAATAAATACTATTGGGAAAATTCCTATGAAAATTGCCCAATTCCTCAGACTTCCAGAGCCATGGACATTCACTAGCCACTGTTTTCGGAGGAGCTCTGCCACATTGTTAGCAAATAGGGGCGAATGCTTGGTGGGCATTAAACAACATAGAGGATGGAAGTCTTCTACAGTATGTGAATCTTACATTCAAGATTTATTACGCAACAAAATTGAAATAGCAAAAAAAATCCAACCAACACAATCATTGGACTCATCGACAGATGTTAATCAGCCCTCCACATCAAGTACAGTTTTTCAGATTGAAGGTCCAAAGGAAACTTCTATTACTCAGCAAAACATTAAACAAGTTTCTGGAATAGAGATCAAACAGTGCAGTAACTGCACAATAAATGTCCGAGTTTTTAATAATTGTATTTCGCCTGAAAACCAATAATTTATTATTTCCAGTATAATTTCCATTTCATTACGTACCTTTCTGAATTGTCCTCTTGTTCTCCGCAATAAAAACATTTCTTTCTTGTGTTAATATGTTGGTTGGGAGATAATTGGGACTTATCGCGATGAACTTTGTAAAATGAAACCTGCTGATATTGACTTCCGAAAGGACGTCTTAGTAATATCTAATTCCAGAAACAAAAACAGGCGTTCTAAGAACATTTGCTGTTACTCATATGCCATGGATCGACAAACTGCAAAAATATAAAGATCTTTGAAAATCTAATAATCAAAGAATTTTCCTTACATACACCAATAGAAAATGTGTTAATACTCCCGTGGGGATAAACACTATCGGCGAAATCCCAATGAAAAATGCAGAATTTTTCAGGCTTCCAGAACCTTAGACCTTTACCGGTCATTGCTTCCATAGAAGTTCGGCCACGTTGTTTGCCAATCGTGGTGAAGGTTTTGTTAGTATCAAACAACATGGAGGATACAGATCTTCAACAGTGCGTGAATCGTATATTCATCAGGATTCACTACGAAACAAAATTGAAATTACCAACCAAAGTAAACCAAGTCAACCAACACACTTGTTACTGACGAGCCATCAACATCTTCATCCTACAAATTTGTTGACATAGAAGGCCCAAACAAATATTCCATTACCACAGAAGTTGCCGTAGTTGAAATTAAAAAATGTACCAACTGTGTCGTAATTGTGCAAATATTTAATAATTGCACTTTTTCATCTTCACCTCAAAAACATTGATTACTCTTAATATTCTTAGTTAATTAGTTAGTATCTTTCCAAATTGTTTAGTTTCGTTACATAATAAAATCCAAAGAACGATTCATTTCTATTTGTCGGGTTATAATCTGTTTACAAAAAGCAGTTACTATTTTACTACTTACTTTCTTTGTGTCTAAAGGCTGAGAATAAACGTAATTAATAACCTTCGTTATAATTAATTATCAATAAAAACACAATTTATATGAAATACCAAACCAGCATTGAGAGATTGTTTGTCATCATTTACCCTAGGATTGACAAACTGAAAAATTACAATAATAATTTAAGAAAAACCAAAACTTTGTGTTTAGTATTACTTACGTTTATAATTGTGTTCTTTATCCCAAAGATTACTTTATCCTAAAAAGGCATTTTTTGTAGTGTTGATAAATAATTTGTGGATAGGAGGACGATACCAACCTAACAAAAATTTCCATATTCTCTCGCAAACTAAAAAACACCGCGGTGCGGGAAATGCAACTTCCCGTGCATCGAGAATAACCGGGAAAAACCGGGAAATCAGTAATCTTAGGCTATGAGTACAAAATAGTTATTTACGATATAAGTGCGGGTTGTTCACGCATGAATATTGTACAATATTTTTTGAAACGAACATAAAACAATAATTATCAAATAAATTTCTAACTTTCATTGAAGTTCTATTTAAAAAAGGAACCGTAGGTAAACAATTGCAATTTTGACAGTTGTTTATTGTGTTACAATTATTTTACAATTAAAAATATTAATTACGTCTTCTGATTCTGAAATTAAATTTACACCACCAGAAATTAGAGAAACGGCCAAAAGGCGATCGAAAACTTATTGCCGGATAAGTCAAAAAACGGTATGAATTAGTGTATTCAAAGTTTCTGGACTGGTGCAAATTACATAAAATTAGTAAATACACTGAAAATTGTTTACTAGGATATTTTGAAACGTTTTCCAGTAAAAAGTCTCTTTGGTCGCATTATTCTATGTTAAAGTCCTGTTTGATAATACACAATAACGTTGACATTTCAAAATTTACAAAACTTATGGCCTTTTTAAAGAAGGAAAAAAGTTTTAAACGATAACGAAATTGATAAGTTCATTGTTGAGGCCCCAGACAATTCATTTCAATTAATGAAGGTGTGTAATAAGCAACATATTTTATAAATACATATAAACCAAGTATCTAATTCATTTTATAGGTAGTAGTAATAATGGGTATTTCCGGTGCATGTCGTCGTGAAGAGTTGTGCAAAATGTCAATTAACGATATTGAGTTTAAATCTGAAGTTATTCTCGTCAATGTACTAGAAACAAAAACAAATGTTTGTCGACGTTTTGCAGTAACTAAACCCGAATGGATAAACTTGCTTCTAAAATGTAGAAATGCAAGACCAGAGGCAAACAAACGTTTTTTTTTGAATTTACAGAAACGGCAAATGTATTAATTCACTAGTAGGGCTTAATACAATTGGTAGAATTTCTAGCCAAGTAGCCGAATTCCTTCAGTTAAAGAATCCAAAAGACTACACTGGCCACTGTTTTCGAAGAAGTGCAGCAACTCTGTTGGCTGATAAAGGTGGAGATCTGCTAACACTTAAAAAATTTGGAGGATGGAAATCTTCAAGCGTGGCTGAAAGTTACGTTGATGACTCCATTCAAAGTAAAATTAGTATTGCCGATCGTTTAATGGAGCCAGCACCGGGACCATCTCATATAATTCATACTGTAAATGTGGCATAGTCGTTATCAGATTCTCATCCTCCAGTAACTTCTGTTTAAGATACTGTATACATTGATTTAATTCTAAATGTCACTTACTGTATTTAAAGTTAAATAAAATATGTTTAACCTGTTTTGAAACGGAACAGACAGTCTCCTTCTCTGGCTTGATTTTGTTATTGAGGTTATATTTGCTCTGCGACTATTGGACATGGTCTACACAAAATCCATACAATTATGTCGAAACCACTTTACAGGTGCACCGATAACAATTTCCAAACGTCATATTGTCAGACCAATTTTCTTTCACGAGATGAACTATAATAAGAGAATACTACATTTGACATTTACGTTAAGTTGGTTGCAAAATTGTGCGATCGTACAATAAATCGAAATTTGTTGTTGATGTTATCCTTTCAGTTACTTAATAAGAAACATATAAAACGACACGCTATGTTAGCTAAAACAATAAACGAATGAATTATAGACATCTTATTATGAAATAATCGCGGTAACATGAAACTTTTCTACTTTGAAAGGGTTGGCACCACTGTGTATTTCCCGGTCGACTAAACCGGGAAACACGCGTTCCTGGTTGACTACACAGTGCGTCAGACGTTGTTTCCGAGGTAGTGAGTTCAAAAATAACTATTCATCACTTCAAATGATTCAGTCTAGTTACCATTGCCTAAAATTTAGTCAAGTAGACTTTATTGTCATAAATACTGATAGTTGTTATCAAAAAACTTTTGTGAAATGGCGTACAAAATTGAAATCCGAAAAAGTGTTTACAATTTAGTTGGCCGATTACGAAACACGGATATAGCAGAGAGATAATATTTCCCGTACAATTAGAGAATGCGAAGAAGGAATACCTTGTCTAAATCTGCCAAAGAGTGTAAGGCCTCGGAATTTGCCTGATGACAGGGTACGTAGATTAAGAGAAAGTGCAAAAGAAATAGTTGGTGCATCCGCACGAAGATTGGGAAGGCGGTTTTTTCACATATGACTGTACATCGTGAAATTAAGAGAAGTGGGATGTTATTTAGAAAAAAGAGAAAATGCCCATAATACCCAGCTGTGCAGTTAGAATGAATTCCACGATGCTGTCGAGTACTAAGGCTTCAACACTTTTTAAACAACAGAACCATTATTTTGGACTATAAAAAATATTTTACATAATCTAACTCTCAGTAAGGGGGAATGATGGATTCTATACCGAGGATTTGAATGCTGCTCCTGATAATTTGAGATTAAAAAGAAAAGCCAAATTTGAAGATAAAATACTAGTACGGTGCGCAATTTCTACGGTAGGTGCTTTGCAACCATCTGTAGGACATGTCAGAGGAGAAGCCGTCGGTGCAGGTCTGTATATCCAAAGATGTTTGCCTAAATTGTTAGGATTTGTAAACGATCATCACAATAATGATGAAATCATGTTCTGGCTTGATCTCGCATCTTGTCACTATGCCAGGCAAACTAGAGATTGGTTGGAAGTAAATAATATTTTGTTTGAATCCCTCTAATGTTCCCCAAGCACGCCCCATCGAAGAATTTTGGTCCATATTGAACAGAAAGGTTTATGATAATGGATGGGAGGAAAAAACAAAGAACAATTAAGAAGGAGAATTTACCAAAAGATTCGGGAAATCAATGTTAATACCATCCAATCACTTAATAGACACTTGCGGAGAAAACTATGACAGATTGAAGACCATGGGCCGCTAGCTGCATTGTAATATATTTTTATTTTTCAGAAATGATGTTTATCGTTAAATGTTTACATAGTTTAAGAAAGTTAAAAGCTTGAACAAATTGTGCCAAATTGATTTTTGTCTCAAAACTTGTGTTACGTACGTTAATATACAGGGTAGCTTTTATGTATGGAACCAAGGCTCTGTAGCCAAAACGGTTGAAGGCATCATTCTGGAAATTTTAGGGATCAAATCTGAAGCTTTGAAGATTGTGTCACATAATTTGACACAATCAAAAATTTTTTTTGCTCGATAATTTTTTGACACGGCCGCCATCTTGAATTTTTTTAAATAGCAAGATGGGTCATGTGATATATCATTTCAAAGCTTATTTTATTTACTTTGCAACTGACTAGAAACATTGAAGTTGTATTTGGAGGAAATACCTAAAAAATTTATTCTAATCATTATTTCTGCAATTATTTGTATTATCGCCTTTTTAATTTAGGTGGCGATTACCTTAGGTGACGATACCTAGGTAACGTTATAACGTCAAAACATCAGTTATTCTCATTACTAGTTCATTATTATTCAATAATTAGAACCGTCTCGTAAAAATGAATCAGCTAACTGAATCAGAAGATTACAAATTCTTATGATGGTTGGTTACGGCGATAGAAAACGCACGTATAAAGAAGTTTGCCAACTCTTCAATGCTGAAAACCCTAATAGGAATCCTATAGTGAGATCTACTGTGACCAAGACTTTACGACGGTATAATATCACTGGGAGTGTTAAGAACCGTCGCAGAAGTGGCCGACCAACAACAGTGGCTACAGAGGATAATTCACTGGCAGTATTAATGGATGTAGTTCATCAGCCCAAAACATCAGCATATCAGCTTGCACTAAACCATAATAAATATTCAAACTCAGTTACAAAGTAAATAAAATAAGCTTTCAAATGATATATCACATGACCCATCTTGCTATTTAAAAAATGCAAGATGGCGGCCGTCTAAAGAAATTTTTTGATTGTGTCAAATTATGTGAAATAGCTTCAGATTTGATCCCTAAAATTTCAGAATGATGCCTTCAACCGTTTTGGCTACAGAGCCTTGGTTCCATACATAAAAGCTACCCTGTATGTATTAGTTGGCAAATATGGTTGCTTATATCGTAGTCTTGCACAAATAATCATTGAATGAAACTAATTGCAATATTATATGTTCTTTAATTTTTTACCTTTGACCTATTCGTAAGAGGTATGAACTTTCAATTTTTCTTTACAAAACGTCTCACTCCAAAAGAACCATATGTGAGTATTTACATAACATTAGAACTACATTTATGAATTTAATAGTCTATATCTCACTTCAAAGAACTTTGTCATTTATAGTTTCTATTAATCAACTTAATTTTGAAAATTGATTTAAAATATAAAAACAAATTTTATTAAAATTAAGTATTAACTAATAAAGGTTTTATTAACTTGAAAACAAATTCGAAAACAAAATCTGGAATTTAATATCATTTATTGAATATTTTCTCCGCCTTTAGTAAATAAATACAATTCATGAAAAAACGAAATAGGTATATTTAAGGATTGAGGATCCTAAAAAAGTAGAAACTAAATGAAACTAAATTTCCATCCTACAGACAAAATGGGCATAAGACCACTGAAACCGCATTTTCTCTCAGCCGAATGCTTTCATGATTGGAGTGGTCGCACAAAACATCTTTTCTTTCCACACTAGCTTCATTGTCTGAAATAAGAAATAAAGGAATAATCCTTAGAGACAGTAAATTCTTTGAAAAGTTTTTCCTTACAAACTTTTATTGACTTGCACTTGCAAGTTTTACGTAAACAGATTTTTTAGCAAGCACCACGAATGTAGTTTGGCTTATCCTTCACATTTGAAAAGTTTCATTTCATTTGTAGTTCTTTTCACCTGGCACACACAATTTGAGTTCTCACTAGAATATATTATTTTCGCAATGCGACTAATATATAAAATTTTAAATTGAAATATGAATGAAAACTACTAAATTGGATAGTCGATTTCAAAAGTAGTTATTTTGTCTCTGTAATGAGCAGATAATGGTTTACAAACTATCATACTGATGATTAATGGTTTTGAAGTAGATAATTGCAGTAGAAATATTAGATTGCAGGTATCTTGTACAAAATTAAGGAAGAACTTTTGCCGTTTGTTTTCTACTTACGTTAACGTTCTGATGCCGTTTCTATAATTGCTTTATTTTTTGTATTAAATTCTGCAGTAATAATAATGAAAAAAAAATTGTTACAATTAATTTCTAGCCGCTTTTTTGGAATGGGAAAATTGTACATACAGATTTAACTAAAAAAAATTTTCATCTAGTGAATATAGGCACGTAAACTAAATAATGCCGTTCCTTAAAATAGTCATACGCTTTAATTGCATACTGAGGATTGGTTCTTATAAGAGCATACTAAACACACAACAGTGTATATTGGTCTATTAAACTAACTGTGTTCGGTGGGGACACTAGGTAAAGCTGCCCGACAGGACCGAACCGCTATGAAGTTTATAACAAATTGAAAACAATTTAAATTAATTATTTAAAAAAACATACATTAAGTTTTATTGTAGTAATTAAAGATGGTTCGAAATCACGTAATAGCTACGATTAGGCCGTCTCTGCGTTTTAAACCGAATAAAATGGGTGAAAGTCGTATTTTTTTAATTAGTAAGTTCAAAGGCGCCGTTCGATAAATACCACATTGTCTTATTGTTATGATGCATTTATTACAGTGTCGATTAGATAAAATCAAGGGAATTTGAATGGGGCGGTATAAAAAAAGTTACATGTAAATACACTGAAAAGAAAACCTTTTGAAAATTGTTAATTAACACTTCGTGCTTTTGACTTTCGGCCACTTTCTGGTTTATTACATATTTTAAATAAACTGCTTAATAGTTTAGTGGCAGTTGACTCGTATTTAGAACAAATCAGGCCGAGGTTAACGACCCTGACGTTTCTCTTCTTTATAATGCCGAGATATTTTCCTAATTACTAAGACTTCTTTTAGTCTAGAATATGGCTTGGTTGACAAGTTGAATATCTGAATTCAGTAATCTACCTTGAACTTTCGTGTGTTTGTTTCAAGTTTCTCACCCTGATGAAGCCCCTTACAAAAGGTGGCGAAACGTTGGCAACTACGGTTACTATTTTGACACGATCAATCCTAAAAGACGGTTCTGTTTTAAGGAAAATTTTTATTTTTAACGTTAAAAAGGTAACTACTGAAAAACATATTATAGTATAATATGCAATGAGCATGTAATGCTTACTATTAAGACACGAGCAACGTAATTAAGAAATGAGCCGAATTTCCTAATACACGTTGCGAGTGACTTAATAGTCATTACATGCGAATTGCATAAACCATTTTTTTTACGACACCATAATATTAAATAGAAACGCTAATTTTGTAATTGAGCACTATACTATAGTTAGCAATTGTCAAATTTTCTAAATTTGTGTTTGACTTTTAGCCACAGCAGCAGTCGATAAATGCAATAGACAACGGTGTATTTCTATTGGTTCTCAAAATTGTATCGTAATAAAAATTTCTATTTGAGGTTGAGGTTTTGTTTGGTTAGTTCTTATTAAGTAGATTTTAATATTCAAAGAAAATTTAATGTTAATTTATGAAACAAAACTTAACAAACAATATTCTTCCATCGAATTTAAACAAAATTGATTTTAGTATAGGCAACTATACATACATATTGCCGTTTTATCTTCAATCAACTACAACATGAAAGTATAAATAAAAATGTGTCGTAATTTGTAGTAAAGCAAATTTTAATAATAACAAATCGACATTAATCTACAATTGTAATAAATCTTGAATTTGTTCACAGTGATTTTCAAGACATTTTTGTACTGTATGCAACATACCAATGATAACGTTTAATAACATGTTAAGGGTGTTCAGGTCATCTATTTTACAAACTATTCTCTCACGTAGCTCTTCAATATTATTTACTCATTGTTCAAAAGTTAGATTCTTTAAGTAAGGCGGTAAGAAAAAATCAAAACTATAAAAAGTAAACATTCCGACTTCTGAAGAGATCTTTTGGAGGTGAAGCGGAACCACTTTAACAAAATGTTTTTGTAAACTCTACATGCACGTGTTTGTGAAATTATAGAACGGTAAATGTAAAACCAAACTTCATCGATGAGGAGTCTTAAGCAAATATGTCTCTGATAAAAGTGTTGCAAAGCCATTGACAGTATTGAATATGTGCAGAATAATTGTCTCAATAAGTTGGTAAACTGCTTGAACACAGTAAAGATTTAAATATCTTTCTTCGGTATGATGCGACAAGTCATTATATAAAGTTCAACTTGTTCGAGATGTGCTTAAGTTACATCCATGATATATCAAACATTGTCAAACGTTTTTGGTGTTGTCTTTGTAGGTGGACCATTATATTGATTAAGCCCCAATCCGTTCCCACAAAAAAATTTAGTCTTCTTGTTTTACTGTGATGAAAACTATTTTATTTCGACAAAACAATCGAAATTGAGTAATTTAATTCTCCATCAACTTGGTGAGCTTATATTAAAATACTGTTGACAATAAAAGACAAAGCTCACAAAAAAGTAGAAACGTCGAAGTTAGGTTATAAATTTGTGGTTGTGGTGCGTTCACAATAGCATTTCTTCTCTAGAATTATTAGAGTATATAATTTTATTAAAATTACAAAGTATGGTCGACAGAAACGTTTTGTAACTAACTCGTGAATTAAACGGCGATTAAAAATCTCAACACATTATTTTGAAGATAGCAAACTTTCAACAGCATTTGTTGCTAACTTTATTAGGATATCAACTACTCTACCAACATAGCTTTAAACCAAAAAAAACACTAGATCATATATTAACATTTATTTCTTGAAGTAAATTTTTGCGAAATAGAAAATAGTATGAAAAACACGTGTCACAACTACTTTTTGTCGCACTCCGACAATTGCAGACCTCCCTTCGGTTGGTCTGCAAACTTTGTCTTCGTGCGACAAAAAGTGTTGTTGACACTTGTTTTTCAATATACTATTGTAATGAATTTCAGATTGTAAAGCTAATATATGAATTACAATGCAGGAGAAGAAAAAACGTGTTAAAAGACAAAAAGTTTCTTAATATTTAAAATTATCCCTAAAAGTTTTTAATTTTCTCTACCATAAGTCTTGCAACAAGTAGAAATGCTCCGTTAAATCCAGTAATGGTACTCTAGAAGAGAAATCATCAAATGAAGTTCAAAATTTAAGGACTAAACTTAAAAATGATAATGAAGTGAGACTGGAAGTGATAAAAGTAAAAAAAAATTTGGACACAATTGAAAGAAAACAGTTGAGCGTAATAGATTTGGCACCTGCAAAGAAAAATAGAGGAAGAGTCTACTGGAATGACAGTGTTGCAAAGCTATAATCAGCAGAAAGCTGGAAGCAGATCCTTGACAATATACATACAGGGTTTGGCAATCGAAATTAAAAAGGCCATAAATTCAGTTTGAAAAATGGCTTTTACTCAATTCAAAATACAAAATGTCTCCAAATAATACAAAATTTAAAAACAATTCACTTTTGCTTGATATAACCACCAAATCAGCAACAAGTCAGACTTGAGAGAGCGAAAGAGTTGCTTCGCCTGGCCGAAAGCGGCCAATTTCCGAACATTGTGTTTTCTGACGAGAAAATTTTTATGATTGAGCAATTCCTAAACTTACAAAACAATAGGGTTTACTTAACCGACAGTTCATACGAAAATTTGAGTCATCGGCAACCAGGAGGCAGCACCCGCCACAGATAATGGTTTGGGCTGCTGTAACCGCAGATGGGCGCTCTCCAATCGTTTTCATCGAGCTTGGAGTCAAGGTAAATGCGCAATATTATTGGGAAAGTATTCTGGAAATTGCTTTCAGGCTGTGGGCAGACAAAAATTTCGTGGCAGACCATGGATGTTTCAACAGGACTCGGCACCTCTCACAAAACTCGAGTGAATCAAGAATGGCTGAAAAACAACGTTCCGAACTTCATAACGTCCACACAATGGCTCTCGAATTCACCAGACGCGAATCCGATGGATTATTCTCTTTGAGCCATTTTAGAGAGCAATGTCCGAACTAAAAAATACACCAGTCTCGATGCTCTGAAAAAAACCGTTGTCCGCGAGTGGGCCAAAATACTTGCAAATTACATTCGGGCAGCTTGCGATTCGTTTTTGAACCGTCTCAAGGCCCTAGTCAAGGCGAAAGGTGGTCATATCGAACAAAAGTAAATTGTTTCTGAATTTTGTATTATTTTTAGACATTGTGTACTTTGAATTAGATAAAAGTGATTTTCCAAACTGAATTTATGGTTTTTTTAATTGGTTACACTTTGAGTGCCGGATCCTGATATAAGCAAAAAAGCAGATATGTTTACTTCCCCTCCAACAAAGGAGGGCTTCTCTAGTATGCATATATCTACAGAAGAAAATGTAGGCTTAGAATTTGCTGTATAAGTGAGACTAATCTTTAGGGGATCGGACCAAAGTCTCTCAACTGGCAAGTGGACACATTGTGTAAAATACTACAAGGCCACAAGTCTCGGCTTAATTGATCATCTCTCTACATAAACCTTTCCTGAATTATGCTCACAAAGTCCTTGATATATTATTGCCAAAGTAGGTAGTGTAGAAGCCAGATAGAACAATGATTAGTGACCGAAAAGGTGATGAATACAGCGACGTCCCACTCCAGCTCCCGTGTTCAACGCCAATTCTAGTTAGTTAAGTTTAGCTCCACATACCTCTCAACTCCCACACCAACCTAACTCACCGCCGGCGAAGCATTGCGACTTATTTAGTTACAGTAGTACCCGACAAAGATACAACACTTTTGGTAACTATTGGCGCCCAAGGTAGGCCCCACCTAAAGATAAGATATCTCCAACCCAACCCGTCATAAAAGCAGCCGTAGTTTGATCTGGCGCCATGCACCAATCTATACCACCGCCAACCTTCTTACTTCTTACCAAGCTGCCGAATTTTTAACTACGATCAACTAAAACTTAATTTGAGGGCGGATAACAAGTACTAGAGAAGTGTCAACTTTAGGTAGAGGTTGATTTTTACCTGAAATGGACGGTGCTTTGACAGATAGTACGAAGAGCCCCCACAAACGCGTACTTTATACAAAGATCAGATAGTACTGATACGAAGACCGGAGATTCCTCAGATAATTTTAAGACAATTTAACCCACTTCACTTAGTACGAAAATGCTTCCTAAGGGAGCTAGAGCTCTTTGAAGATGGCACCTTGTAAATAGTTTTTTTTAAATACCTTCAGAACACTTCTACTTAGAAAAGCAAAAACTGGTATGCTTGTTTAGTCTTCAGAGCTGAATCGATTCCATCAATTGCAAATTTCTAGTACCGGTCATAGGCGTTCGTTTTGGGTGGGTCAACGGTTATTTTAACGCATAAATTTTTTGTCTTTAACTTTTAAGCATTTGTGACACTAGATTATTAAATTTTCAGGTATTCTAGTACTAAAAGGTACTTAGGATACACCGTTTTCTAGAAAAATGGATTTAAAAATTTTTTGTTTTTTTGTCATTAAAGTTAAATTTATATTTTTGCACTAGTTGGCTCTGAACTGCCAACAAAAGTAAAACCTACGTTTTTCATTGTCAAATTGTTGTCAGTTCGCGAAGTTTATCTTTTAATTTTTTACTTTACCAAGCGCCATCTTCAAAGAGCTCTAGCTCCCACAGGACGCATTTTCGGACTAGGTGAATTGGGTTAAATTGTCTTAAAATTATCTGAGGAATCTCCGGTCTTCGTTTGTCAGGAGAGTTTCTGGACACCCTGTATATCTTCATCTGTCGATTCTTCAAAGGAACTACTATCAGACTTCAAATTTATACATACTTCCAACATATTTTCAGTTATACCATCTAAATCCCACATCTTCTTTTCTTCTTTAATTATGTGCTCGACACAGTCGTCCCATTTTTCTTTTGTGACAGTAGCAACACCTTCGTCTAATAATTTTTTCACATCAGAAAACTTGTAAGTGGTATTATGAGCTGCTACGTAATGTTTCAATTGTGACCACACCAACTCGATTGAATTTAAGTTGCAGTGGTACGGAGGCAAACGCAATATGGTTTTACCGCTTCTCTTTACTAATTCGTCGATAACGTAAGGTGTCGGATGAGCTGCAGAATAATCTTTCACTAACTCCAACAGTTGTATTTTTAATAAGTCTTCTTCTAATTCGGTTATACCCTTATTATGAATCCATTCAATAATATCACCTTTTCTCCAATTTTGTGTAGGCACTTTTTCTGACTTCGCACTATGGTAAGAGGCGTTGTCCATGATTATGACAGAGTTATCTTCTAAAAGTGGTAGTATGCCATCTAACCAATTCTTAAATACTTCACCATTCATTTTCTCGTGGTAATCACCTAAAGCAATATTGTACATATCAGTAAGTTAACCATTTCTAAAACTTAAAATTTGTTTACCTGTTTTTTTCGATTCAAAATTTAAATAAGCACCTTCCACAAAACCAGTGTCGCTGCCGATGTGTACAACGATGAAACGTTTTCCTTTTCCGATTGGATCTTTAATGCCAGTTGAAAGACCCTCCATGTGTGATTGTCGTGCAGTTGTTACGGTTGTATCTTTCCAAACGTCTCCTGCATTCACCCAAGTTTCATCGGTATAATAAATTTTTCTCCCTTCACTTTGATAATTTTTGATAGTGGTTAGGTATTTACGTCTCTATAAAACAATTTCTTTTTTCTCAATTAAAGTGTTCTTTCTGCTGCGTTTGTCATATATAAATCCTAATTTTTCAATATTATCCAGAAAGATGTACGTTTAAAGTTAGGTAATGAATCGTCATCATTCACAACGTTCAGAACTTTTTCTAAAGTTGGTAATTCATTTTTAAAAAAGAATAAATGTACATGTCTTCGAATTCCAGTTTTTTCAAAATCTTCAAGTCGTGCATATTGAGTTGAACACGTTCTTATCTTTTTAGGGAAAACGAGCAATCCCAGAAGTTTCAATTTCTTTTACAATATTCCATACCATTCGTTCACCCAGGCCGCGTACTTGAAGAATTTTCTATTGGGCGCTTGAAGGCTAACTACTCCAGATTACAAGCGTAATTACGGCAGAACTAGTTCAACCCTTATTGATTAATCGTTACAACTTATATTCTTGGGAACTTTTAAATTGATAGACTTTATTCAGTTTTTTGTTAAATTCTTTGCATTATTGTGATACACCTCCTCTCGACAGTATGTAAAATTTGTGTATTCCTAATTGATCTAATTCTCCCAAGTATTTGGGATAAAAATTAAGTTTTGGTTTTTTAAAATACTTTCATTTATCTTCTAATTACAGTAACATGGTGACCTCGCCAGACCTCCAGAATTTCCCACACAAACCCAAACAGAAGAAGACACCCTATTTGTAGACTAACCAGTAGACACGCAGTTCTCTAATACCAGAAACCTCATAGCCACACCCAAGAAGCGGACGAGTTACGCCGCTGCCAGTTTACTTCCTTTGTGTGGCTTCCAAAATGTTTCGTTCCGACCACTCTTCATCTACCGATTCTACTTGCCAGTTTTCATAATGTTCTTTCTGTATAACAGAACTTTTGTCTTTAGATTCAATTCTCAACGCAAAGCTCTATAGTGTAGCTTCGTACATTCTTCCTGTACCCCCCCCAAGAGATTTGATTCTTGAATTAAGATTTGTAGTACAGTTTCTTTTCATTAACTGTTTTATTTGTAAGGCCCCAGGTTTGATGATGCGCCCTCGTTAATAACTAACCGCTTAATTTGCAGCCATCATACAAAAACTTGAATGAAGCCGGTAACATCTAAGCCAGCTTCTTTGACAACACTCAATGGTACAGCTCTGAGTTATCATTAACCCAGTCGAGCTACTCAAAGGTTGTTTCAATGGAAGCTCTAAAGGTTTTGACAAACACCGTATTCAAACAATCAATATTTATCGACAATTGTATTGCTGTCGTGTCCATACTTTGAATTCTATAAACAGAAGATATTTATCTACTTACTAGTAAATTATTCAACTTAGATCCCTTACGAAGGCCAAACTTTACAAAACAGGTGTTATCTGTTGTCAATGAGGTTGTCTCTACACTACCGCCGACAGTGTACCAAGTACTGCAACGACAACCGTTGGTGTAAATAGAGTTTGCTAATTTGTACCATACACGGTATTTAGTATTCTACATGTGTCATTTTGTTTTGTAAATATTTAGATAATAGATTGTTTAAACCCTGGAGTAAGTAAGTAAAAGGTTTTGCCATTTGACAGATTGTTTTGACATTTGTTTTGGAAATGGTAACCATCGTCACACCCGATTAGAATTTGAATTCAAAATAAATTTAATTCTTTTAACTGTTTTCTTTCAAAATTAGAAAAAAAAACGTTGTATGTTAAACGTAACGAAACATGATTTTTGTAACTCATGTATTGTATCACATTCGTTACAAAGAATCATGCGTTTCGTCATTGGTAACATAATAGCTATTTTATGATTAGTAAACATTTTAAATTAAGTTATACGTCGGCGAAACGACCGGTGGCGAATCGGCAAGTGGCAAAACCAGAGGTTGAGAAAAGACAAAAGGCGAATAGGCGGCGCCGAATCATAAAAAATTGGTATAGAAAAACCAAATTACCACCGTAACCATAAATTATAAAATTTTTATGGAATTATAAAATTAAGCGAAAATGAACTTCCAAGCAGAATTATTAAAATATATTTATTAAATTCTAGGGCAGATGCAGACATAAAGAAAGAAATTAACCCAAATAGAGTGTGGTTTAGGTTACCGTCATACAATTTTTATCTAAACAAATAAAAATATAGTCTATCAAATATTTCCGAAGCATACAATTGGTTATACAGGGTGTGTTCCAGGAAAAGTTGACATAGACATTTCCTATGTTAAATTAAAAATTAACGTATATCTTTTTCATGGCTCAATTCTATAACAATATATTAGGTCGAATTGATAGAATAAAACAAATGGATGTGATAATAATGAATATTCAAAGCGTATTAGTAAAATATTTTTTATGTGAAATTTTATTGAATGAATTTTTATTTATTAAGCGGCCTTCGTGGACAAACTGGTTAATTTGTTACCTAGTAATCTTTTTGCGCTTTCTAACTAGGGTTCGATTCCAATTGCAGTTTTTTTTATTAACTTTATTACCATTATAATAAAATTTTGTAAAGTGAATTTAAGATCTTGAAAAAGATTAAACTCATTTTATAGAAATTGTAATAATACTAACATAGATAACAATTTTATTAATAAAAAAATTACTACAAATTGAGATCGAACCCGGGTTTATTCGCGTAAATCATTATAAAAATTTTACTTTTCTTTATTAAAATACGTATTAAACACATTAACACATAAACTTCTTCTCATTTATCTATCTACCTAATAAAATATGTTGCTATAATGTGTGCAAATTTTGCCAGAAAGAAGACGTATTACTATACTTTTTCATGGGTCACATGGTATAATAACAAAAGTTATAACATTATTTTTTAATCAAGAGATAAACAATTAAATAATATGGGAATAATTTAGTTTATAAAATAAATTGTATAAATTGTAAAGTTTGCTATATTGACCAAATAAAAAACTGAATAAAAACCAGTATCAATGATTGGAACAAAAAAAAATAACAAAAATCAGACAGCATTAGCTAAACCTCACTTAGAATATAATTTTAACTGTAACTCAGACATCTCAAATCTTAATCTCAAAATGGCTACAAGATTTGTGGCCAATTAAAACTAAATAAAGGACAGAGGAAATTTTCTTAAAATAAAATTAAAATAAGTACAATCCCAGTTAACGTATGCTGACACAGGTGGAAATAATTGACGTTAAATAACGAAGGTAATAGATAACTCGCAATATGAAAATTTTATATAAAAGTTTAAAAAGACGTTCACGTTTACGAAAAAAATACGGTAGCAGGGTAGAGATCAATTGCGAATAAAAGAAAATAAACAAACTGCATTCGATTTCTTTGGGGAAATGTTTATCAAAGTCAACCTCCCCAAAACATAAATTTCAAAATTTACTGTTTTATAAAATAGTTTTCTTTTTCATTCGTCGTTTTCAATCACGTATTTAAATCATGTAGGTATAAATCAAATTAAAACTTAAATCTTAAGTTTCTTAGTTACATTTAATTCTTGTTTTAACAAACTTTGTTAAAGAGACGACGACTAGTGTGTTACGTGCGTTTTCCAATTTACGGTTGGAAAACTTTACAGTAACAAACGCGGAAGTGGGGTAGTTTAATTTGTGGGTTGACGCTTTTGTTTATTTCTCGTAGCACTTCAAGAAGAATAAACCTTGTAATTTTTCAAGACAAAGCAATAGTGAACAAGAATAATGGAGCAAGATAATAACTTCGGTTTACTTATCTAGATGGAGGAAAGGCTTCGGCACAATTGCGGGAGCTAAGCTGTAAAACCTGCAAGTTATTTTTCCATCTTGATTCACTTGGATTACGCTTTCAGAGTAAATTTCTTGAAATCCACTCTGACAGATTATCTTCTTTTCTTACTTAAACTAACGCTTAAACTCGAAAATTCTTTCCTAACTCAATTAAGTTTACGTTCGTAATTTTCTTATAACTTAATAATTTATTTTAAATTTATTGATAAAAAACTGGCGTCTAATAAATTATATTTTATGCAGCACAATATTTTTGCACGTGATGTTAACAAAATGAATACGTACACGTAATACGTTTTATTTCAGTTGAAGTTAAAAAAGCAAATTCATAAGTGAGCACTTAAAGTAATGAGATTGTTATGTATTTTGCAAATAAGTTTTGCACGTCTTGTTGGGTTATAATTTCAACTTGCTCTCAATTGTGCAACAAATTCATGAAAATAGTTATTGTTGGACATTGAAATAAAACAAAAACGGTTCACCTACAAGTACTGGTTGAAGCGCGTTTTTGTTCTTATTTGGTTCCCTAAAATATAGTTTTAATTGCGTTAACATCTGGCTGCTCACAAACGCCTCAACTGGATATAATTTATATAGAATGTTTGCTGAACTAGTTGCTATATAGGAAGTTAGAGCTTCATATTTTTTTGTGAGCGCAGATTGTAATTAAGGGCTTGATAATTATTATTTGCAGGTTTATATTTATACGCTAACGTACTGCAGTCGAAATGGTATATTTTAAATAATAAAAATGGGTTTGTTTGAAATCGAAAAATAAGTAAAATTCGTAATGGGGGTTTCCATTCAAATTGAAAAGTAAAATAAGATTACAAAATTGATTTGGATTTCTAGATATAAATTAAGATAAACGTAAAGTAGGTAACTGTTTAAAAATTGCATTTCCGTTCGATGAAATAATGTCGGGACAGTACGTGATAATTTATGAAGAGTAGTGTCTATACTTAAAAGCACCGGAGAGAAATAATAAAAAATTATCAGCACGTGTGTGATGTAATAAATTCTGCGAATAACAATGAGACGGTTATTCTGCATTATTTTTGAAACAGTGGTAGGTGAAAAACGTTTTTTAAGTACAGATGTGGGGAAAAGATTAAAAAAAATTGTCTGAATTAAAGAATGAAACGAGACGGTTGTGAACAATAGTAATAAAATTTAGTAAAAATCAACATGTGCAAAAAAGTACTTAAAATAAAAACGTGAACGATTGAGTGTACACGAATTAATGTGCTGATTTAACATCCAACAAATTTTCTACGATCAACAAAGCTCCAACAATGGAATAGAATTGAGGTTAGTTTGTTTATGTAAAATAAAATACTGCGTGCGTATCGAAATTATTTTGTTTATATCGTATTTGCTTCCGAGCGCATTTTTAGGTTTGGGTTTGGATTTGTATGTACAAATAATTTGTGTATTAAGTAAAGTTAAATGTTTGATTTATTAAATCTTTTATTAAAACAAACCTTAGTCTTGAGATAGTCGATCAGAGTCTTGAAAGTCTAGCTGGGTAATACACAAGTTTCCATTACCATTAAAGACGCTAGCTAACTAATAAAAAATTAAATGCAAGTTGGTGGCGACATCTACAGCTGCGTCGTTCTATCGTAACACGTTAACTTAAGTGTTTACGCAACTGGAGAGGTTGAGTAAAACACTATGAATGCAGTACTAATTTTATTCAGTCTTCTTACTCCATTTATAATTTAATAATGGTTTATATAGTTCTTATAAAACAATTACTTCTTTATCTATTTACTTAAGGTGTTTGACAATTGCTAGAATTGTTATTCAAACCATGTTCGTTGGAATATTTATTTCTTTGTCATTTGATTTTTTAATTAGTTGTGGTGTTGTGAATGCCTTATCTTCAATTTTTGCACGATGAAACTCTCAAGGAATGCTTATTATTTCGGTAATCGCTTTTGAGATTTTCTTAGAATTATTCTACTCATGTCACCGTCTGGTTTTACTGAATTTTAATACAGTCTTTGTTTGTTAAAAAAAGTGTTTGAATATTATCGCTTTTATAAACTAAATTGAATATTTGTTTTGACTAAAATGAACAGTATACTGATTACAAACCACGGTTAAATTCTAAATGTGCAGATTGATTATCTTTGTGAGAAACTAAAACGTATTTTTTGTAAGCTTCTTTGTGTATGTAGAAAATGTCCCCAGTTTGTATTTTAGTATTTTTAAGTTTTGGTGTATACAACAAAACGGATTATGCGGCTCATCAACTGTAAGTAAACTAGTTGTTTATCCCGGAAAACTATCATGTTTGAGTGTTTTTGTGTGCACAGTTACGAATAACCAAAAATTAAGTTAGGAAACGCCCTGCATATTTTTTTCGTTTTGTTCTTGTATTATTAAAATGAACAAACTCAGATGGGGTTTGTAAATTTCCAGTTTGATGCTAAATTAGTTATTTTATTTTAAATGAAACCCACAGTTTTAATCGATAATGATCTTCGTGAATTATGTAAATAGCTTATAAGCAAATTTCGGTATATTCTTCGTTCACTAGTGAAAACGAGTGGTTACGCCATTATCTTTTTTTTATATTTTACGTTTGGTTTCAAGTAAATCAAATGCGTTAAGTTAAAGAACACGACCGTGGTGTAATTAATATTTGTAAATACTTTTGCATTTAAATAGCAAATCTTATGTCATTCGTGTCATTTTTTTTATGAAGTGCTTTCTATGGAGTGTTTCTTAGATTTTTTAGTAAGCATTTGTTGAACATTTAAAACGATCTGGGTGGCGCCTAACAAAATTTCAATAGTGGCTTGTATTAAGGACATTTGGTCTTCAATAAAGGTAAGTGAGAGACCTTTTGTTAGACTTACCCCTCGCTGATGAGTTGGTTTGGAACTTGATGCGTCGTGTTGTATATTTTAGAATTTTCATGGCGCAACATTACACAGTTAGGTACGTTAATAGATTACTATTTGGACGTGTTACAAAGTAAGTAATAACGAAAATTAACAAACACATGCAATCAAACCAAATTATTTTAATTTAGGAAAATACAAGGTTGATTCAAGACGGACCTCATCTTTTACAAATTAGTTAGGACACTCATTGCACTGAATATCGTTTAAAAAATATAAAATATAAGTGTGCGTGGAAAATCAGAACCGTCTCTGAAGTATTGTAAGTATTATGCATCACAATGACGTCATTATACATAAATGAATTAAAACAATAAATCGTGCTATATTTTTAGTCGTTTACCGAGTAAATATAATATTTTGCACATATCCTTAGGAGAACGGGGGGTAATATCAATCAGAGGCTAATATAAATCACCTTAGTTTTTGCAAATACTAAAAGAGATTTTACATTTACAACTGGTGGGGCCATCTCTTATGCAGTAGTCGACATACTGCATACAAAGGTAAAATCAGTCTTGTCTTGAAACGTACGTGACGAAAAGTGTTTTATTTGTTACCCATTTGTAAACGTCAATTTCCAAAAACACACTATTAATACAGAAAGTTTATTTTATGAAGTCATTAACTTATAACACTGACAGTTAACTTGTAAAAGCATTTTGTAAGTACCTACATCCTCATATTTTACTAGCTTAAGGAGGTAACTAACTCCTTGCGACTAGTAAAAACCTAGTGTATATGTTATATATTATTATTAAGTTTTTTTATTATTTCTGTGGTATGTAAAAGTTCTTGTTAGAGATTAGTCAAATCTTTGGGTACCACAGGTTTGATATTAATTCTGAGCATAGTTTGTGCATCAGAAATTTGTTGTGTGCGGCGGGTAATATCGATCAACAAATACAAAAGAAAGATAAATCGCTGTTCATGGTCTGATTCTGACTTAAAGAGAGCAATACAAGCTCATAAGTAAATCGCATTCCATCAGAAATTCGACACTACTGAATGCAACATTCTATGACAGACAGAAGTTAGGGAGAAAATCTGTATTTACTAAACAACAAGAACAGAATTGGCAACATATGTTCTAAATCTAACAAATTTGTTTTATGGGTTGATTCCAAATGCCATAAAACAAATTGCCTTGAAAACAACATAAGGCATAATTTTAATCAAGAAAAATGATGTGCGGCAAGAATTGGCTTCGTGGGTTCCTAGCAAAGAATTCACATATGTCTTTGAAGCGTCCAGAAACGATAAGCCTAAATAGAATACTCGCATTCAATCTAGTAGAAGTGACAAAATTTACAAAGACACTGATTATTGGCGTTCACAAACCACAAATATTTTGGCACAAAAGGCCGAAAACAAAACGGTGCTATCACTAGTAACCAAAGAGGGCAAAATTCAACAATCGTGTGTTCTATGAATGCATCAAGAATGTACATCTTCCTATGTTCATATTTAAAGGCGAACGTATAAAGGAAGGACTAGAAAGAAACGGTCCCGTTGAAGCCATGTACCGTTGCTCGAAGTCAGGATGGATCACGGAAAACCTCTTAGTGGGTTAGCTACGACATGTTGTCCAACTCGTAAAATACTTTTGGTTGAAAAAACGGGATCACTGCCGTCTCATTACCTCTCCATTTTTTGGTGAGGCATGAATTCGTGTTACAAACATCGAAACAGGAGTAAAAGGGTTGAAAATTACCGGCATTCATCCGTTAGATAAAAACTTATTTGGCAAAGAAGACTTTGCGGATGTATCTTTAGAATCTAACCCTACACCCACGATAGCATGCGATATATCTGTAAGAGATGATCACCTGTATCCTATACATTGAGTTGAATCAAGTCCTTAGAACAAACATCAGCCTAGGTGGAAAACGGAGTAAAGAGGTTTCGCGTATTGGACCAAACAAAAGTACTAAAGATTAAAAATATCAACTTCGTCTAATGAAGAATCTTCAGCAAAAATAACCGAAGTTTTTGTTAATGATTCAACTGACGACGAAGATGAACGCTTCAGATAAAGCATATTTCAGTTGGAAACCTTCATCCTCTAAAAAGTTTACAATATTAACGTCTACGTCTCTACTCTGCTTAGAATTGGAAAAGAAGAAAAAGAACGAAACGAATAAAAAATTAACAACTACCAGAAACGTGTTTCAAAAAGCAGAGTCCCAAAAATCTACTAGGAAAGCTACAAAAACCACCAAAAACAAACCACCTGAATTGGACAGAATTGAAGAAAATCAGCTCTGCCCAGTTTTCGGGTTAAATGAAATCTAACGGAGGTGTAGATCTTGCGGAGCATGGTTGCTTGTCGCGTGCACTGGAGCCTCCAACCCTTAAGATCTCACTACATGTGTAAAATGCAAATAACAGGGTGATCAATATTACCAGGCAATGAGTGGGTACGATCATGTAAAATATTTATTTTGAATTTTATTTCTAGATTTCATGTTATTATTTACAAAATATTTGTGTGAACGTAAGAAGTTCAGTGATGTATGTTTATGTATATTTCAGTTCATATTAATCTTCAAGTTCCTAGAATAAATTTCACATCTACTAGAACCTTTATCACCAGTATCGTATAAAGCAACACTCTTTGTAAAACGCCAATTTCATTTATGTTTTAACAATTTTAATTTGTTTTGTCAAGAAAAAAACGTTAATTTTGAATGTTTAAACATTATATTACACAGAATTAATTATCTAGGTTAAGTTTTAATTTAGTTATTAATTTTTAATGTTTGTTTTATTACTTTAATTTTCTTTCTGTTCAACGATAAATTATTGTTATTATTTAAGATTTTTTTGTCCACTCTTTACTTCAGATCCCCAGGACTTTTTCATAAAATGCATGTAGAATTAACACTTCTAAGTTAAAACCAACAATTTCGCGTAGAACATATTAACATTGTATAGTAGTATCTAATCATAAAATATTCATTTAATCCAAAAGTTTGAGATCTGAACAAGGAAGGTATGCTGAAAGTTACCGCAATCCGAACTATCTGAAGTCGACTAGTATAATTTAACAATCAAATTTCTAAAAGTAAATTGACCAATATATCCAGTATAATCCAAGAAAATAGATTTGTATTTTATTTTTCATCAGAAACGGTGTTGGCGATCACGTACGCAAATGGTTTGCATTAAGCAACTTTATCGACAGGTATGTAAAACCAGTTACATGAGTCGATCTTTCGATAATTACAGCCAACATAAGTGTTAGCAAAAATAAAAATCTCGAATCGCCTACTGTAAGTTCGCAAGAGGTTGTTCAATAGCAAACAACGACAGCTGTTTTGTCCTTTTGGGACTCTTCAGGAGTGAGAGAACTCAAGTGTAAGTTTTTAAAAAAAATGTTTTGTGTTTTTGGTAGTATAATTTTTTTATATAAATCTTGAAAATGAAGCTGGTTCGCTTCAAAACCATGGTAGATTAATAAATCAAAATTTTAATATTGTTTGTTGATAAGGAAAAGGTGCACTTCAATTTCATAATTTGAATACTTTCTTTATGCACTACAACGATTGAGTTTTTTTTTATTATAAATTTAACAAAAACTCTCGGTCAGTAGACAGGCCAAACATTAATCAATCCCGATTGTCCCAATTTATTTTTATTAATAAAATTATTATCGATATTAATACAATACGGTTTTTAAAAAATGAATTTAGTATTTAATAAAGTTTATTAAAAAATAATACTGCAATCGGAATCGAACCCTGATTAGAGAGCGCAAAATACTACTAGACAACAATTAATAAATTCGTCCACAAAGGCTGCTTAATAAATGAAAATTCATTCGATTAAAACTAACTTATTTTACTGATTTTTAGTAAAATTACGCTTTGAATTCTAATTAATATTATATCATTTTCTTCGATTTTATCTATACAACATAATATTGTGCTAGAAAAAAGATATATTATTAATTTTTAATTTAACATAGTAAATGTTTATGTCAACTTTTTTGGGATACACTGTATATACATATAATAAGGTTATTGACATAGATCGTATAAATAAATCAGTTTATAGTATGGTTTTTAAATCATTAATTAAACGCTTAATTTATGGTATATAATATCATGACTGTAAATGTACAAACATTCTACAAAAACTGAAACAGTCAAGAGTACAATACTTTTGTATGTAGATCAAAATGTTTAAATAAATTACATTATACTATCATATTTGGTTTCAAATTTATTATTTTTCGGTATGAACATTTTAGTGCTCCAGTGTACGTTTACTTTTTATACATAAAACTATGATAGCAACCAGACGCAAAAATTGCACGTAGATACAATGTATATTAGAATAAAATATAAAATCGAATTTATACATAGTACTTACATAAAATTTGGTATAGTCGCATAAATTTTGCATTTTAATATTATTGATGTCTTAAAATGCAGTACGCTGTATTATTATTAAACGTAATACTATTTTATTATTGTTTAGTTTAAGTTTATTTCTAATTTAATCTAAAAAAATAATATTTATACTAATTAACGTTAAATTCTGTTAAATTGCTATATAATGCATTCGTGTGCCATCTGCAAGAAATCTCGTAAAGCTGCAGCAAACTTCGAAACGATTTCTAATCCATGAAGTTGCCTGTACATGAATTCACTAAGTTATTGAGAAACCTTTTTTCCTAATGTCTTAAGAAAATTGTTTTCTCGCGTTTACAACAATAAAATTCCCTGTATTAAAAAAAACAAGTTTTATTGTGTCCCATGTATGTGTTACTTTACTATATTTGCTTGTACTGCAATTTTAATTAAACATTTTGTAATTATTTTGCTTTTCAAAATTAATTGCTTTTAAATTTTCCAATGTAAACTTAAATGCATATATTTGTATGAGTTGTAACGTAAATTAATTGAAAAACGGACGTTTATTTTTAAAATTTATTTATGACTTCGTCAGCCAAACGTTTATAAATTATTTATTAAAAGGTATGGTTATGATGAACTGTGTTCAACTGTGTTAAATGCGGGAAAAACATTAACCAAATTAAACATTTTTTTGGTCTCAAGTTTTTTTAACTAACGTTGTTTTCAGAACTGTTAGTTATTGTTGTTACCTACTTGTTATTTTAAATTGAATACCTGGTATTGCAATGGTCCTACAAAATCGTTATATCGAATCGCTAAGAACTACACTATTTTTTTTATAGAAAGAATGTTAAAACAAGGTCACGAACACGTTTGAAAAACTAGTTTCAGGGTTTACCGTTCTGTAGTGCTGCTTTACAGAGAAAAATTACATGTTTTTGAATCGACAAAATAACACCCTTATATACAATTCTAAAATATTATTTTTCATATTCTACAATGTTCTTTCCAACTCAGTACGGACGCTTTTTTTAATTCAAGATCAATTAATAAATTGGGATGAATTTCAATATTTCACGACAAAAGCTGCAAAAACAGTCTTATTTTCAAAACATAATTATAACAAATCAAAATATTTTAAAGAAAAAAAGGCTCCGACATAAGTTACGTAACAAATCCATGTTTATGACAGTGAAATCCAAATTTATTTTTATCTAAAACTGTAGCCTTGAGAGTGTCGCCCGTGACATAAAAATTTTACATGGGAATTGAAAGGTAGAGAGGAGTTTAAACACAAAGTCTACCGAATGGAAAATCACTAGATCACTAGATATAATGTGAGGGACCCATTGCGCAAATTGAGCAAACAAGTCGTACAAGTTTGTCGAATTTGCGATCCACAAGTTATAGCACCGCAGGAGGTAGAGTATATACTAATACTTTATAATAATAATACTTTATTACGGAAATCTCCAATTACAATAAAGAAAGATAAAAAAAATAATAAAACACTAGAAATAAAATGGTAAAAAAATCAGTATAATTTTAATATTAATAGTATTAATAGTGCATCCTTAAAGAATGACAAAAAAATCTGTTTTATTTAATTTTAAATCTCTACAAGAATATACAAATACAGTAACTTAAAATTACATAGTATAAAACTAATTATTGTTTTCAACTTCAAACATAACGTTTTTCTTAAAATTAAATTTGTTTGAACCAAATAAATTAATTGACTTTTTCGAACAGTGTTTATTTGCCAAAAACATCATCCTTCTAATAGGATGGTTATCACCTAGATTAGTCGTAACATGATCAATGCCGAAAATGATTTGAGTTCTGGAAACTCTAGGACAAAGTGGTACCAAAAATGTTAATTTAGAAATTAGACTCGTGTCTAGCTTATAATTAATAATATCATGCAGCACACATATGTCTGAAACTTGTCTTCGTCGATCAAGCAGTTGAACTTTACAAGTAGATAATATCCATGTATAGTCACCTCGTATATGATTTACTTTCAGCTTATATTCGATCGTCCGTAGAAACTTATTTTGGATTCTTTCTAGTAAATGCTTATCTGTATTATAAACTGGATACCAAACAGGTGAGCAATAATCAATTGCTACCTGTCTGATATTGAAATGTTATGATTTCACGATTGCGTGTAAAAGTAATATATTTGCATTTTTCAATGTTAAGGTACAAACTATTTCTAGAGCACCATTCAAAGAGTTTATTCAAGTCAGCTTGGAGATGTTCACAATCACTAAAAGAAGCAATTGGCTTAAATATTTTCAGATCATCAGCGTAAAATAAAAAATTGCTATGTTGGAAAGACTGTGCTAAATCATTAATAAACAGAATAAAAAGTATAGGGCCACAATGTGATCCCTGTGGCACACCAGACGTTACTTTAAAAGGTTGCGAAAGATAAGGACCTATTTTCACTTGTTGTGTTCTATCTTTTAGGTAAGAAGACACCCAGTTCAAACTTTTATTAGAAAAGCCGATATGTCTAAGTTTCAGTAAGAGAAGATCATGATTTACTCGATCAAATGCTTTTGAAAAATCGGTATAAACCGAATCAACTTGAATTCTCGCAGTGAATGCCTCGTTTAAGAATGTATAATATTCCAAAAGATTCGACAAACTAGAACGTTTCTTATAAAAACCATGTTGTTTTGGAGTAATTAAACTTGTACACATCCACTGAATTTGTTCAGAAATAATTGAATCAAATATTTTAGGTATGATAGATTGTTTACATACACCTCTGTAATTGTTTATCACCTGACGATTACCAGATTTGAAAATTGGCGAAATAAAGCTACATTTCCACTTCTCCGGAAATATATCAGACAAAATAGAAGAATTGTATAGCAACCATAAAGGCTTCGACAATGTAAAGACACAATTCTTGATAAATTTACAAGGTACACCATCAGGACCTGCAGTGTTAGACATTTTTAGGCTGGAAATTACATCAAAACCATTGATAGACTAATACTAAATCCTGAATCATTTATCTCATGCTTGATTTCTGAGGTTCCATAAGTATTAGTACTATTGTCATTGTTGTATACAGAAGCAAAAAATTTGCAAACAGTTCCACTATACTATCTCCACTAGAAGCCAAAACATCATTGTAACTCATCACATTAGGAATAGTACGTTGACATTTTTTATCACTAATAAATTTCCACAAAAACCTTGGATTATCATTAATACAAGCGTTAACATCATCAATGTATGCATTATGAAGACGTTGTTTCAGTATATTACATCGTGATCGTAATGTTTTAAAATAAAGATAGTCTAATTGATTACCTGATGTTTTATATTTAGCATGAACCTTTCTCTTTTCTTTGCAAATTCTAATAAGCTCTGAATTAAACCACTTTGGGTATGAGGTAGTATTGTGTCTAATAATTTTTTAGGAACATATTTACCTATGGCATCATAAATAATATTATAAAAACATCTAACTGATCATCCACCTTCAATCCATTAAAACACAAATCCCAATTAACTGTTGCAAAGTAGTCGTTTAATAATGTATAGTCTGCTTGGCAAAAATTAAAGATTTCAAAACTGCAAGACAAATTAGTTATATTGTCTAACAAATTAATTGACCAACAGTACGGAACATGGTGAGCACTAGTTTCACAAACCTGATCTAATGCTAAATCAATTTGTAAATCTTCGATATTAGAAAACACTAAATCTAAAAAACTCCTCGATTATTAGGTTTTTTATTGATTTGTTTTAGTCCCAGAAATGCATAAGACGTATAAATTTTTTCAAATTTTGGACAATAAACAATATTTGAATCATTTTCTTCATTATTCCACTTATAGTCAGGCAAGTTATAATCACCTGCTATAATAATTGGATCGCCACTAAATTGATTTGACACATGCTCTAAATCAGAGCAGTGTGATTTATATGTATCAATCGAAGAGTCAGGCGGTAAATATACACCACCAATAATAATTTTGCTTCTATTAACAGAAATACAAACGAAGATGCTTTCAACTGTTTCACTAACAAAAATAACAGAAGCATCAAAATGTTTTTGACAAGCAATAAGACACCTCCACCTCTAGATTTTTTACTTGTTAGAAAATTACGATCTTTACGAAAAATATTGTAATTATAAAGACTCAGTTCTGAATTATTAATTTTATCACAAAGCCAAGACTCAGTTATTATTAGTACATCATAAAAACTACAATTAACGTTTACAGAAAAGAGTTCCAATTTTGTTCGAATCCCACCAACATTCTGATAATAAACATTCAGTTTTTTGAAGCATCTGAAGGAACATTACCTTTATTAGTAACAATAAAAGCTAAGTTATTTTTATATTTTACCGAAATATTTGACTCGCCTTTTGCGCGCCTATCATTTAATTCTTTAATTGTTTCTTTGTTATGGTTTCTTTGCCTTTGAGTCAAGTCTGATCTAAAAATGAAACAAGCGATTATGATTTATTTTATTGGAACGAAGTACATCCTTTGCATCTTCTACAGTGTTGTATGCAATCTTTATAGGGCGATTAACACCATTCTTTTTATTCCAACACGAAGAACTTTCTTTGGAGCAGCGAAAGTACCTAAAGGAGATAAAATCTTGTGAATTTCTTTAAGGTCTTCGGCTACCCTTTCTTCTAGAATTAATGAAGAAGACTCCGAAATATTGTAAAGCAGAACATTGTATGAACGTTGACGACGTTCATCAATTCCCAGTTGAATTTTGTTTCGAAAACAGGACGTAAGAGCCCTAATTTTTTAATTTAAATTATTAGTTTAATCTTTCTTAACACGTTTCAATAAAAAAATTGGGAAAACAAGGCGTACAAGTTTGTCGAATTTGCCATCCACAAATTATAGCCCCGCATGAATTAGAGAATATTTTTTGTTGAACCTTTTTTTCGAAAACAGGACGTAAGAGCCTTAAATTTTTAATTTAAACTATTAGTTTAATTTTTCTTAACACGTTTTAATTAAAAAATTAGGATAACAAGTCGTACGAGTTTGTTAAATTTTCCATCCACAAATTGTAGCCCCGCATGAGTTAGTGTATATTTTTTATAAATTTTTTTTTCAAAAACGGGATGTAAGTGGCTTAATTTTTTTATTTAAATTATTAGTTTAATTTTTTCTTAACACGTTTCACTAAAAAAATTGGAAAAACAAGTAGTACAAGTTTGTCTAATTTGCCATCCATAAATTATAGCCCCGCATGAGTTAGAGTATATTTCTTGTTGAATTTTTTTTTCGAAAACAGGAAATATTTGCCCTAATGTTTTATTGCAAATTATTAGTTTAATCTTCCCTTAACAAGTTTCAAGAATAAAATTGGGAAAACAAGGCGTACAAGTTTGTCGAATTTGCCATCAACAAATTATTGAAACCGATAAAACCAAATTTTCTTTTAAATCATTTATTACATTAAGTAGTTGAGAATTGAATCAGTCATTTTGTATTTTGAAAGTTCATTTTATCCGCAATATATTACAAAGTTAGTAGAGGCTAAAAAGAGAGATATCAGAAAATAAATTGTGGTTAAGTGAAATAATTTAATTAGTGTTATAATCTTTTGTGTTATTTTAATAAGTGAATCTATCTGACGTTGGTGAATAATGGAAAGTACAATTGAAAGTATAAAGAATATTTCTTCAATGTCAAACACAAATTTATCTTTGGAGGATAAGATTAATATAATTCTACAAACGGTGACTCAAACAAATACAGATATTACAATTATGAAAAATGAAATACAACTGTTAAAGGATGAAAATAAAGTTATTAAAGATAAGTTAATTAAACAAGAACAACTAATTGATTACTATGAAAACCAAAGTCGCAGAAATAATTTAGTTTTCTACGGTATTCCTGACTCGCTAAATGAATCATGGACGCAATCTGAAAAAAGTTATTAACATTATACGTGACAAATTAAATATTAATATCGAGGACTATAAGGTCGAACGAGCTCATAGACTTGGTTTTTTAAAGAAGCAGTAAATAGACCAATTATCGTTAAATTTAATAACTTTAAATATCGGGAAGAAGTTATTGGAAACGCTTTTAAATTATCTGGTTCAAATATCAGTATCTCAGAAAATTTTTCTAAAGAAGTACTGAACCAAAGAGCTTTGCTAAAACCACATCTGGTAAGAGCTAAGAGCATCGGAATGAAAGCACATTTGCGCTTCAACAAGATAATACTAAATGATAAGAAATACGGTATTCAAGATATGGACCAAATTGGAATAGCTATAGACCTATTTGCTAGTAACCAAACTTCAGCTGCTTTAAGAGTTCAACCTACACGCACATCAAAGCGTAACATAAACCCTTCAGCATTGTTTACTTAGGAGATTGGGAGTAGAAGAACAACGTATGTTAATACGGAACCTCTACAACAATTATATTTTAGTTTATATCTTTTAAATGTTCAAAGTTTAAAAATAAAATTGATGATTTATTATTGCTTTTAGATGATATTGGGTATCCGGATATATTCTGCATAACGGAACACTGGTTAAAATCTCATGAAACTGTATATTTTCCTGGTTACTACACGGCATCAATTTTACACGTAAGATAAAACTGCATGGGGATCTTTAATTCTTGTAAAAGATAATATTAATTGTATTAAACCTCTGAAGTTTGACAAACTAGTACTGGAAGGTCACTTTGAATTCACAATAATTAACATACCTACAAAGCACTTATTCGTCATTTGTTGTTATCGTCCTCCTTCAGGTGATAGCCTGGCATTCTTTGAGAAATTAGAACAGTTATTAAACTCCATACCTTATAAATCCAATATTCTTTTGACAGGTGACTTAAATATCGACTATAATGACTCTGATAAGAGAATGACTAAAGATTTAATTCAGGTACTAAATTCACATAATTTAAAAATGCACGTCAAAAATGTTACACGCATCACTAATAGCAGTGCCACATTTGCAGTAATCTCGGTAATAATGATATTAATGTAGTAAATATAAACACTAATATTAGCGATCACGAACTTATTAAAAGTATTCTCAAACTCAATAAAATACCCAGTTTATGTAAACAGACTACAATTTACAAACGATTATTTTCTAAACAACGTATTATAAAATTCAATAAAGCACAATCAACACTAACAAATTATTGGGATGAGTTATACACCACACTGAATCCAGATAAATTTAATATTTTCTCAAGTAAGCTTAATAACTTATTAAACTCATATTTTCCGACACAGAAATTGAAACATTACAAAAATAAAAACTGGATAACTAAATGAATTAAAATCTCTAGTGCTAACAATAGTATATTACACACCTACGTTGTGAATAAACATTTTTCTTGTAAAATCAAGTAGCACAGGAATGCAAATAAATCAAAAAGCATTAAAAGCTACATACGTTGATAAACCAACTGCAACTGATTCACTAAACACTTGTGTGGTATATTCCACCTTCATTTTCTGAAAATTATTCGAGGTGATATGTAAATTAGTTGATTTAGGGGCCAATCGCAGCGGTTTAGATTTGTCTGACATGTAGAAATTTTTAATGTCTTTCCAAGATGCTTTTTTGTTATTAAAGATTATATCGTATTTAATCAAGTTATTTTGCACCGACTTCAATAAATAGGGAGACATCGTAGAAATAATAGATTTTCTTATCGTTTACGAGAAGGTTTGGTTTTTTCAGGTGATACATATATTCTTTTAATTAGGCTTAGAAAATTTTACTACTGCCCTAACATTCGCACCGCATTGTAATTGTAGCTTTTCTATGCAGTCTAATACTATCGACTTCAATTTGTCACCTTTACATATCGTATTTGTAAAGATGTAGCACAAGGGTTGTTTAACTTTTTATATATATAACTCTAACCATGATCACGTAGCAGTTTGAGCTGGCAAAAAACTTAAAACCTACTTTAAAATTAACATTTTGGGGCTCGTAAAATATAATTTTAGTAAAAATTGTTTGTATTCCTCTATTTATCTCCTGCTTCTTAGTGGTTTATTTTTAAGTCCACTTCGGCTGTCACAATTTGTGCTCTGCTTTCGGGAAGTAATCATTGGGAGATGTTAACTTCAATTGAAGTGCTTTCTTTTTCACGTTGCAATTTAAGAATGTTCCTCCGTAATTTTCTTTACCTAAGAGTATTTGACCTGCAAGCTTGAGTAGTTTTGGTATAGCTGGAGATGTTAACGGGCATTTATTGCTTCGCCAATATACCTTGCATCATTTGAATATTGGGTTTCAGAAATTGACACTTGTAATTCATTTAGGAATAAACAGTATTAAAAATGTACAGACGGCTGGTTATGATGAATTTAATATCAAATTTTTTCAACTGTTAGATAATAAAATTCTACACGTACTATGTCAATTAATAAACGACTCGTTTATGGAGGGCATATTTCCAGATACTTTAAAAATATCAAAGGTTATCCCATTATACAAAGGTGGTGATACTCAAGATCCAACAAATTTCAGACCTATTTCTCAGTTAAGTAGTCTTTCTAAAATTTTTGACACTCTAATAAAGGGACGTATGTTAAAGTTTTTAAACAAGCATCATATATTAGCTGATCAACAATATGGATTTCGCGGTAACGCAATATATGAACTTTCTTAACTTTGTCTACTTTAATCTAAATGAATATAAATGCTGTGCTACAATCTTCTGTGATCTTGAAAAAGCATTTGACTGCGTCAATCATGAAGTACTTCTCGAAAACTAAATTTGTATGGATTCTGTGGTACAATTAATAACTGGTTACGAACCTACTTAACTCAAAGAGATCAATACGTGTATGTGCCAAACTCTTGTTCTTCAAAAAAGGATGTGTTACATGGGGTGCCACAGGGCTCTGTTTTGGGTCCTGTTCTTTTTCTTCTGTACATAAACGATATATCTTTCCTGCCGGTTTCTGCTTACTTTAATCTGTTTGCCCATGACACTGCTATTACATGGGTGGCTAATAATGAAGTACAACTAAATAATTTGATTGCTAGTGAATTTAACATAATTTCGGAGTGGTTTAACTCAAATTACTTAAATATTAACATAAAAAAAAACCAACTGTATGTTTTACAAAAATCAACATATCTTGAATATCAATGTATATAACAATAGCATGCCGATGGTTCTTAACCAAAAGTTTCTTGGAATCAGTATTGACTCGAATTTATATTGGAATAAACACACAGAAATATTGTCATCAAAATTAGCATCTGTATGTTACGCATTAAGAACAGTCAGAAGGGATATTGGTTTATCATGTGCCCTCAATTGTTATCATGCTTTATTTCATTCAGTTATAAAGTATGGAATTGCATTCTGGGGTAACTGCAGTAAAACGTCTTTTAGTAGCATATTTAAATGTCAAAAACGAGCAATTAGAATTTTAAATGAGTCCGCACCATGGGAATCGTGCAGAATTTTGTTTATAAAATTTCAAATATAGACACTAGAGGCATTAAGCATTATAAAGTTAGCGATAACAACAGATGATGTAAAAGAATCAAATTACAACATTAGGAACCCTTCATATATTAAACTGCCCATCCCTCATTCGGCACTTATAAAAAATTCTTTTATTTATACAGGAAAAGTGTTATTTAATAAAATTCCTAAATCTATTAGACTCCTAGAATTCAACCGTTTCAGAAAAGTTCTTAAAAACATTTGCTAGCAAAGGCGTATTATACAGTTGATGAATTTTTAACCGATTCCCCATTATCATTTGATAATTTAATTTAATTTAATCTCTTAAATTTCTTTAATTTCTTTTTATTATGATTATATTATATATGCATGTGTGTACATGTATGTATACAAAGGTGTAAGTCAAAAAATTTTGTTTAATTTAGTAATGAATTCTGAAGTATAAATTATTATTATTCTTATTATTCAACTCTGCATTGACAGACAAAGAATAAAATTTAAAACAAATAAATAAAATAAATAAATATAACTTTTATAGAAATGCGAGATATAATAAGTAAGTTAAAGACTAACGCTAGCACTGACGTATACGGTATAAGTAACAATATTATTAAATTTAATCAAAATCTTATCAATATTCTTCTTACAAAATTAGTTAATTTATGTATAAGAAAAATACATTTTCGGACTGTTTGAAAATTTCTAACCTTTATTTAAAAACTGCGATAATAAAACGGTATTGAATTACCGACCCATTTCCTTAGTACCCATACTTTCTAAAATATTTGAGACTGCAATAAAAAATAAATTTAGCAAATATTGTGAAACTAATAATCTCTTTTTGTAATCTCAGCAAAGCCTTTGATTGTGTATCACATAAAATATTAATTCATTGATTGAATCATATTTATCGCAGCGCAAGCAAGTTGTATTTTATAATCAAGTCTATTCTGAATCTAAAACTATAAACATTGGGATACCGCAAGGATCTGTATTAGGGCCTCTATTGTTCAATATTTACATTAATGATATTGTAAGATGTGATACATCTGCAGATTTCATTGTTTTTGCAAATGATACGGCGCTAATCAACCCAAATGTTAACGTAAATCTTACACGATCGAGCATGATAAACACTTAATCAAAAGCTGATGTATGGTTTGCATTAAATAAATTAAGTTTAAACATTAATAAATCTCAAAATATGTTATTTTCTTTGAAAAATTTAAGCGGTAATTGCGACGAAGTAAAGTTTTTAGGTATTCGTTTGGATCCCACACTAACCTGGAATAAACATGTTGATTATCTTGCTGGTAAATTATCTCGGAATATTTTTCTATTGAGAAATCTACAAAAACTTTTAGATTTAAAATCGCTTATAACAGCATATTACGGCATATTCCAAAACATTTACGCTTATTCAATTTTAGCTTGGGGTCATTCTTTGCATATGCAAAGAATCGTTAGTATACAGAGAAGAGCAATAAGGGCAATATTAAATCTACAGTATATAACAGACGTTAAGGGTTATTTAAAAAAATTAAAATAATGACAGCGCCTTGTTTATATATATATATACAGGGTGTCCAGAAACTCTACTGACAAACCAAAATAGGAGATTCTTCAGATAATTTTAAGACAATTTAACTCAATTCACCTAGTCCGAAAATGCTTCCTAAGCGAGCTAGAGCTTTTTTAAGATGGCGCCTTGTAAATAGTTTTTTTTATATACCTCTAGAACGCTTCTACTCTTACTTTAAGTCATTAGGATACACCGTTTTCTAGAAAAATGGATTTGAAATTTTTTTGTTTTTTTGACATTAAGTTAAATTTACATTTTTTGCACTAGTTGGCTCTGAACTGCCAACAAAAGTAAAACCTACGTTTTTCATTGTCAAATTGTTGTCAGTTCGCGAAGTTTATCTTTTAATTTTTTACTTTACCAGGCACCATCTTCAAAGAGCTCTAGCTCCCTTAGGAAGCATTTTCGGACTAGGTGAATTGGGTTAAATTGTCTTAAAATTATCTGAGGAATCTCCGGTCTTCGTTTGTCAGGAGAGTTTCTGGACACCCTATATATATACAGGGTGTCTCAGATAATAAGGGTGGCAATATTTCAAGGGTACATAGAGAAACTCCAGATTAGAGATTTGAGATAATAAATCTATGTCCGGAAATGCGTTGCTTCCGATATACAGGGCCTTGAAAAAATTCAAAAACGATACTCAAACCTCTTGCCAGTTGCGGTATTAATTTTGTTTTCGTTGTCGCCATGACAATATTCATTGTTCACTACGTTTTTATTGTCACCTGAAGTTTTTCGATAATGAGCTCTTTGAAAGACATCCAAATGGATTTTATTTTTTTCGCGGAAACGACGCGTCGGAGAAGAAAAAAACAAAGAGAGCGTTTCTTTTCCAAATTAATTGGGAATGTGAAAAATGATTCCAATATTTGGAAAAACCAGTGGCGTGCTACATTTTTCTCTTAAAACTAAGTGAGAAAACCGAAAGTCCGGTCCTGGAAATTTTTAGAAGAGTCGGATTGGCACATAAATATGACCAATACTTTGCTTGACATACTCTGGAAATTTTAAGAAAATCGATCAACGCGTTTTCAAAATACAGACAAAACATATTAATTTTTGAATTTTTTCAAGGCCCTGTATATCGGAAGCAACGCATTTCCGGACATAGATTTATTATCTCAAATCTCTAATCTGGAGTTTCTCTATGTACCCTTGAAATATTGCCACCCTTATCTGAGACACCCTGTACATATATATATATTATTGTTTTATGCGTCTTTACGAAAATATTGATCAATACTCTACACACTTAAACATACATACCCATGATTCGAGAAATAAAAACAATATTGATGTACTTAAAACCAAGAGTGGCCAAAAGTAGGTATTATGTTAATTATTATGGACCGATGTTTTTTAACAAATTAAATGTGTCTATACGCAGCTTAGAAGTAGCAAATTTAAAAAAAAACAGTGAAGAATCTATTATTAAGTAAAGCGTATTATAATTACGAAGAGTTTTTAAACGACTCTGTTCTATAGTATATATTATTGTGTTTGTGTTTATACTACTTGCATGTATGTACTGTAACTGTTATTACTCCTAGACGTGTGTAAGCCTTGAGCAAGACATGAATAAAGAATAAATAAATGAATAAATAAATAAATAAGTTTCGGGCCTAACTACCAGATGGCACCACTAACAAAATATCTAGATGATTTTTCGGAAGTACCAACCTTTAAAATATTACTGTCAAAATTTTATTGAGTTACAGTGGTTTAAGTGACGCTACTTTTGTGATTCTTAAAAGAGATGGATTCAAAGCAATTTTGTGTGTTAAAAGAAAACAAAGCTTACTTACAATTTAAATTAAAAGACGCATCTATAAATGAAACTTGGTCTGAACTAAAACGTTTAAATATTTCTAAGAATAAGCAAAATCATCTTCACTTCGATATATCGTCGCCTAATAATTTTAATGAATATTTTGTAAATTCAGTTAAGCCCGTAATAAACCATAATTTTCGTTCACTACTAAATTTTTATAACAATAATTTAAAACACGACATTTACAAAAATCTATCATTTGCACCAACAAACGAAGAAACCGTATTTAATATAATAGCTCGTCTAAATGGGCGTTTGGTTGGTTCTGACGGTATCGATATAAAAATGATTAAAATTTGTTTACCAGTTATTTTACCATATGTAACACATATCGTAAAACTACTGCTTAGTAAAGGGTCAATTTCCCTCTAAATGGAAAGAAGCGCTGATTATTCCTATTCCAAAAAAAACAATCCAGTTGATATGAGTGACTTTAGGCCAATAAGTATTTTGCCGGTACTGTCTAAAATTTTAGAACAAATTGTTAACCTCCATCTAATAGAACATCTTGATGCTTACAATATTTTGCCATCTTTTCAATCTGGCTTTAGAAAAGGCTATAGTTGCACTACAGCTTTATTAAGTATTACGGATGACATAATCAAATACGTTGATGATAATAAGATGGTAGCTCTAGTAATGTTAGACTACTCTAAAGCGTTTGACCTAATCAATCACAACATACTGTTGGCTATTTTAAAACATATTGGCGCTGACACAAACGTTTGCAAGTTTTTTAAAAATTATTTATCCGGTCGCTCACAAAGAGTAAAAATTAAGAATGATGTTTCGTCAAAGTTAGAGGTTACTCACGGTGTACCTCAAGGATCAATTTTGGGGCCTACCTTATATGCTATATACACTTTTAATTTATTCAAATCAATCAAATATAGCAAAGTTCATTGTTATGCGGACGACACTCAATTATACTTAGGTTTCCCTTTTCATGACTTATCTAATGCATCTGCTCTCTTAAATAAAGACGTCAGTAATCTCATATTAACTTCAGAAGATCACTGCCTAAAAGTCAATCATACGAAATCTTATGTTATGATATTTGGAAGTAAACGTTATCTATCTGAAGCAAACGAAAAATTTAATGTTTTTGTCAAAAACAGCAGGATAAATCCCACTACGATTACTAGAAATTTAGGTTTGTACATTGATACTGATATCAGGTTTCGTGAGCACATATCTAAGTTAGTTCAGAAATCTTATGGAATTATGAAAGTATTATACAGTAACCGCGACTTCTTAAACAAAAAGTCTAAATTAATTTTATGTGAATCATTGATACTTTCATTATTTAATTTCTGTAGTCCGGTTTACGGACCGTGTCTAACTAAAATCGAGACGGATCGCATTCAGAGAGTTCAGAATTCATGTCTACGGTTTATTTATAATATCAAAAAATGGTGTCACATAAGTCATAAACTGAAAGATGCTAATTGGTTGAATATGCGTAACGAATTCTCCAAGCTAACACCTTGTTTTATAAAATTATAAATAATCGAATACCAAGTTATTTATTTGAGAGACTAAATTTTCGTACTGATGTGCACAACCTTAATCTTAGATCTAAGGGACTACTTACACCTCCTCTTCATAAAACAGGATTCTTCAAAAGATCATTCTTTTTCAATATCTATAAAGAGTTCAATACCTGCATAATGAATATTGTGGCATCATCGGCTACTAATTTCAAATTTAAACTCCGTAAAATTTTACTAAATGAGCAATAAAAATAAAATCTCACACATTACAATTTAATATCGATTTATAATATTATTCTGGACTTCCATTGTCTATATTTCATTTTAATGGAATAAACACAAAGTTTCGATTGCTATTGAATCTGCAATCGTCTTCAGGTGAATACTAACTGTAACTTATATACTAATACAAAGTTAGTGAAGCGATCGAGCGTACAAAGTTAATGAAGGAGGCGTTACTGTAGACTAAGATTAGTCAGGAGTCCAATTAAGGGTTTCCACACATTGTTAATCGTTTTCGATAAACGCTGCTTCTATAAAACAACAAGAATGTCTTTAGTCAACCCAGCGTTGAGATTAACAATGTGTGGAAACCCTTAATTAGACGCCTGACTAATCTTAGTTTACGGTAACGTCCCCCTTCATTAACTTTGTACCCTTAATCGCTTCACTAACTTTGTATTAGTATATAAGTTACAGTAGTCTCTTAAGTTTGTTAGTATTCACCTGAAGACGATTGCAGATTCAATAGCAATTGAAACGTTGTGTTTATTCAATTAAACTAAAATATAGACAATGGAAGTCCAGAATAGTGTTATTATTTCAAACATAACATTGTCTAAACCATTCAAACGTACAATTTAATATGATTTATATATTTCTTCAGTGTTTTAGCTTAATTTCTTTATTCTTTTCTCTCTGTACTAGGTTCATAAGGAAGAACAGATGACGCTTTGTGTTTACCTGATTATGCGCCTATTGATCTGTAAATATTAAATTGTTTTTTTCCTTTTTTCTCTCGTCCCTTTTGTAGTATTTCGCAGACTAATAAAGAATGTATTATTATTATTATTATTATTATTATTATTATTATTATATATCATTGCTTTTGATGGGAAAACACCGTTCAAGCCTGCTAGGCTTAAAAAATGTAATCCAAAAAACGACCATCAAACGATGGTTTGCCGATTTCAAACGTGGTCGTACGGACACCGATGATGCTAAACGCCTTGGTCGGCCAAATGAGGCAGTTATTCTTGAAAACATTGAAAAAACCCTAAAATCATCATAAGCAATCGCAAAGTGAATTTGCAAGAGATAACTGACACTGAAGTTATCAAAAAGTAGTGTTTACACCATCATACACAAACATTTGGGTATGAAAAGCTGTTTTCCAAATGGGTGCCGCGTTTGCTCACACCAATGCAAAAACAACAACGAGTAGATGATTCAAAGAGCTGTTTAGAGATGTTCACGCAAAATAAGAAGGAGTTTTTGCGTCGGTACATCACACTGGATGAAACATAAATTCACCACTTCACTCCGGAATCAAATCAGCAGTCTGTTGAGTGGCGTGCAAACGGAGAAAGCCGTTCAAAACGTCCAACGTCCAAAGACTCAAACATTGGCAGGGAAGGTAATGGCTTCTGTATTTTGGAATGCAAATGGAATTTTATTCATTGATTACTTGAAACATGGCAAAACAATCAACAGCGACTATTATATTGGTTTGTTGGATTGTTTGAAGGCCAAAATTGCCCAGAAAAGGCCTCATTTGAAGAAGAAAAAGGTGCTCTTTTACCAAGACACTGTGTCACAAGTCAATAAAAACAGCCGCAAAAATGGTCAAATTGGGTTTCGAATTGCTACCGCGCCCACCGTATTCTCCAGATCTGGCCCCCAGCGACTATTGAACTTAAAAAGATGCTCCGATTGGGCTCAGATAAAGAAGTGATTGCCGAAACTGAAACATATTTTGAAGGTCTCGATAAATCGTTCTACACCGGTGGTATCGAAAAGCTACAGAAACGTTGGAAGGGGATTATATTAATGAATAAAAATGAATTTTGGCAAAAAAATGTTGATTTCCTACCTAGGAAAAGTGAAAAAAAATTGGTGTTTTCATAAACTACAGCCAACTATGATTGCTATTTGGTAGATAACCTCCAACCTTTGAGCGTTATACAAAAATTAATGTCATAATTTGATTCCTCATAACAAAAAAGTGCGTTTCAAGGACGTTTTTAGCCCATCTCAATATTTTCAGTTACAAAGAAGTTATAGGCATTTGAAGGAATTGCTATTTTTTCAAAAATTACGAATATCTCAAAAACAATTACGCTTGAGTTTATTTTATAATCGAGCATAGAGATGTATATTAGTTTTTTTCTAACTCAATCATTAACTATACTTCCCATAAGGAACCATCAAATTATGGCTACCCTGCACAAACAAACAAAAACTTAAATAATATAGGGAATACTGAGTAAACGTTTACAGCCATTCCTCGTAAGTAGATCTTTATACTTAAAAAAACTACCCCAATCTCTAAAATGAATTAAAGATTTTGTACGTAACTGCATATAGCGCCAGAGGGCATAGTCCTATTTTCGTCATTGTAATGATTTTTAAAATAAACATTAGACACATTTTGTCTTGGATTCCAAATATTATTTAATATTTTTTAACTAGCATCAACCGAACCACGACTTCTTTACCGCTATTAGAGGATCAAACCCAAAAAAATAGAAATGAATTAAAACAAAATTATACCACGATAAGCGTTAGGTTGAATTCCATGTTAAAAAACAAATGCTTAAATGTCGATGACTTTTTTAAAAGATAAATGACATGTAAATTTTTGAGAGGTGATGATGCTTTATTATTCTTGTTGAATATCAATTGCTTTAACTATGAATAACCTTAAAAAGCGAAAATTTTTAGAAACAATATGTTTTCAAAATCGTTAATTTGATTAGCGTAGCACAAAAAGCAAAATATTTCTAACTTGTTATTTAACGTACAATTGTTAACAATAATTGTTTCGGAATTTCTTTTTTTCGATTACTTCAAACAACTGTATTCAAAATTTGTTTACGATTAATCGTTATGCCACAGTAATAAAAAACAAAAAAAACTTGCCATTAAAAATTAGCACACATTTGATAAAACGTTTTTTACTCTTAATTATAAAAATATGTAAATAGAACTTAATAAAAATTTTATTACTGTAGACATTACATAACAATAACTTAAACTTTATTACTTATCTTGGGCCATTTCAATTAATACAATAATGTGAATTGTCTCTATTTATAACTTTTTTAATCTTACCTAATCAACTAAACTTACAGTTTGGTTACTAAAATCGCTATTCTGTGCGTCGTCGTCGCAGTCGTTGTTGTCGGTTGTAGGTTCCCCGTTGTGATGGATTAAATTTAACATGTGATTCTTATGTATTTTTAAAGCTGATTCCGAATACGGCCCTTACTTTTCCATATCTGGAACAGTTTTCGAGATATTCGACTTTAAAGTTCGAAAATTTCGAAAAAAATTTTACAATATCTCAACCAGTTTTATATACTACAACCAACCATACAGTATTTTGGCTGTAAGTTTGATTATGAGCCGTATATTAACAGTTTTTTTCCTTACGATGTATAATTTACAATTGACCGAGAAATAAATGTAGATATTATATAAAAAATAACCTTTATTCTTCAGAAATGCACTAAACATATATTTTGTATGTGTTTATAAAACCTCGATTATAGTATTCATGTGACAATTTTTTATTTTAATTGCTGTGTGTTCTGGTATTGGCAGTGGCTTGAAGTCACATTCAGATAATTTCTTCGCAAGATTTGTACGATCCGAATCGGTTACATCCCTTACTTTATCCATCTCACTTTCTCCAAATTTCTGTAGTTGTTCGATATCTACGGTACCATCTTGTCTCAAGATACCCATTTCTTGCCATAAACATACGAAAAATTTTCCATACGTGCTGTCGAGAGGCGTTTCTTCATTTGTTAAGGCGCTATATAAATCATCTAGTTTTAAGTTATTCTTTTGCAAGCATTCTTTTGGGGATCACCAATAACAACCTATTGAAATAAATTACGTTTTAGGTATTAGTAGATATTTAATAATAGCCTACCTTAACACAGAAAAATACAAGCAATAGATACTTCATGCGGTCCATAACGTATAAGTTAAAATGACTGGAATTCTATCTACCAATTGTATTTATTTAAATACGTGACCTTCATAAAAGACGTACAACTTATTAAACACGACATAAATATTTAACTCTTGCCCAGACGACTCAAAAAGTACGTGCTTGAACTTACATTTTCGTTTATTAAACTCCAACTTAATTTTGTATTCTATTTTGTTTGCATTTGTTCAAAATTAATAAGGATCTTTAATCATCAGTTTAATTTAATAAAATAAACATGTATCAAAAAACGGAAGCCTTGCTTAACATAATAACGCTATAGTATAGGTAAACCAGATACATTCAGTTTAATGAGTAAGTATAAAATTTCCTTTTAGTTAGTAGCTAAATCATTTACTACACATTTATAAGATATTAAAATTGTTGATTCCTTAAAGTTTTTTTAACATTGTTAATTTAATGCCGATTATAGTTGCTTAATCTTACTCAAAGATCTTTATTTTTGGAAAAATTTAACACAATTAATACAATATAGATAGACAAAACAATGAAAGCAATAAAACCATTATTTGTCATCTGAGAACCGGCGAAGTTTACCAAGTCAAAAACCAATTATACGGAAATGTTATGTATTTTTCAAATAATTCTAGTAGGTTTTTTATTTTGTCAATAATTGTTTGTTAATAAATAAAGTAATCACTAGGTTCTTATAAATTCGTTCAAATAACTTGGTGTACGGCGATTTCTATTAGATCTTCGAACTGGCGATGTTGGATGTTCTTTAACTGATTTGGGCATGACTTGAATTGTTATTTCTTTATTAGAAGCCGATTTTGTTGATTTTAATTTTGAATCTTCTGGCACCACTAAAGATTTTTCTAATCTATGTCGTAAAACTGGTTCATCTATATCAAAATGCACTTGCTTCTGTGACTCCTCTAGTTCATTTCGTACAATTTTTTCTGTTTTTAAAAGTTGATTTATATGTCTTTTTAAAGTATACCCTGTATGTAGTTTAACAATGTGTTACGGTTATTTTGCATAATGTATGTTAAAATAACGCCTGCAATAGCGCAACCATGAATACAAAAATCAATTCAATAGTTTGATTAGGATTAGTAGGGGAAATATATAAATTTTAAAAATATGCGCAATTTTGGGTGATAGCTATTTTTTCGAAAACCACGAGTTGTGACAGGTGACTGAGTTACAGTCTAATCAATTTTTACAATTAAATAGCTACTAATAGCTAAATAAAGATAAATAATAATAAGTGTAATTAACGAACGTCCAGTCGGTGAGTTAAGAACTTAATAATCCGCTCTGTGTAATTATAATTTTTCCTTTTAGTGGTTTTTTTTCCTTTTCCTTACTGGCACTTTCTAGAATTCTTATCCCAGTTCATGATTTTGGGTAATCTTTATCAGTTGTGACTGGTTAAAACCTCGCTATCTGGGATGAATTCGCAACCCATCAACTTCTGATTTATTTGCTGGTTAATGGATATTTGGTCAAAGAAAGCGTTCCGTAGAAGCTTTTCTGTTTTTTTTTTGGTTATTGCCTTATCTACCGCTACATTTTCGTCAAGACGAACAGCATAAAGCCGTTATCAGTACGGGTACGCAGGAGTAAAGGTCAGGAAACATTATTGTTATCCGTTTTGAAATATAATTATCAATGCTATTATGCTACGTTTTGAATCAAAATAATTGCTTTATTATTCTTCTTCAAAGAATTGTAATTTTCTAATTACGTTTATTTATTACTAATAATTTCTGTCGAGTTAAAATTTTGAATGCGTATTCGATTAAATTTTTATTGCGAATTTGTGTATCGAATTGCATTGTCATTTCTTAGTTATCATCAACGACATAAAAATTTAATCGAGTACAAATAATTTACATTTTGCAATTCTTCTAATTACTTTTATTTATTGCTGTAATAATTATTGTCGAATTAAAATATTGTATGCGTATTCGATTAAATTTTTATTGCATATTTGCGGCATAAAATTTAATCGATTACAGATAATTTGTATTTTATTTTTAGGTACATTTATTAATATTGTTGCGCTAATTACTTTATCTGTCATTTAGTTTTAGTATAAACAAAAAAAAATCGTAGTACTACGAAGCATAACAATTGTTATGTTTTATCGCTTTCACTGGTTTAATAATTTATCAATCAGTGGTTTAATCTTAAAGCTGGCAAAACGTAGTATTTTAAGCGTGATATTCAAACAGAATAGACGCTTGTTGTTATCGGTACTGACTGGCTTTATAATTAATAGTTTTTTTTCTCGGTTATTTTGTCATTATTATTTTACAGACACCCAAATATACTCATTTTAGTATCTTATACATCACGTATGTGTTTTACTGTTCCTTTTCGAAGCTGCACCGCGAAAGTAGCTACCTCGCGTTTCACAGTGTGCTTGATTGTAGCTTGGCGCCCATTTTAATTTCTACATCTGACTTACTGACCCCAACCCACTCTCCGACTGAAGGGCAAATTGAACTATCGCTTCGCAATCGTAACAACCTGTTCTAGATTTGTTATTCATATTTTTTTATATCGGGTTCTTCTTTTCCAATTACACATTATATGCTCTATGTGTAATTACAAAAGAAAAAAAGTCAAAACATTGTTCATATCCTAGGTAACCTGATAAAAAAGTAATTAAAATTTTAAAAGTATAGAAGAGTCAATATATTACAACCACTTTAAGTCAACTTCGTTTTTACTATTGAGCTTTATTATTCAATTGTTATTAATTGGTAATTATTATTAACTGGTAATTAGATAATAAAAGCTCAATAGTATAAAAACAAGTTGATATAAAATGGTTTTGTTTTAATTATTTTTTTTTATCAGGTTACCTAGGATATGAACAATGCTTTGACTTTATTTCTTTTGTAATTACACATAGACGATACAATGTGTAATTGAAAAAGAAGAACCCGGTATAATTAGTCAGTACTTATTCAATATCAGTAAAAAATAATTATTTGAAATGAAAAACTAAGGTACTGTGTACATTATCGGACAATACCTAATTATTTTGTAGTAAATGTTGATATCTACTTAATATTGTTCCTCAGACAGTAAAGTGAAAAAGAGTAATAAAATATAAACATAAATTATAGAATTATAATTAAAGTAAAGTAAATATTACAATAGGTAGTAAACAACATGGTTTATCAAATGCAATATTACAGTAAGACGAACTAGGTACATTACATAAATTAATTTTTAATTCGGTCTTTGGCCGTCGCTAAAAATAATGACACCGACTTTTTTATTTGGGTGTCAGGTACATCTGCAAACCGGCGTCGAACAGCAGCTGAAACAAAGTAAACACTTATATGTATAGATATAGTTTAAAGTCTGTTTAGACTGGTGTCAACAGTCAACAGTTCAGAAATTTACATATTACTTAATAAGAAATAATAAGAAACTAGTTCTGGGATTTCGGTAATTTTTAGAATAAAACACCGTCAAACTTTTATAGAATAAATGTCGCAAAATTCATAAAAAAATTGAATTGAGAAGCTCGTATTATTTTCACAATTTTATTAAAGTAAAATTTAAAAAAACCAAACCTCAGCATTTATTTAAACGCCTACAAAAATATTTAAATTCGGTTAAGTTTTGTGTTTGAAAATAATAATTACATAAAAAATTAAAAACATTTTTGCCATTAATAACAAAACGCTTTATTACTCTTACACCAAAACGACAAAAAAGAAACAAAACAATATTCGTCTTTTAGAAGTTGCATTTACTTTTTTTACAGCAATAAAACATTACTTCTGTTAATGACGTAAATGCATGAACTAGAAATAATAATTTTCTGTAAGAATTTATTTTTTCTCGAATAAATGAATGTGCCAAGTTTTCATTAGTTTTTTTCAAACTTTTAAAGACTTAAAGTTATTAATAAATCTCTTAATTTGTATTCAAAAATAATAAAATTTCTTTAAACTATAACCTGTTCATAGGTTGTTTTAAGATCGACTTTGTTTTCATTTAAACAACCAGAATAAGTTTATATTTTAGACAAATCATTATTTTAATTTTTAATCTTTTTGTAGGCGTATCAATAAAGAATGTGCTGTAGGGCTCGTGATTAATATAAGATTATGTTAACTTGTTTAAAATTAATTTATTTTAAAATGAAATTGAATTGTAACAAATTCTGATCATTTAATAATCTTGTCTAAATGTATTCTGATTTATCAAAAATATTGTAAACTTAAATTTTTAACAATAATACGATTAATTTAAAACAATATAAATCTATAATTAATGTATAGATTTATTATACACTTACGCAAATAGTGTGTACCTCTATTACAGTTGTGTGCGTGCCTCGATACGTTTTTTTGAATTAAAAATTTGCATTTTTTTGCGCAAAACTAACAAACAGGAAATCTTTATATTGGGTTTTCCAATACGAGGTGTTATTTAGATATTTAAAACAAATTGCCAATTTTTAATGTAAATGATCGGATGTTTATTTCATTATAAAGAGGAAGGTATGCCGTTAATAGGGGAAAATAACATCAGTTAAATGACCACCACGACCACGCTTACAGGACAATATATTTTTCATGAAATTTTCCGTAACACCTCTTATTGGAAAACCATTTAGTTAAACTTAACAACAATTTATAAAATCATTAAATCTAAAATATAAAAAAGTATACTTACTTAAATTAAATGTGGAGAATTATTGGCACCAACAGAAACACAAAAACTTCAAAACTTGAAAGAAACTTGTCGCTTGAGTGGTAAGCGGATGGTAAATGAACACTATTGCTATTTAAAATTGAAAACGGAGGGTTAGGTTGGGACACTCATTTATGACTCATTTCATTAAAACAGGTAAAGTTACCCTTGTCGTTGATTCTGTATTCTCTGTAATCTTTCAAACACCAAAAACTTTCAAAAATTTTTTAAAAATTGATATTAAATATATACATTATGTGTTTGAAACATACAAAATTGTATTCCAATAAAAGGAAGCAAAGATAAATTAAAAACAAATTGTAATCAACTGAATTCAATATCTGAACCAAAACATTCAAAATGCCTTTTTAGTATTTTGTTTTAAATACGACAAATAAACCTCTTTTTTTAATTAAAATTTATTTATTACAAGTCATGCTTATCAAACTCAATATTAGCATTGATTAGCTTGATAGCGAATTACAATTTTTCAATAAGTATGGCTTCGAATACAAACTAAAATGTTGGTTGTACCATAATGTAATACTCTGAAAATAGTGATTAAAAAATTAAAAATTACTATGTACTGATAAATAAGTCGACCTATTGTAAATAAAACATAAAAGAGCTAGGTATTTGTCCTTGGTATTCGTTGACAACTAGGGACAGGGGGTTAAGCTGGGGCCCCGTTAAGCTTTACCTCAGTTGCGAAAACATAACGGCAAACAATATTTTCCAGGAAAAAACGATTAACGCTTAGCTTTATTTATGGCATTAAACTTGTTTATCTATCCAAAAATTCATTTGATCCACACTGTTTTTCTTATATCGTAATTGCTGTTAACAATTGATACTGAAATCGGACGAATACAAGTAGTCTTAATTAAATTCAAATCAATTGAAGATGATTATGCATTAAGTAAAACAAACAATCCAGGTAAAAGGGTCCGTCTTTTAAACTATTCACCGTTTTTCTTCGAATTCTTAACAAAAGGTGGTTATTTAGCTTTTTACAAATATTGTATTTGAGCACCAATTTCTGCACTATAAAATGAATGTGTTTAATAGAATGCGAAAAAAACATAATATTCTATAATTCATACTAGTTTTTATATACCTATGTCGGTTATGTAATTATTGTAAGAATTCTACATTATTTAAACAAAACCAAACAAAATATAATAATACTAGAAAATCAAATATCGACTTTGCAACTACTAATCTGTATCAGTGAAAACAGTAAAAATATTCGTCAATCAAATGAAATAGTTGGACACCCCAACAAAGTCTCACTACATAAATTCAATGTAAATTCTAGATAGAGTTACAATATCGGAATATAATAAGATGTTGATATTGTATAAAGATGGATTTTAGATCCTCCATCCCTGTATATGTTTCGAGATAAATATAAGGTCGGTTTTACATTGAGTAGCAATATTGACAATTAATTGCCTGTCAATATCGCTTCAAAGCGGTTTTTATATAGTCCTTCAATATTATTTTTACCGCATAAATCTAGTCTAGATTCCGTATCGTTTTACAATATTGTAAGATAGTAGACTGCCAATATTGTAACAAGATGAGTTTTATATGGCCAATATTGGACGATATCCCAATCTCAAAAACAGATCGGTACCACATGGTCCCAAGTTTATGTGCTCCTAGGGCTGTAAGCAAGAGATTTTCATTCAATTTCCAATAAACACAACATAACAAACTGTATAAACTGTAACGAGTGTATCTAGAACATTAAGAAAGTACAGAGAAACTGGGAATTGCAATAGAAGACCAGTTTCAGGACGTCCAAGATATACTATCCCTGCGGATGACGTTTATTTGTGTCTGCAGGCTCGGCAACTGCAAAACCATCTTGACAAGGTTTGTAATGCCAGAGTAAACATTAATTCTGTTAAGAATAGGTTACGGGCAATTGGGATTAGAGCCAGAATGCTCGTTGATGCACCACTGTTAACCAGAACACACCGTGTGGCATGCGTTTGAGATTTGCAAGAGAGAATGTCAACGACTGGGCTAATACTCCTTTTACAGACAAATCCAGATTTACACTTTTTGGATCAGAAAAGACGTATTCCAGTTTACAGGCGTGAAGGTGAGAGATTTGCACAGTGTGCAAGGTGGTACTAGTAAGATGCCCTAGTACTTTATCTCGAAAACAGTAGGGTTTAGAAAAAAATTTAAAATTACGTGGACCCCGACAACTTTTGTATTTAAAACTTTTTCTAAACCCCGCGGTTTCGAGATAAGGTAATAGTGCTTCTTACGTGGACCACCTTGTACCTTTTTGGCGGTGGCTCCATCATAGTATGGAAATCCATCTGTTTTAAATGTTACCATATTTTGAAAGGAATCTCTGACAGCTAGAAGGTATATTAGAGATGTCATTAAAGAAAATGTGGTACCTTTTGTTCCTATTATCGGTGTGAAATTTGTTCTCATGCATGATAATGCTCGCCCGCAAGTTGCTAAAGTAACAACCGAGTACATTTATGAAATTGGTGTCCAAGTTTGAGAGTGGGTAGCAGTAAGTCCAGACTTAAATCGTATAGAACATGTATGTAACTACCTAAAACAGCGCATAAGATTTCAGAATATTACTCCCAACAACCTAGATGACCTGGAACAAGCTTTAGTAAATGAGTGGGAAAGTTCAGATATGGAGTTGATAAGGAACTTGATAAAAAGTTTCCCAGAACGAATGAGAGCTGTTATTAGAACCAGAGGTGGCAATACTAGATACTAAAAATTGTTTTCATTCTGTGTAAATTTTTGTTTTGTTACTTAAGATGTTTCGGTTTTTGGTAAATTTCGTTAATAACCGCTATTTTTGCAATTTTTCATTTTTGGTAACCAAACGTCTCTTTAACTTTATGTCGATTTACTATATATGATTAAACAAAAATTAAAGGAAATAAAAAGTATTGTTCACCATTAATAAACGTGATTAACAGTTTTTAAACTATTTTATAGAGTGAATGTTGAAATTTAATTTAACGTTAGATGTGATTATCACGCCCTAATTTTAAAAAGTCTTAAAAAGGCTGCATAGGTCGGACAAAACGTCGGCAAAATGAAACCAGTGGTCGTTGATTTCATCCTTCCACCTGAAGAAATCCTTAGAAGGACCTATAACTACAATTTAACTGAAAATTATCAAAAATATGCAACCCACGTCATTAACATATTTTATCAACACTATCTAACCTTGGAATGCATAGGTGAAAATAAAGACAAATATAAATGCATAGAACGGGTCCTTAAAGTATGCGGTATTGCTACCTTTACTCCTACGTCTAACAGAAACTTTTTTTAATAACCTGACTTCCTTTTTGGTTTCATATAATATCATAAAATTTACTCCTGCTTGATCCAATACCCCATAAAAAAATCTAAGAGGCCATTTCTTGTGCTTCTCACAACCTTATTTTTCAAAAAAGTGGAAAGAATATCATCTGAAAAAAGAAAGACTGAAACAAGAAAACGAAAAGGCCAAAGCTGAACGAAAACTGAAAAGGGAAGAAAAATTCAAACAAAAGCCATCAATTGAAAACAAAAAGCTTCGAAGAAAGGTTTTATCATCATCTTCCTCAGATTCAAGTCGAGAAGTGATCTTGGAATCTGAAGAGGAACTTTATCACGACTTGCCTCAAATTTCCAATCCAGTGCAGCAAAATTTTGCTGTTGGCAATTTTGTAATTATAAGATATGAAGACGATTATTTTCCCGGAATAGGTATTTAAGGAAATTAAGGAGAGTAGTGCCGTTGTCAGCGTGATGCAAAGGTGTCTAGCAAACACCTTGAAGTGGCCTTGTAAAGAAGATAGTTTATGATATGAATTCAAGGACACCATGGAGATAATAAAAGAACTTTTTAAAGCCAATGAGAGAGGGGCATTCCGCGTCCCAGAATTTTTGAAATATGATGACTATATCTGATTTACTTTTTGTTTCACTACTATTTTTCGTGCCTTCCCTTTTGTAACGTTTTCAGACGATGCTGTACCTGGCTTGCCCAAATGAGTTATCCATTTACAAATTTAAATTGGGTAATACATCCACCAGTTTGAGATCTGTCCAAAATTGGTACTAATAGCAAGGAAATTCCTCAATAAATATGTTTTCAATATTTTTCAAAATGTGTCAGTTATTGGTTCATCTATTGGATATGTGTCAAAAATTAGTATGTCAATTATAGGGTCATTGACATGCTCATTAAAAAATCAAAATATAAATTCAAAATGCGCAAATACAAAAATAGCCAGTACTTATCTTTGATAAAAGCAAAATACAACAGAAGACTAAGTCGTGAGTCGTATTTGCAGAAAATTTCAAACTGACAGGGAAAATTGATGTTTTTTGTGTTAAAGTGTCAGCTAATGGTTCCACTACCTTACTTCTTTAGGACCAATTGCTGAGCCAATAAGTGAGACAATTATCAATATTTAAAACGTTTAAATTAACAAAATTAATAACGCCAATTTAGAATACTGTGATTTCATTTTTCATCTGGTTAAGGAGATGTAGAATTAGTCAAAGTAAATGAGAATTGTATCGACTAGCTTTTTCCAAACAATTCAACAACATATTATTATTGCAACAAAGAAAATTTATCTTTAACTGAACTGCAGATTTGAATTTTATTAATTTTTAGATAAATTCCAAATTACTACGGATTGAACTCACCGCAACGTTTGACATCATTCTACTAAAACTGCATCATACAATCATAAATCATGCAAGAATGACGCAGAACATTCTACCAATCTTCATCTGAAAATCAATTGTTACCAAATGAAAAACCAGTAGAAATACTTCAGAACTCCAGTATTGGCAAGACAAGATGTTAACAGTAGCCAATCGAAGAAAAAAACGTATTCTAAAGAAGAAGGAAGATCAATCATCTTCACTTAGAACCTTAAACTCCTTGAATAAAGATATGACCTAACTTGTTTCTCATTTTCCAAGTAAATTTTTCAGAAAGTCAACGTCAAAATTATACAAATATAAATTATTATTTCAAATAAGGTGCTAAAATAGTTTTTTTAATTTAAACATTTTTTTAAACAAAATCAAGGAAGGTAAAATTTTCTTTGGAGACGTATTGCGTAGTGCAGTTCTGCGGCGAAATACTTATGTGTTTAATCTTACTTACTTATTCGTACTTAACTAATAGGCAGCAAGTTGTCCTGCATAATGGTTTTAAATCAACCGCATTTGTGCAATCGTGTGGCGTTCCTCTAGGTTCTAACTTGGGGCCGCTTTTGTTTTTAGTATACATTAATGACATCTCTAACTGCATCAATAATAGCGAGTTTCTTTCATACGCTTGATGATATAAAACTCTATAGAAGCATAGATACCACTCAGGACTGCAGCTTATTGCAGAGTGATTTGATTAATATATCTGTATGGTGCGTAAATAATGGATTGGAACTTAATATTTCTAAATGTAATGTAATGTCTTTCTCAAAATGTTATAATGTACTGCAAGTTCCCTATAAAATCAATGGTATTACATTAGATAAATTGGAATCAGTGAAAGATCTAAGTATCATATTTGATCACAAACTTAACTTCAATGCCCATATTAATTCTATTTTTTGAACATCTTTTAAATGTCTTGGGTTTTTAATACGTAATACACGGCAGTTTACTAGTATCATTACGCTTAGGAGTTTATACTTTTCGTTAGTACGTTCTCGTCTTGAGTACTGCTCTTCAATTGTCAATCTTCTCATCTTGAAAGTGTGCAGAGACGTTTTGCAAAATATTTGTATTTAAAGGTGCACTCCATTTATCCACCTCGTGGAATCGATCAAAGTTTTTTAAATAGCCAGTTCAGTCTTGATACACTCGTTGCCAGAAGAAATAGATCTGACTTAATGTTTATTGGTAGACTGGTCATGAATTTAATTGACAGTTCATATTTATTATCATGCATACAATGGCATGTACCTACAGTGTATACCAGAAACAAACCCACCTTTCACCTTAATACTATTAGAACAAACGTTGGTGCTAATCCGCCTATAAACAGGATGATGCGAAATTTCAACAGAATTGTTAACGATTTTGATTTTTGTCATTTTGTAAATTTATTAACGCAATTGGTGAAACAAGGGTTAACTAGTAGTTTTGTAATTTTTTATTCAATTTTGACAATTTTATTCTTTCACATTTTTATTATTGTTTTCGTTCTAGTATTATTTTGACATTGTTAACCATTAGCATTATTTTATTACTATTAATTTTGAATACAACGATCATATCTTGTTTGTTGTTGATATAATACATTTGTAGGTACTATTATTATTATTTATTTGTTTTATGATACATTTCTAATTTGCCCTGTAATTGGGGATTAATTTTCCTGTTGGGCAATAAAGGATTATTATTATTATTATTATCTTACATGTTGGAAGTTTTGTTTGTAATTGATATTAGCGTTTACTTTATATTATCTTGGTATTAGTAGCTGAATATTTGCAGGAAAAGTAATGTAAACCAACCATGAAATGTTTAACTAAGTTAATAGATGCTGTATTATGTTACAATTTATTTTATAACATTTGTTTATAAAATTAACCTACAAGAACTCGTCAAATTACAATTATTTATTGACTTTTTTGCTAAATAAATAACATGCTTTATTATGCATTTAGTATTAAATTTGCATTTAGGAAGTTTAACAACCGCATTAAACCGTAACGGTAAATATAATGTTTGCTTGCTAAACCAATACATCGTACTAGTTTTTCTTCTTTTTGCTCACCCAAAAAATTTGCATTAACAATTAGTACAACACTTTTTTTGCACTGACTTTGACTTTGACAACATTTTTGGTAATCTTATTCATGTTGAGCGTATGTAAAACAGCGATAAACATATACAACAACTAAACTAATAATCATCAGGTCATCGCAAAATTTTTTCGCTATATAAACGTCGCGAAAGTATCACACCCCGTTCTACTATATAAAGAAAATTCCCGCACAACTGGTCTTATATATTCAAAATGACGATGCAGTTCATCTTAAGTGTAACGTGCTGGTTTATAGTATTGACAGTAAGTAACAGATAATAAAACGCACCCAGTTAAATCTAAATACACTTATAGATAGTTTTAGGAGAGCATGATCCTTATACAGAGTGTTTAAATCTGCTGAACGTTAAAGAAGATCAACTTCCTCTAATAGCCGTACAAGACAATACGTCCCTCTCTGATCAATCCGGCGATTATTTTTTGTGCGTGTGGAAAATTAAAAATATCATGGATGACCATGGGGAGGTAAACATGAATAATCTGAAAGATTTTATCAAGGAGGAATTAAATAGAGTGACAAATGTTACTCCAGACACTAGCAAACGGGTATCAAACTTTTTGATGAGTGCGATTTAAATGTTTCGGACGCTCTCCAAGAAACTGCAATTAAAATCAAAAATTGTCATGCTAAAATTATGGTGAGCGTTTTAGTGCCCACGTAGCGTTTTATATTGTTGTGATTTTGATAACCAAATAGTTATTGCTTAGATACGTCGAGTATTAAATATTTATTAATCGATTTTTGTTTTACTTGAGTTTTGCTGTTATCATTTTAATTGAATTAATAAATGTACACTATCAATTTAATATTTTTCGGTGTTCAAAAGTGGAACAGATGGAACATATGTCCTCGAGTCAAAGATCCTTAAAAAGTTTGTGCGATTAATGTTGTATGACAGATTTGATCAAAAGGTTATAATAATATCTCGACAATTGTAAAATTCATTTGAGCCTCAAATATTTGTAAAATTGGGTGTTAAAATTTATGACTTTGAAGTTCATAAGATATTCAAAAACAAGCGTTTCGCGCAGAACTTCACATCGATCTGATACTAACGTGTATCGAAAGTGTGCGGATATAAAACATTTTGCACGAAAAATATAATAAACAGCGTCAAAACAAGGTATCGCATGTACGCTGCTTTTAGGACGTGTTAAGAATGAACAAGAAAATGAAAATTGTTTTAGAAAAAAATAGCGCTAAAGAAAAGTTATAGACAATAAAATTTCCAACAACTTTTTTTTCTATAATTAATATTGGTGGAGATATTGTTAAAACAATTAGCGTTACTTGATAGTCATAACTCAGTAATTACTTTTACAAGAATAAATTGTAATAGAACATTTTTTAATATTCTAAGATTTTGAAAATCTATGTTGGTTAAGGGCCTTTTGGCTTGATAGATTATGTCCAAAATTTAATTAGACCTGCACTAGTATAAATAAGGCCAATATGCAAAGTCTTATAAAAATCTGACGGGCCGTTTTTCTGGCACCTTGTTTATAAGATCGTACAGTAGCATACACGAACGTGTATGTATACTACTGTACAGAAATACTTGGCTTTATCAACGCGAGTGTTTATTGCATTCTAAGTTATCGCTTAGATAACGATTTGCAGAAAAAACTTGGGTTAAAGAATACGAGTACTGAAGCAATTGGATCTGGATTTTTCAGTTGAATTACATTGTGAGGTGAATCAGGAGAATCTGATGATGAATGGTTTCAATTGTTTCTTGACGACGTTTTGACAAGATCACAGGGTCATCTTCGTTCGAGCTGGTGCTTTACTTCGCGTCAAGCATGAATTGCTTTTTGCTTCGATCGTTGAGGTTAAATATAAAACTCCTGGGCTCTGGGTTTGGCTCCGCCTTGTGAATGATTTCTTACAAAACAACCATTTGTTTTTTACCACGTTTCGACAAAGTCGCACTTGTCATCTTTATGTCACGTACTGAACTTCTTTAAAAAGATCATAATGAATAATTTAGCTTTATTGATAAATTCCAAATACTCCGCCCTTCTTCCTCTCATTGCATTTCATTTTGCGATTGAATCTGGAATTTGTAGAATATACGATTCATTGGGTTCCTTTATTTGTAAAGTAGGTACTACACAAAATTTTTATATACAGGGTGCTGCACTACTAACAAATTATTCTGTAGCATTAAAACGACAAATAATGTAAGAAATTCTAGAGCATACATATACGGGGTGATTCAGCTAACCCGTTCATTAGAAGTTTATGGACTTCCCGTTGAAATATTTGTTTAAAAATTTGGAATAGGGGATTGCTCAAAAAGTTCTATTTAATTAAAATATTTCAGCTTTTCTAGCGAAGTGGCTACCAACTTTCTTATTTTAAATAGAATGATATATTTTTTTTGTATAATTGGATTCTACGCTAAAATCTGAGTTACTTTCATGTAGCACAACCTATATGAAAAATCAATATATTTTGTGAAATATAGATATCTCTCGTTAAGCAAACGGCAAGTTCTTTCAATAATCTTGTTTACAAGTTTGATAAATAAGGCACATTGTTTTAATTTCCACAGGCCACTAGTCAGAAATTATTTAATAAACTAGAGAAATATTGTGTGTCGAATGTAAATATGTACATCGATAGCAGGAAAATGGTAACAGATAGGTATAGGGAACCCTTATGAAGATTGAAAGACCACTTAATTCTCCATCATATAGAGCAACAAGATACAGGGTGTTCTATTTAAAAAATTGACTTTTGGGCAGTTGAAGTTAGTCAGATTTAGCCAAACATTTTGAACACCCTGTAAATAATGAGATGTCAAATTACATATCATTTAAAAACTTAACAGTTCTCCTAAGTATAGCCCAAATGTTGTTACTATAACTTTCTTTTTCAATCATTGACAAGCGTTTGAAAACAATACTACAAAACCAATTTTTCTCAAAAAAATTAAAATATCTCAAAAACTATTGATTTTTCATTAAGGTTGTGCTACATAAAAGTAACTTAGATTTTAGCGTAGAATCCAAATATAAAAAAAAATATATCATTCCATATAAAATAAGAAAGTTGGTAGCCACTTCCGGTGTAACCGAAAGTGCTAGAAGAGCTGAAATATTTTAATTAAATAGAACTTTTCGAGAAATCCCTATTCCAAATTTTAAACAAATATTTCAACGAGAAGTTCATAAACTTCTAATGAACGGGTTAGCTGAATCACCCTGTATAGAGATTATTTGAGACCACATTTTAAAAATATTTTAAATTATACAGAGTGCTCCAAAAACACGTACCATATCAAAGTTGGGTTATTTTAAATGGATCACCCTGTATTTTTTTCTGATATAAATCGATTTTACCTGATTTACAGACCCTCCAAAAAAATACAATAACTTCAAAATAAATAAGAACAAGCAATTTTGTCTTACACCACCTTACTAAGAGCTTTCATTATCCCTTTTGCAATATTTACTTTTATGTTATATGATATACAGGGTGTTTTTAATACTACCGCATAATACTAACCACTTAAAACTTAAATAACTTACTTAACTTAAATAGAACACCCTGTATTTGTGTAGCCTGATGGAAGCTAGAACTCATTACCTTTCAGTTGGTATTAGAGTTACCAATCCCTAATAAGTTTATGAGATATTTTAAATTTTGCTAGTTTAACAATTTGCGATTTACTGGAATCTAAGTTACCTGTAAAATATCGTAAAATGAACATTATCTTGCAACCATATTTATTGTATAGGCCAATTCAACTTTAAATATTAACCTTTAAGACATTTTTTAGAACAAAAGAAAAAAAGAGTCAGTCGCATCACTCCCGCAGGTCACAAACAACAACAACGATTATTTGCTACAGCAAAGACCGATCACACTGTAAACATTGGCAACATTGTTAAAAAACTTCTAAAAATAATGGTTTTAGAAATTATCGTACCACTATTAGAGCGATTTGTATCAGTCTTAGTTAACATGTTAATGAAGATGTAATGGGTTTTTGATGTCGTTAACCTTTGGGAGGTCGCGCGCGGACTCTCATTCCGCAAGTTTAAGATTTTTGGTATATTTTTTTAACGCGCGGTCATATTGTGGTGGGGTTAACAGTAGTCTCCTGAAATACCCTAATAGTGAGTAGTAACAAGTCATAGGCCGGTGAGTGCATTTGTTTCGTTGTTGTGTACGTTGCGGAGTGATACTCCGCGTGCGACTTTGCTTGTGCGTTTTTTTTCTAAAGTGATATTTCAGTACCGTTTTTATTCAAGGTAACTACAGTATTTTCCTTCTAAAATATTTTAAAATAGTATTTTCAAAATGTTTAGATGTGTTCCTGGGAAAAAGAACAAAGACATTTAGAGAAACTCATGGCAGAATGCTTGGCGGACGAACATATGCCAGCTACTGCTTATGAAGATGACGAAGACGAATCGGAAGAAGATATTGTAGTGATGGAAGAGATCGACAGCAATACTGAACAAGAAATTTCAGATGATGAAGATGACATTGTTGAAATTCCAATTCAGGAAGCAATATTCATTGGAAAGATAATACAACCATATGGTCTAAACATCAAATACCCAGACGTGGACGAACTAGAAAACAAAATTTAATAAAACATCTTCCTGGTGTGAAGCCGCCAGTGAAAGACTTGAAGAAGGAATTGGAAATTTGGTCTTATTTTTTTCCGATACAATTTTGAATGTAATCGTTGAATGTACAAATCAACATATACGAGAAAAACGTGAACATTATCAACGAGAAAGAGATGCCAAAGATACAGATTTATTGGAAATGAAGGCCTTGGTTGGTCTTATATATTTATGTGGAGTTTTAAAGTCAAGCCGATTGAATGTCGATGAATTGTGGGACAAAAATGGTACCGGGTAGAACTATTTCGACTTACGATGTCTCAACAAAGGTTTCGTTTCATTTTGCAACATCTCAGGTTCGACGATTCAACCACTCGTGACGCACGCAGGAAATATGACAAGCTTGCTCCCATTCGACAGATATTTGATAATTTCGTCAACAAATGTAAAACTGCATACTCGCCATTTGAAAACGTAACCATTGACGAAAAACTGGAGGCGTTTCGCGGACGGTGTAGTTTCCGTCAATATATACCTAGCAAACCCGCTAGGTATGGCATAAAGGTGTTTGCATTAGCAGATTCAAAACATTTTATACACTCAATTTAGAAATATATGTTGGTCGGCAACCGGAGGGCCCTTTCGCAGTAAGTAATTCGCCGAATGATATTGTTTCAAGACTTTGTGAGCCCATAAAAGGGTCTGGCCGAAATGTTACAGTCGATAACTGGTTTACCAGTATGACTCTCCTCGACAATTTGCTGGCGAATTACAATTTAACTCTTCTGGGTACAATAAGGAAAAACAAAAGAGAACTTCCATTAGAATTTGCTCGTCCATCAAATCGTCCTCCTCAATCTAGCATGTTTGCTTTTAAAAAAATGCAACATTACTATCATATATTCCAAAGAAGAATAAAATGTTTTATTGGTGTCAAGTGTGCATTTTGACGATAAAGTCAATGAAAACACAAATAAGCCAGAAATGATAATGGACTACAATGACACTAAAGGAGGGGTTGATTGTGTCGATAAATTGTGTGCAGCTTATGATGTCTCAAGAAACACTAGAAGATGGCCCATGGTTGTTTTTTATTCGTTGTTGAATGTCGCAGGAATTAATTCTTTCATTATACATTCAACCAGTAATTTGAACTGGAATATTCGTCGTCGATTGTTTCTACGAAAATTATGTTTTCAATTGATTGAAGGTCATCTTCGTCGGCGTGTAAATCAGACAATTCCAAATATCATGAAAATTCGAATAAGGGGAATATTAGGATTAGAAGAGCTTCCACCTCATCCAGTTTCAGATAATGCTCGTGGTCGATGCGCTTATTGTGATCGAAAAAAAAACAGACCAACACGATTTTCGTGTGTAAAATGTCAAAAATTTGTATGCTTGGAGCATTCGTTGAATGTATGTACTGATTGCTCCGTCCTCGAAAATGAGAGCGAATGAAACTTTGTTTTTGCATTACTCATAGATTCTAAATTTTCTTTATTAAAAGTTAGGTTCTTATTTTTTAATACAAATACATAATATCTTAAAGTTTTTTGTTTTTTATTTCAAAAATGCATTCATTGTAACCAATTTCTCATAGCGGATTGACAGTCCGCGCGCGACCGTTCTTGTATTAAAATTAGACGCGACCTCCGAAAGGTTAAACATCAATAAATGGTGACCGGCGAGCGTGATTCGACTGACTAGAGCCCGAGATATATAAGCACATTTCTGTTCATTTTTTTCTGAAAAAAAATAAATATTTTTAAGGTAAATGTTTAAAACTGAATTGGCCTATACAAATGGTTGCAAGATAATGTTCATTTTACGGATATTTTACGGTTAACTTAGATTCCAGTAAGTAGCAAATTGTTAAACTAGCAAATTTTAAAATATCTCGAAAACTATCAGAGTTAGGAGTTAGTAACCCTGACTGAAAGATAATTAGTACCAGCTTCCAACAGGCTACAACAGGGTGTTCCATTTAAGTTAAGCAAGTTATTTAAGTTTTAAGTCGTTAGTCTTATGCGGTAGTATTAAAAACACCCTGTGTGATATAACATAATAGTAAATATTAGAAATATGATGTTGAATGCTCTTAGTAAGGTGGTGTAAGTAAAAGTTGCTTATTCTTACTTATCTTGAAGTTATTATATTTTTTGTATGATCTGGAAATCTAATAAAATCGGTTATCTCCGAAACGGAAGTAAGTAGCTTTAGGGACATGCTAAAGAACATACATCATTTTTTATCGTATAATTCAAAAATAGAAAAAAATACAGGATGTTCTATTTAAAATAAGCCAACTTTGATAAGTTACAAGTTTCTGGAGCACCGTGTACAATTTTAAAATGTGGTCTCGAATAGTCTCAATATATGTATGTCTTAAGATTTCTAATATTATTTGTCGTTTTAATGCTACAGAATAATTCGTTGGTAGTGCCTCACCCTGTATGAAAATGGATCGTGGTTTGTTCGAATGCTTAAAACTTAAAAACGACTGGACCAAATTAGATAATTCTTCTGCGGGTTTATTCGTAATTACTACACAAAGGTTTACGAAAAAAAAAGCAAAAATTCTCAACAGGTGGTGTTTTATCATTTAAGCAAATTTCGGGTGAAATCATAAATGCTCGAATTTATTTCAATTTTAGAGAAAAGTTTGTCGGGTCAGCTACATTTTACATTTCTGTCGCATCAATTTGTTATTTTTTCTGGAACTATTTTTCGTGTTTTTGTTCTTTCGTATTCTGTTACAGCTTGTTGCCGGAGCAATAATAAAGCAAATATTTATAACAGCTTCGGAGTGCTTACTCGTAGCTCGCTTCGTAAGAGGGCCGAAAAAATTGGGGCACCACCCACCAATTATTGTAATTAATGTCAAGCAGTAACAACTTAAGATACAAAGCATATAGAAGAAGTAACACTAAATACTGAAGCGGACTACCCAGATAAAATAGTCCAGATGGATATCGTCAAAGTTATAGTACTGCTCTGGCCGCATATGTAACCTACCTTCAATGTAACGACTAATTTCAGATACCGCTTCGATTATCGCTCAAACACGAATTAAAAAAAAACTGATTAAATTAAATTACTGCCCTAATTATGCATTGATAAGACGTATACTTATTGAATCTGACACGAAACAAATATGCAGTAACTTGTCGAAGGATCCTACGATCACATTAAGGTTTACAATCTGCGTGTATAAACTGACATATAAAGAATACTAATATTTATCTCACACATGAATAGGATCATAATCATGAAAGTTTATAGAAATCGTCTCGTGTGAACAATTAACTTAAAATTAGAGCACTTATCCGGTTCAAGTCAAGGTTATAGTTCGTTATATTGTCCAGGTGAATTGCAATTTGACAGGATGATAACCTGGGCACACTGGTGTCGAGATCAAATATCATCTGCAGCAGCGGCTTAGATATTACCGATGTGCGATTTATTTATTTATTCGTATGGTACATTTTAAGTATTGTACTGTGATGTAAGTGTTACATATGGTACCCCAGAAGATTAGTATAAACCTGTATAGTGTAGTGTCGAAATCGTGTGCAATAATATGCATAATATGTGCGATAATTCAAATTTACAATGTAGTAGCAGTCGCAAGGTACAGAAAAGCAATTGACTGTACAGGGGAAATTTGTCGAGGTATTAATTTACCCCCAGGTGGTAGTTCTAGAAGAGTACAAAATGACGGTTACCGGCATGTTCCAGTATTTCAGGGATAATGGTTTACTTACGGCAACCGACGGTGTTGAATCGCTTAAAGAGAAAATTCCAGCATCGAGTACAGAGCGGTAACCGCTAAATCTGCAACTAATTAACCCACTTAGATAATTGTTTAAAAAGAATATTTATATTTTTTTTGTTCGATAACTACTGAGAAAGTGGCGGGTATCCAAGGTTACTTATAGTTGGTGAAGGTTTCGATTTTGTTCATTTGCTTTCGCTCACGTTAATTTAGATTTTTATGTTTTATTATTTATCTTTATGGAAACGATGCTTAGGCTTAATTTCAATAATTTACATCGTCGACGAACACACAATTCGCGTGAACGAAAATTTCACCTTCCCTCTACGTGTAAGTATTACGTGTAGCCGGAGAGAAAACACTTAATCCGCCAATTACCAAGGACCAAGGACAACGAAATTGAGCCGTATTGATAATATCATCAGAACCTATTATTTTGCGTCCAATTTTGACCTTGGGCCATATGTAAAATAAGTTACCCAGCGCGAGACGCAAAAAAGACTAAAAACGAATTTATTAGACGAACCAAAAAACAACGCATCAGAATTATTTGCATATCATTTCTCCACTTCTTCCTTTGCATCGTTTATTTTTTCGCCGCTTACTCTTTATCTTGCACAGTCTGGCTCTCCTCAGTTTTTCTTTTTCCTTTATTTACTCTCTCCATATGTACTTCTGGTTCTCTTTTGTCTTTGTAGACTATTCGCTTTGAAATTTGAATTATTTAATATAAATCGAAATGCTTAATTTTAAATAAATGTACTTCGAGGTTATATTGCTATGGTCCAACAGAGTTAAAGTTTGACATAAGGTCAGCAATTTCCATATAGACACTTGAAATGTTTTAATCCAAAGTTTAGACAAGGTCTATAGAAAACTAACGAACATTTATTAATCAATTATCAAATCATCATCCAAGTCAAAAAAGAGGTGTACTCATAGACAGTTACAATTCTCAACGTAGAAATAGAATCTCCTCAAAGAACTCTACATACTAACGGTTTCCCAACTCAAGAAATAAACAGAATATTTTGAGAAGAGACACCAGCGGTCGGTGTGAATCATAGCGCGTCTGTTGAACTTAAAAATTTATGGTGTGACGTAAAAACGCGTTATGCGAAATGTAATGATGAATTTTCTATTTTAATTGCAGCAGTTAAAATCGAAAATAAAAAGTCGTTTATTGAAGAATCGATAACTTTAGAGTATTTTTCGCTGTACTTAAAAAGCCCCGATTAAGATGTGTTACAAACGAAAGGAAAGCTTATGGTATAATTAAGAGTCAAACTGCATTAACATATTAAAACTATTAATTACGCACATATTACAAAATAAAAGAGAAAATCTAATAACTAAAAGACAAATGACAATAAATATAAATATAATAAAACTTTCAAATAAATTCTGCAGCAATGGGTTGGTCCGAACTTGAAGAAATTGGAGCTTTGGTTACGAAGTTAGTATTCCACACCTAAAAAAATAAATGATTAATTTTCAGATCACATCACTTCTTGTAACATACCATCACACGAGAATCCGAACCTGCCGAAGCAAACTTTTCGCCGTCCACGCTGAAGGCAACAGCATTAATCGCTCCATCGTGGCCCTGTAATGTGTATAATGGACGACCTTCTAAAGCATCGACAATTTTTAGAGTTCCATCCTTTCCGGAGCTTAGAAAATAATTTGCGTATGGGTGCCATACCACACAAGTTTGCGTGATCGTGCACAACATAGTGCTGTTGTAGTTGATTATTACGAATGTCGTAAATTCTTACGCTTCCCGTGCTCGTAGACAGACAAACTGAATTGCCGCTGTGATGAAAATCTACGTACGTACCGGTACCTTTAATAGAATAATTCAAAATCTTGAAACAATTATTTTACTTGATTAACATTAAGTATAATAACATAATTATTTTCCTGATATTAAATTAAACTAAAAATTTATTTATAAAAGTCTATTAAATATGTATTCCTGATTTTAAAAATAAAAAAGACATTTGGAATTATATACAATATCAAACATAGAAATTGTATGGAAACAGTTTTTAATGGTAAGGTATGCGTACAATCATGAAATTTAAAACTTAGACACCACAATTTCTGTAAACAAAAGTTTGCACATTGTGAAGCGGGCTTAAGGGTATCATTTACAATTCTAACAGCAGGTAGTCTCAGCAGGAGTTATCTTATAGAAGGACTGTAGAATGAATCATTACACTAAGCACGTTTTAGAAAATAGGTAATTTACGTTGCTTACTTAATTTTTTCTTTAAAGAATATATTTGAAGGTATCGCTAATTAAACACCATAGCTCGATTAATTATCGAATCAAGATTTTGTTAAAAAAAAAAAAAAAACTTAAAATCAAAACCCATGTTATGACCTGATTTTTATTATTTTTTATATATTTTGTAGTTAATTCTCTTTCATTTTCTGCAAGTTACTAAATTAGAGGATATATTTAGGTTCAGTAATAATGTTTTATTCTATTTTCAGGCGGTTTTAGGACTTAGTTTTTGAAAACAGTCAAAAGTCTCTGTTGCATATATGCAACACTAGGTTAATAAGGTGCAACATAAACGAAGTAAGAATTATTTTCAAAAATGTATTCAATAAGTAATTGTGTGAAATATAACATTACAATCTAAACATATTCCTACACCGCATTTCTTACACATAGTACGAGTAATAGAATCACATCCTTCACCGGCATCTTTTCCTTTTTTTGTCTGGTATGTACATGAGCAGATGACTGCGGTCATCATATCTAACATTGTCTGGCACTTTATTTCCAGATAGACTTCGTTTAGCAGTTGGTGGTCTTCCTGGTCCCTTTGCCTCAGTGCCATACATATTCAAATAACTGATAGCAATATCTCTACGAAATTCGAGCTGAGACTTTGACTTGTTTTTGGCATTTTTACATATAATCCATGCATTATTTATTGATACGTCCAGAAGCCACGAAAATAGACACCACCACCATTTCTTTGTTCTAATTCCAATTCTGTAGGTCGACACATTTTGATCCATAAGATCAGTACCTCCCATGTTTGCATTATACTCCCCAATGATAATTGGGCGCTCAATTCTTACGTATGACTTTTGTGTCTTACTATATCTTTTTACATGACCCATAGGATTTACGCCGGAGGATGTTGATATTGTTGTTACTACATTATTATCCTTCCATTGTACCACGATAATGCCATGGTCAGAATCAATGACCGAGTCGTTAAAACCTCGAGGTTTGGATTTCATGCTTTTCTTTTTGTTTAGTGGACAGTTATGCGGCAAACGATTTTCTCGAATTGTACCTGTACAGTAATAACCTTTCATTCTCAAATAATGCAGCAAATCGAAAGAAGTGAAAAGGTTGTCCAAATAGAATTTATATGGTAACTCAGGTCGTGGCAACTCATCCAACATAACAAGAAATGGCGCAGTGCATTTCCCAAACACTGACTCGTATTCTCCATTTGATTGGTTACTTTTGCCTTGGTAACCCTCAAAATTTACCAAATATCCATCTGTGGTATTTAACGACCAAATTTTGAAGCCAAAGCGGATTGGCTTACCTCGAATAAATTGCTTGCATCCGTGCTTGCCATAATATCGCACCATGGACTCATCAAAATCTAGAGTTTGTTTTGGAATAAAATTGCTTAAAATTTTGATTTTAAAATTTTCATTAGAGGTCGGAGTTTGTAAAATTTGTCAAATTTATCAATATGATTATTATCGGCACAGTGGAGAAAACGAAGTATTTGAACAAATCGATCTCGCCTCATGGCCTTGCTGACCAAGATATTTTTCATGTCATCGTTTGAATCCCAATAATATCTTTTGCCAGGTTTAGAATCGTATCCTGTAACTATCAAAATAGCAATAAAACATCGCATTTCTTCTTTTGTGACACGTGGATCAGAGCAATTTTTGAATAGAGCATATTTTCTGGTTTCTCTCACCAATAATTCGATGACTGCGTCATCAAAAACAGTTCAAAAACGTCCACTTCAGACAACTCACGATATGCATTATAGTTGGCTACTGGAAATTGCTTATTATTAGGAAATTCCAAATCACCTTTGATCCATTTTATATCAGTTTTAGATTTATCTTTTGACGTTTAGATCCAACATTGCTTTCGAAAATATCTACATTGCCTTGCAATAAATTTTCCCATCTTTCTTAGTTGTAATTCGGTACCCCTCTGTTGTTTTACTTCTACATTAGCTCGAAGTAGGTTCCCGCTCAAGTTGTCAATCGTTCCACCTTCATCTTCCTGTCCTGAATCTTCATCGGTAAGAACACTACTTTCAGGCGGTTCAATAAAAACTTGGTCAGTATCATCACGGAAAGCAATTTCCATAGCTTCTTGAAGGGTCAGTCCACCACTAAAACAATACGACGAAGTTACATGGCAGTATAAGAGCCTAGCGTTGCATATATGCAACATTTAGAGCAGTCAAAAATAAAAAACCACACGTGCTAAATAACTTATTATGCTAACAACCAACACTATAAAGAATGCTTACCAAGGATGATCTATGCTATAAATCTAAATAAATAATAAAAACAAAAGCGTAAATGTACTTACACGAATCTTATATCACATTCCATAACGATGAAATGATTACCACGTTTTTATGTACACAAGACTTCATTTAACAAAAGAAATAACGACACTCACGATTATATTTCGGTTAACACGTCTTTCAATGAAACATTTACGGTGCCATCTGTCGTTCATAACTTGAAATACGATAAAAAATCAAGAAAATTACAGGCAGTTATAAGCGTTGCATATATGCAACGCTAGGTCATAATGGGTTAAGATACCAATTATAGTTTAAATTAAATGAAAACGTTTTTTTTTAAATAAAGGTATTACTATATAAATAAATATAAGAAATCAATAATAGGTGTTACCTCCATTATTATTGATACATTCTTGGAGGCGTCTGCTCATTGATGCTATCAAGGTATCAATATAATTAATATTAGTGAGGAAAATCCCTATGATTTGGGCCTTCTTATAGGAGTAACAACAGGAATAGGAATCGTCAATGACACAACATATCCTTAAATAATGCCGACGTTTCGACTAGCAATGGCCAGTCTTTTTTTTTTCAAGGCAATCTAATATCACCAACACTTTAGATTGCCTTGAAAAATACTGGCCAAACTATGATAGTCGAACGTCGGCATCATCGTCTAATCATGGTATGTCATTGACGATGGCTTCTGTTGTTACTCTATAAAGGCCCAAATCATTGGCATTTTCCCTCACTAGAAAACCAGGAGGTGTTAATACTTATTATAATTAATATTAATCGTTTCTCATGCGGTATCAATGGCTGCAATTAGTGCATTACGGTTTACTGGTATAAAATTTGGCCCTTGTTGTCTTCGGATAACAGCAAGTATTCGAGCCCAAACATTTTCGATAATGTTAAAATCTGGGCTTTTGCTGGCCAGGGTAACTGCTCAAGTTATTTTCTCGTATCCAAATGCGCACAACCCGCGAAGTATGAATAGGGGCGTTGTCCTTTAACAACAAAAATACATAATGAAAGTCAAACAGAACGACAAACGATCTTTTATGATTTCCACAATCCGAACAACAAACGGAACGTTTGTGCTGTTCCATAATTATTTTCAGTAGTTTTCAGTTCATATATATTTATTATTGAGAAGAAAATTGCGGAAAACAAGAAGATAGTGCCAACCAAATTTTTACGCACAAAGAAGAGTAAAAAATTATAATTTACTTCGCTTTTTTTTATTTTGGAAATTTCCCGCCCAAATGATGCTAATAGGGACATCATTTTTTTCTTGCATTCTTAAACACTGATTAATTTAAAACATTTTTTCTTCTGTCAACTCCATAATATTACCTAAAACACAACAAACCCACAAAGGGAGGGCAAAAATAAATAATTTAATTCTCCCGCATAAGTTTGTTCGCCGTTTTGTTTAGATTCGTCCAAACCTGCAAACGCATTCGCGCGCATTTTCTTTGATGTCGGAGAAAAAACCGACAAGTTGCGGGAACGCCGCAAACCGTTCGTGGAACAATCAGGACTTGCGAATCTGTTCTAAAATTCGTACGTAGCACCGTCCAAATTAATGTTCCGATTGCCGTTCGGTTCGTTGTTCTGTTTGTTCCTCGGTTTGTTGTTCAGGTGTGTACGAAGCTTTACAATAAGCATATTAATATGAACTATATCTTATGAAAGGAGAGTTATGTAACTATAATTAACGACTTAACGTTACGTTAGTAGATTCCATTTACTATTTACACATATTTTCTTGGAACATTCGATAATTAACTATCGGGATATGATGACCCTATACTTCGCAGGTTGTGCGCAACTGGATACAAGCAAATAACTTGGAGCTGTTACCCTGGCCAGCAAAAAGCCCAGATTTTAACATTATCGAAAATGTTTGGGCTCGAATACTTGCTGTTATCCGAAGACAACAAGGGCCAAATTTTATACCAGTAAACCGTAATGCACTAATTGCAGCCATTGATACCGCATGGGAAACGATTAATATTAATTATATTGATACCTTGATAGCGTCAATGAGCAGACGCCTCCAGAATGTATCAATAATAATGGAGGTCACACCCATTATTGATTTCTTATATTTATTTATATAGTAATACCTTTATTTAAAAAAAAGTTTTCATTTAATTTTAAACTATAACTTGGTATCTTAATTATAATTATGTAATAAATTCTTGTCAAAAACTAAATATATACGTTGACAATAAGAATTGCCTTAGTTTTTATTTTCACTTTTTATATTAACTACAGAAAAAATGAAACGTCATAAAATATACATTTTGTAAGGACTAAATATTATGAATAGAGTTTAATGATTTTTTTTAATAACTTACAATAATTAGTAGGTTAGATTTATTTAAAAATAAGTAATAATCAGTCAACCCAAATAACCATGTTTAGTTTTTGATTTAATTTAAAAGTTATTGCTTGTAGACGTTTTTAAATCAAAATTATTTCTAATTTTATTTTGTAAACATTTCCTAAACAAAATTTTGATTCGATAATTAATCGAGCTATGGTGTTTAATTAGCGATACCTTCAAATATATTCTTTAAAGAAAAAATTAAGTAAGCAACGTAAATTACCTATTTTCTAAAACGTGCTTAGTGTAATGATTCATTCTACAGTCCTTCTATAAGATAACCCCTGCTGAGACTACCTGCTGTTAGAATTGTAAATGATACCCTTAAGCCCGCTTCACAATGTGCAAACTTTTGTTTACAGAAATTGTGGTGTCCAAGTTTTAAATTTCATGAGTGTACATATATTTTATGTTCTTTGATTTTTTTTATTTTTGATATAAAAAATTGGCTATGTGCCAATCAAAGACAAAACGAAATACTTGGTTAGACCTAACCGCTTATCTATTTGATTGTAAATACCGCCAACGGCACCAGAATGTTTTGTGCTGCAAATTCAGATAAGTGCATATATATGGATAGGAAAAATCATATCATTTTCTTTTGTTTAATTATTATTATTATAGACTATTTTTAAATACACGAGGCTTAACCCATAATTTGAAATTCAAATTACATATCAAAACGACGTATGCGTATTAAAACAGATATCGCGGTTTAAAGTATCTATGAATTGCAAGATGTCGCATTCTCCTCGAATTTCTATATTACACAAATATTTTGGGTACCTAACAACAAAATTTTTCGAAATCGATTATTGTTGAATTGCTGGTTCTGAAATAAATTTCCATTGTTTGTATAGCAAATATTTATTGTAGGCAACAAACTGCATCTTCGCATTTTTCGAAAAGTAATTACCTATACACCCATAATAAATCGATTTTTCTGTTGCAACGTACATAGGATTCGTTGGTAAGGATGTAAAAGCCATTTTGGGCATTTGGCTTATCCTTTTTTATTTTACCATCTAATCACGGGAGAACTCTTCGATATTTTCTTTTCTTAATGAAAATTTGTCTTCTGCGAGGAACTTCCGGATTTCTGCTAAAAGGGACAATTTTATTTATTATTTTTTTGCAATTTTATTTTTGTTTCATTTGGATATTTGAAATATATTTATTTGTTATACTTAAAAGCAATCGTATATAGTTTAATTTTTTATTCCCCCACCTACTAGCTCAACCGAATTTTTCAGCTGCCGGCCGGTGCAACATTAAATTGTATGCGACTCTAAATTGGCACATAGGGCGATTGCTTTTAATTATTATCGATATAATTTAAATTGAATATTGTACTATTATAGTTGTCCACTGCAGTGGGCCTTCGTGAGGAGTTAGGAACAGTTGCTGAATATTTTACGTTAAACACTTATTTACCTCGGGGTCAAATTCCTTATTTGTATTTAAGTTATTTTTTATTTATCATTCAATTTTTGGTACGTGTTAATTATTCATATCGCAAATACCGTGAGTCTACCGTTAATTTTTGGATACTAAAAAATTTTTAATTTCGCTTTACTATAAATTTTTTGAGATACCGACTTTCTTGTTTGTATGTGTTATTTGATTGTTTAATACCTGCATATCTGCTGAATTATTTTCTTTTGATTTTTTATTCTATTATTGGTTACGAATATTGATAATTTAAACCCATATCTTTTTTGAAAAAAAATGAGTTGTATGAGTTGCGGATGCGGCGTAGTTTCTCGAATGTGGAATTGCCAGTGTCCGAGTTGAGAATTGTTTTACGCAAATTAATGAACGATTATGATAACAACAAGCAATATCCAGGAAAGAATGCCGTCGAGCGCGTAATAGGCTTTCCCGTTTGCGTTCGAGGATTAGTAGAATCGGTATTAACAAAAATGGTGTTCATAATGATAACACTGAGAAGAGGTTAAAAGAAGATTATTTTAACCAATGTCTCATAATTGAAGTTAAATTAGATCAGACTGTAATGACCTTCTCTGAGCAAGATGTATAGGTTCCATCAGATGAGGCATCAGTCAACGGTAGTGGTAACGACGAAAGTATAGACGAGAATTCTATTTTTCAGGCAGCTGCACAATATCCAATAGTGGGGTATTCTTTTCAATGGAAATTCATCTCACAATGTTTTGTATGGATTTTTGGAACGATTTGAAGAACTTTGTTAAGCTCAGTGAGCTCAACCTTCCGATTTGTTTAAATCTACCGGTAGATATCTTTATAGGTCCAGAATTAGGGTGGTTAGGGTTAAACTTGGAAGTTTAACGATTGGAACTCATTAGTGAAAGCTTTAATGGGATAGTTTTTACCTATTGATATGTTTGATATTATTTTGGAAGAAATTCGAGATAGACACCAGAAAAGAGCGAAACAGTTAGCATATTCAGCCTCTACGTGTAGTACGCGGACCTTTGATGTTGCCTTTAAAAAGTAGATTTATTCAAAATCAGTTTTAACCATTCTTTTAAGTTCCTCAGTGGCTACAATTTAAAATATTTTTTTCCACAATACCTCTTCCACTATTTTATCTCTCGTTTTGTTATCGATGAAAATTTTGACGTGAAATTAGAGGATCAGATCGACTTGATGAGATCTTCAAAATGGTGTATCGCAACACCCTCGACCCATATTTAGAATTAGGAGGTTGTGCTTCCCTCCGGTAGAGGGTTGAAGTTGGGCGAATGAAGAAAGCAGACAAGTTGGTCCACCTCAAATCAGAAATCGACGGGTCCGAGTGTTTTCCCGGAGTTTCATTTTAAAGCTCTTTACACCTTTACACAGGTAGAAATATAATTCTAAAGTAATATGTTTGTTACATAACCTAATAAAGGCATTATTATTATTATTATTATTATTAATATTTCAATTCAAATACGATTTTTTTGGCAACAGTTCATCTAGCAAATATTCTGTCAATTTTATTGCTTGTGTTATTAATGTTCCCGTTTCTGTTAATTAATAAAACCATTTTTAAAATTCAGCAAAATCCACCGATTTTTTGGTGACAACCCCCAAAATAGGTGTTGGGGTATGATCATATAAAAATGCATTTTTTTCATTTAAGCTGTTAGAAACATTTTACATCGCATTTAAAAGTACTATATATATTTGTATTTAACAATAGGGGTTGGGATGGAAGGGAGTGAGTTTGGAATTTATTTTATGAAACAGCTTAATATGCAACATAATCCACTATAAAACATTTAAAAGTATTGTTCCCGCCTTTAAAAATAAACGTTTTCTAGGGGGTTGGCGCAATGTTAACTTTTGTTAAGAATAACACGCACTACATCATATCAAAAATTTTGAAAAATCCAGAGAGACCCAATTTCAGTAAGATTATTGAGGGGTCCTTTGTTTCTACTACATTGCCGAGGAACACATAAATACAATAAACCAACTAATGAAAGGCAATCAATGCTATTATTTAATCACTTATAGATGAACAAAATTTGTGAAATTTCACGACGATGTTCTAGTTCTATTTTTTCAATAAGAGGGGTGGAATAACCTTGTACAGGGTAAGGGTAGTTTTCGAAAACACAGCGTTTTTTTAAAATTTTCTTTGAATTTGGTTTATAAGGTCTAGGTGTTTACCACAACAAGGGTTCCATATTAAACTACAGTACTCCAACTTGGAACGTACATATATATACAGGGTGTTTAAAAAATACGTTCCGATATTTGGCCCACTTATAGATCTCATCAGTACAAAAAAAATGTCAAAATAAAGTCCAAAAATCAACCGTTTCCGAGATACAACCTGTTTTTGAAATTAAAATAATTTACGCTCAGTAGAAGTGATTCGTCGTATTTATCAAATCAGCTAAGAAAGTGGGAACACCAAAGGTTATACTTCTTTCAACAAGGTTTTCAATATAACAAATATCAGTATAAATACCACATTTTAATTACAAATGATTCTTAAAGAAGATGTTCAACATGTTCTCTTTCCATTTGTATACACATTTCGTATCTCCGTAAAAGTGAACGCCGCACTCTCTCAAAGAGTCCCAGATTTGTACGAACAGTCTGGCAGGCATGTTCAATTCGTTCTCGTAACTCATCTAAATTATTCACAGACTTGAATGAACTAATGTCTTTAAATACCTCCAAATGCAAAAGTCAAGCGGAGTGAGGTCGGGAGATCTAGGTGACCTCGCCCTATCCACCTGCCATTGTAATTTTCGTTTAGGTCATTTCTGACCAAGACTGCATAATGCTCAGAAACTCCATCGCATCAATCACATATTAATTCTGTGGTTGAGGGATACATCTTCTAACAGCAGTGGCAAGGTATTCCGCAAAAAGTCAAGGTACAAGTCAAACGGTTAGGCAGGAAACAAGGTCCTATCAGATGGTCTCCCAACACACCAAGTCAAACGTTGATTGAAAATCTGTGTTAATGATTCGACAATGGCGTGCGGGCACAGTAAGAGCCTGTACCCTTTGAATATGGTATGGATGCAATTGTTGCTCGCGTAACATTCTCCAAATTAGGGAAGAATTAATATTTGTTTCAGTAGAGAGTCTTCTAGTACTAGTACCAGGATTTTCTTCAATTCTTCTTAAAATGTTAAGTTCTGTCCGGGTAGTAGAAACTGATCTAGGCCGATTACCATCACCGTTCCTTGATTTAAACGATCCAAATTCGGATAAACGTTGATGTAAATTTGTAAAAAGTTTGGCACACGGAAGTACCCGGTTTGGGAATGCTTCGGCATAAAGGCGACGTACCTCATAAGAATTTCCATCCGCCTTGCCATACATGAAATGCATGTCTGCCATTTATGCGTATTTGAAAATTTCAACAATGAGCAACATCAACAACGACTTCAATAGCAACAATAATACTAACAATGACAGTAACACAATGATTACAACAAATGCGGCAACTAGAAACGAACAAATTTTGTTTTGTTATTTCCATAGCTGACGTGATAAATACGACGAATCACTCCAACTCGGCTTAGTAATTTTAATTTCAAAAACTGCCTGTATGTCGGAAACGGTTGATTTTTGGACTTGTTGACTTTTTTGTTTGTACTGATGAGATCTATAAGTGGGCCAAATACCCTGTATATACGAGTAGTAAAAGCCGTTAATGCCTCTGAGTATTTCTTACAAGGAAACCCAACATGCGATAACACTCATGTGATATTAGAATATGTGTGCCACATTGAAGTTGAATAACACCGAGACCTTTGAAAGTGGCGACGGTCTCCAAAAAATATTATGTATTATATATACATTTTTCGAAAGAGATTTCTTACAGCTGTAAGACATATGTTTACATTTGGCTCCATTAAGGGAAAGAAAATTATCTGAACACCATTTATGGAGTTTGTTCAAATCTTCTTGAATTATTAAACAATCGTCGAACGATTTAACTACTCTAAATATTTTTAGATCGTCATCGTACAACAAATGTTCCGAAACAAAACATGGGTCCACAAAAGCCTTCTAAAGAAGCTACAGTCCTTTAAATGTTGCCTCCAACAAATGGTTTTTATTTAATATCTTAGGAACTCTTCGAGATAAAGCGATGCGATTTCGCGTACAATTTACTATTAGAAAGGGCTACTATTTTACAGTATTGGTCAAAATTAATTAACTTCACGTTACGCAAACATCGGCTTTTTTTCTGGGGTTTTTTCAGCCGGCTTTTTTTCCCGCGGCTTTTTATATCCCGGCTATTTTCCGCAGAATTTTTTTTAGACTCACTCTAGCATATATTAAATTATACATATGTAAAGACTTTTGAAAGCCTTCAGAAACAATAGTTGTATAATTTTGTTTGAATATCTAATCAATATCAAAATACCATATGGAATCAAAACAAAAGTTTTGAATAATTAAATTAGAAACAAAACAAAAATAAACAAAAAATACTCTTCTGTAAATTGCCGATTTCGCTTTTTGGATTATGTAAATTTTTGTGAATATTCTGCACGAACTAAAATGACTTTCTCTATAGTGTGCTTTTGTCTGTACGGGCCTCCAAATACTAAATTTCAAAAAATCAGACCTGCGATTTTTTAGATTAATTTTAAAATGTGGAGTAAAATTTAAACCACATCATGCTTTCTTTTTCCTATGTGATGAATTTGTTGCTTTTAAATTGAGTACCTACAAATATTAGTTTCAAAATATGTACAATCGAACGACTCCGTAATAACAATTAGGTCAAAATAAGTTACGGATTATAAAAGAAAAATAGGGTTATGGTCAGGTAGTTTATTTGTCATAGCTTTAATCCCACAATAATCTCGTAAACATTATGCAGTCGTATTTTATATATTTTTGTTTGCCTATGTAAAAAGAGGCAAATTCATAATTCTGTCGCACTCCTTAGGCGCCTTAAGCCGTGAAGATTTACTCAGAAATTACACTTTTGTAATAAATCGGAATTTAATTTTTTCTATCTTACTCCAGCACTTTTTGATCCATCACTAATTTTAGTGACTAAAATAGGCTTTTATTCACTTATGACTAAAATGTTTAAAAAGGCAAATATTTCTGTATTTATGTAAATAACCTTGACAACGAAATCTGTGTAACCATGACAAAATTACAAATTACAAGAAAATTTTGCTTTTTCGCAAAAATAACTTACGAGTCCGTTACGAACTGCAAAACTGATGGTGTAAGATAAAACGTTGTATATCACACGCGAGAGAAATGTCATAAAGCTCGTGAGAATTATTGTCCCACGCATTTATAATGATGCATTTCTCTCACTAATAATATAATGTACTATTATTAACCGCATTTAATTTTTTTTTAAATTTTGTAGTAGTTATATAATCAATCGGAACAAACGTTATTTAGAATAAACTTTTATTGTTTATTGTTAAGTGTTTAAAATAAGTATATTAATAATGTTAGTTACCAAATAAAAGTAATTTTAGATTTACCGGTAAAACTAAAGTTGTAGTTGTGTAAACTTTTCTTTGCATGTGGCACCACTTATTTGGAAGTACCAAATGTTTTTGAATATAACGCGTCATCTATCGGACTTTCACATACCTATTTATTTAGATCAACAAATGCAATACAAGTGCACACCCTATGTTGTCGATTAATTTTCATGGAAAAAAGGTTGATTTGTGGTTTATGTTTACCTTGTAAAAAATCAACCTCTTGTGTTTTAGTAACTGATAAGTTCATACTTCCAACTTGTTTCCAAAATTTAAACAAATGTAATGCAAATACAATGTAGAAGGTAAATGTACAATTTCAGGAAAATAACGGTTAAAAAACTTATTTCTAAAGCTGAATTTAAGCACGTTAAACAGGATAAAAGTTGCATGAATCTTATCCATTGAGAACATCACATTTCATACCAGGACTTATATCACCTTACAGAAAATGAATTAAGAAATCAAAGCAAACATAATCAAATGCATACCTTTTCTTGTAATGAAGGTGTGTATACATTGATTACTTGTAACATCCCAAATCTTCAATAATTTATCATCTGCACAGGAAGCAACTAACTGGCCATCAGGAGAATACTTAGCACAACGAACCCAATTTGTATGTCCCACCAGTGAACTTAAAAATCTTCTGTGTTGAACATTCCACAATTTTATAGATTTGTCGTTTGACCCAGTTAACAACTGTAATTGTAATCAATTATTCAGAAACAAACCTTTATATTGGTAGTACCTGTTCATTTGAAGGTGAGAACGAAACTGTTCGTACAGCTGCACCGTGAGCTTTGAAATGAACGCTGGGACCTTTCAGCATAGGTACCCACAATCTTACATTATTATCTTGTGACGACGTAGCCATGTACTTTCCATTCGACGAAAAACAAACTGAAGTAACAACATCTGTATGCCCTTCAAAGGCATAACAACGTGTATTTGATGGAGCTATTTTCCATAAAATAACGGAATGATCATTACCACAACTTGCTATTTGATTGGTGATCGGGTGAAACGATAAACTTAAAATTTGTTTCCTGTGCCCTTGTAAATTGTGTTCAAGTACTGGATTATTGTTTGTTAAACTAATGGTAGACATTTTCACAACCTCACACACACACTTTAAATTTTAAATTAATATTATCAGTTGAGTTCGCTTGATTAGTATTATTGTAGACCGTTACTTTTCAAACTTTTGTAATGATTTTTGAGGTTAACGTCGTTACCTTAGAAACAAGTTACAACATCGAATACATTTCTTTTATCGAATTAAAGTTACATCAATTGTTTGTCTTTTATATTATTTTTAACAAATAAATGTTGCGACATTTAGACGTTTCGCAATTTGTCGATAGATATGAAAGCAGTTGCGTAAATCGATTCTTCGATTATTAGTTATAGCAAATACGATGTATTTCTGGTTATAACCATTGATGATTCGATGTTATTTTTGACAATTTTTTCTTAGCTGGCTATAATAATTATTTAAGAATTGACTTATGTAACTCTTTTCACATCTGTCGATATTGCTTTAATGCATTTTTTTTAGCTTAAAACTTTGGATCATAGTATCTTTCTTTTCGTTTTCCTATTCCTATTCTATTTATTCTTAATTCCCTTTTCTACTATTTTTCTTTCGAGCTTTTCATTATATTCTTAATGGCTTTAAAATGTTCGAAAACAGTAGAAACAAAATTTTTTTTATTAAATTTTTTGAAAACGTTTGTCGATTGAAAATTAAAAATCAAACAAATTTGTGTTTTTGTAATTTTTTTCCATCGAGTACCTTAATTTTGAACTCTTGTCTTTCGGACTAATGTTTGTGACAACTTCTGATTATCGATAATCCCGATTTTACTCTTTGTAAGTATTTTACATAATAATATTTGTTTATGCGAATATTGTGAGTCAGTGATATTCCTCCTACATGTGAACTACTTTATCTAAGATATTATAACTTTTTTGAATTAGGTACAATTTTCAAGAAAAAGTATTTTTTTGAGTTTTTTACAGTTATAAAGCAAAAGTAAATGCAATGTAAGTGCTGAATCAATTTGAGGTTTAGAATTTGATAAACATCATCTATATAATTTATTTTCATCTGAACACCAAGAACGTTGAGTTGGTTATGATTATCTCAGGCAACCTGGCAAAGTTGTAAAGTTAGTCAAAATAGGAGATTATGACATGTCGCTCGCTGTAACAAGGTTAGAACAAAAATTTGGCGACAGTCAAGTCTAACGCTATATTGTTGCACCATTCTGAGAAATTTTCTAGAGCTAGAAAGTAATGCATTTAAGAGGGGCATATAAATAGTTTGTGAAATACACGCACCTACTACAATCTATTAATTTTCAAAACAAGCTTAGTTACAGTCAAAACGGTAAACAGTAATTAAAGTAGAAGGTTTCAAAAGGTAATCCCATTTTTTGATTCATCAAATGTATATAATTAGTGATTTATCAACAATTGAAAAACAATAACAATTCAAAATGTATCATTACGGATGACCACTAAAACATAAGATAACCCGAGGTAAGTTCCAATGTTTCAAATCCTTGAGTATGACTTCTCTCAAATGTTTCGTTTGTATTAACCATAAACTTTTCTGTTAACATTTATTAATTGAAGTTCAGCAGTATTGGCAAAGATGGCGCAACAAATGTGTAACTAATACCGATGCGATAGTTAATGTGCACACAATTGTATAATTTTGACTTATAAATCATAGAAGATAAACACAAAAGACAAGTTTGAGTGCTCATGTTCATTGCCCTTTTTCAAGATTTATTCGGGGGTTGATAATAAGTATGTAACTAATAGCTGAATTGTATTTCGCATATCCGCGTGTATAACTTGCAACACCGCCTCACGTAAATGTGTAAAACACCTTATTGAAGAACAGAAAAACACAAAAAAACTGCACCAAAAACTTTACTCGAACACGTGTTTCAATAGCTAAGCTATCATCATCAGCGATGTCAGCATTTTGCAATTACATTTTTCAGATTTGTGAAATATTATATTAGTGGTGGAGAAAAATAATTCCATGAACGTTTTTCTACGATTTATTATGTTTGTACCGATGATCATCTGCTGCTGTTTTTATCGTTTTTACGTTGAACTAGATAAATAAAAGCTACTGGTGTTTGCCATGGACTACTGCTGCTGTCATTGAATTCCACGGTACCGATGTCCATTACATGCTGTTGTTGTCAACTTTATCTGATCTCTCAACAACTAAAATTCTTAGACGTCCAGGACTCTTATCTCTTGATGATAGAACTCCTGATATCTCAAATTGCTGGGATGTTAAATGAATATTTATTTTTATAGTTAAATAAACAATATGCCATTAAAGATTTACTAAACGCAAAATAATTAATTTAGGTTAAGAGCTATTTGTTTACCATGATTACTGCTGCTGTTGTCATAACTTAAATCCTATGATACCGATAAGGCATTTCAACGCTTTTGCCAAAATGGCGTCGGTAGGGCAAACAAACCTTTGTTTTCATTCGAATGTGAGTAATTTATGTAGATTTTTTGTACTTTTAGTGGTTGTTTTAATTAAGTTAGTTATAGAATCTGTGAAAGAGTATGTTAACTCAATTTATGTTTAAAATTACAAATAAAAGGGATTCTACTACTGCCACAGTTCACTACACGACGAAATGCTGGCATTACGGTACATTACAAATCAATTAAACTTATAAACTATATTAAAATCTTATAACTCAATGATAAAATCCATCTAACTCTACGTAAGTTTTTAAAGGTCTTTGACAGCTATCTGACAGCGCATTGAAATGCCTTATATAAATTAGGTGTTGCTGTTGTCAACTTCGTCCTATCTCTCATCAACTGTGGTTGATTTTTGTTACTGATATAAATCCTGATATCTCCAATTGCTAATTGTTAAATGGATATTTATTTTCCAAATTAAAAGAGCAAGGTTAGTTCAGCGAAAGTAAAGATTTACAGAATGCAAAGAAAACCAATAAAGTTTGTGATCTACTGCTGTCCACCATGGATCGGTGCTGTTCTCGCCATCGCCTTAATCCCATGGTACCGATGTCTATTAGATGCTGCTGTTGTCAACTTTGTCTGATCTGTCATCAACTAAACTCCTGAGATGTTCAGAACTCCATCACCTCTGACTGATTTCTGTTACTGATAGAAGTCCTAATATTTGCAATGCTGGATATTAAATGAATATTTATTTTCCAAAATAAATAAACAAAATGAAAGCCAAATTAAAGATTTACAAAATGCAAAATAAACCAATAGTTAAAGAGCTTCTGCTGTGCACCTGGATTACTGCTGATGTGACCAACACCTGAATCCCATGATATTAATATCTACTTGTTTTTGTGACTTTTTAGGTATGAAATGGAAACAAAGCTAGATAATTGTAATCTGGCAAAACTTCTGAAAATTTATAAACGCGGCTTTATACTTTATGATCACAACCAACTCTAGACTCAACGTTCTTGGTGTTCAGAGCTTCTGGTCAAGTTGCAAAACGCATGTTGGGGTTAAATCCTGTATCTATAACTATACATTTATTTTGCAAAACCATTCATTTTATCGGTCAACTGCTTACCAAATTTTTTAACAACATCTTTGCTGCGTGCACGACTTTCTTAAGTGTTGTAATTGGATAATTGAAAGTAGATAATTCAAAACAGCTTAATTACTTAATTACTTAACTTGTAAGAAAAGGGTGTGATATATAGTAAAGAGCAAGATGTCGATAATAAAATGCGTTTCAAATGGTTGATAATTCCCATTCTGGATACGAAATTTGAAAAAATTCTAGTACATTAAAAACGTTACTTACTACACCAGTTTTTACTTGAGAATTATTTTGCTCAACGGAATTATTAGTAAATATTTGAACAACTACTTGACGTACAGCAACCATCAAATCTTCCAAAATACACTGCTTCTCAATTGCGGTAGCATATTTATTTCGTCGACTTTCTCATTTGTGACAAAAATAGTTTCGAGAGGTGCATATAGATTACGAGGATATATTGAAAAATTCTTAGCCTACTATAGAACCAAACAAAATTTCAATGTCAAAATATTTTATTACTCAACATATTCTCCTCTTCATTGGATACATTTATTACAGCGAACCTGCAACGTCTCTAAACCTTTCAAAAAAATGTTTCTTTTTGCTCTGCAAACCAGACCTCCACAGCTTCTATTACCTCCTTGTTGGAAGAAAATGTACGACCTTTTAAACTTTTTTCAGTTGAGGAAAGAGGTGATAGTCGGACGGAGCCAAATCGGGTGAATAAGAGGGGTGTTCTAGTAATTCAAACCCTAAATCACGAATTTTTGCATGGCAACATGAGATTTGTGTGCAGGGGCGTTGTCCTGCAAAAACAAAACACCTTTGGATAGCTTTCCGCGTCTTTTCTCTTTAATATTTTCCCGTAGAGTGGTCAGTAATGTCGAATAGTAATCTCCAGTTATTGTTCTACCCTTATCCAAAAATCAATCATGATTACTCCATGGCAATCCCAAAAACTGAAGCAAGAACTTTTCCAGCAGATTTTTGGACACGAAACTTCTTAGGTATTGGAGAACCAGAGTGTCGCCATTCCATCGATTGTTGCTTTGTTTCTGGATCGTGGAAAGTCTCATCCATAGTAACAATTCGGATTAAGAAGTCTACATCGTTTTCAAATCGAGAACAGATCGAACGCGATGCGTCTACCCTTGCACGCTTTTGCTCAACATTCAAACATTTGGGCATCCATTTTTCAGCAATTTTTCTTATGTCCAAATTGACGTGAACCATATGATGAACGCGTTCGTATGAAATATTCAGTGCTTCAGATATCCGTTTTAGCCCAATTCGACGGTCTGATAAAATCATGTCATGAACTGCATCGATATTTTCGGGGACTGACACAGAAACTGGCCTTCTCGATCGGTCATCATCTTCAATGGAAAATTTACCTCTTTTGAAGCTTGCATTCCAATTTTTGACGGTCGCATACGAAGGACATTGATCACCAAGGGTATTAAGCATATCTTCGTAAATCTGCTTACCTCTTAACCCTTTTAAATACAGGTACTTGATGATGGCTTGATACTCCAATTTTTCGATTTTCACAATTTCGGTGGACATCTTTTTCCATTTAATTTACTGCGTGACTCTGGTTAACTTTTTTGACGTCAAACTTTACACTGACACTTCTAATAAGTTATTGTTCGTTGCTATGGTAACCCAATATTTTGTTTATGCAAGGAATTGGTCTAGGCTAACTAGATATCAATACATCCTCGTATTGCCTAAAATATGGTTAAAGCCGTTTGAAATGTCTAGCTATAATTCCTTTATTTGATCGTTCATTAGTTATTTTTGATTTTTCCTGAATTCGATGGCCTTTATTAGTTCGGTACAGAATCTATCGCATCTTTAAGGTGTTTATCAATTTTGTGTTTTTCAAATATTTGTAACTTTGCAACCCTACATCTAGAAAACTGTAGGTCTGATCAAATTGCGGGATAGGACCAAAAATGTTGCCTCTAAAAACTGCGGAATCTGAGTGCGGTAGCGTAGCATTCTGTCGTTTTTTTGCACGGGAATGGGCCACGACAAAAAACTTTGAAAAAATTTCCCGTCGTGACGCCATATTTTCGAAAATTTTGCCCCAATTAATTCACGGGATAAAACCAAAAATGTCGGGCGTCAAGAACTGAACAGAATGGGTGTCTTTCGGAGACTCCAAAATTTGTAAATTCCAAAAATTCAAGCGAATCTATTCGTTTCTGAAAAACCCATTTTCCAGCTCATATCTTAAAAAATAACGGTTTTCAAGTATGGTCGAGCTGAGTAAAATTGTAGTGTGTAAAATTCCCAGCAAAACGATCACTTTGAATTGCTTGTACAAGCACGGTTTCGCTCAGGCGAATTAACTTCGCCCTCAGGATTGAGAAAGCATTTTAGTCCCTTGTTACAAAATAAACTATTACACTAATAACTGTTTTATTGTAATAAATTAACTATCTAGTCTCAAATAATATTAATATTAAATTCTATCTTCAATGTTTTAATAGATTTTGCCATTCTAAAATAATTATTGTTTATTTTTATGTAGGTTTAAGAATATAGGTAGTATGACCTATATCGTGAAGACTCCGTTACCGCTAAATTATCCTTAGTGTTTGCATCGAAACGAGCAGCAACAGAAAGAAAAGGCATAATTGAAACTCAGTTTGTGCTTCTGTGTCCTAATAATTTATCCTCTTCATACAAAAGCTGTGGAAAACTTGTTTTCTGGTGAAAATGTGTACCTATACAAACAATCAAATTAGTGTGAGAATTGACTAGATAATAATTTATAGACATTTTCTGGTAGCAACATCAAGTTGCTACCAACTTATAATCGTCCAGATAGCAAAACCACTTTTTTGCATTTTCTGACCTAACCATCCACCCAACTGAAAAATACCTCGCTGTACGATTGTTGGCCTCGGAATTTCAAGTCTTTTGGTAAAAACCGTTTTTCGATAACTCATTTCTGTGATCCAGAAAGTCCGAAAAATCTATGTCTGTAAACAAGCAAGTAAGCAAAAAAGCCTGCAAGTTAGTACGCGCGATAGCGCCTCACAGGAAGTATCTAAAACCTTAATTTTTTTACAGTAAGTCTGGTCTACTACAAGGAAGAGCTGATTAGAAATTGGGCATGGTACGACGCACCCTTCCTGTCCCAACCCCACTACAATCATGTCCAAAACAAGTTTTTTGAAGGCAAATGATTACCTTACAATTTAATTTTTGTGTTTATGACTCAAACCAATGTTGTTTGTCATGACAACTCGCATGGTGGAAAACAAATTCTCATTTTTTCTCTTCCTTTTTTTCTCTTCCTTTTTTCTTTTTTTTCCTCCTCGTTTTTTTAGATTTTTTTTCCTAATTTTTTCTCATTTTTTTCTTTTATTTTTTCTCCTAATTTTTTTCTCTTCATTTTTCTCTTCATTTTTTCTCATAATTTTTTTTATTTTTTCTCCTCGTTTTTCTTTATTTTTTTTCTACTCATTTTTTGAAGAATTTTAAATCACAAAAAAAAACTATGAAGCAGCTCGGAAAATTAAGAAAAACCTAATAATTGATGAAAAATTTAATTTACAAAATCGTATAATGTCACTATACGTTACTATTGTACCAAACGTTAAAGAGAGGATGGCTCCAAATTCTTACACCAAAACAACATTAAACATATAAACACTTTTTGCTTTGGTTTGATGTTAATATTTTTATTAACTTCAAAAATTTAAATTTAAGTTGGAGGCATGTCGGTGCCAACACAAAGGTCAGTAACAACATGTTTGATTTTAAGAAAAATGTAAATGGTATCTGTTTTAAAATAAGTAAACACAAATTATATTTGACACGTATTAAACAAATTATTTGTATGATTGAATCATTAATAAAAATTAAATGTTAACTTTCTCATTTATTTGTTTATTTTCCTTTTGTCTTATGTGAGAAAACGAAGTTTTTGAAAACAGCAAAACGAGTAGTAAATTGTGGTTGTCATTTATCAAATTCAGAGAATTTCTGTATGTCACTTTTATCAATTTAATCCTTTTATCTATAAAGAATTGAATACGTTTCTTAAACGGATTGTATCGCATGCACACATTTGAAAAGCGAGTTACACAAACAAATTTTAAGTTTGTCGACTCGGAGATAATAAATTATTTTAAACAAAATTTTAAACAAACAAAAAATTCAATAATTTATGTATAGCATTTAATAGCAAACTTGGGCATTTTTGCATTTTAATCATTGCAATATATGTATGAACATTTAAACAACTTAATAAACTTTTTTTTATAAACTGTCAGTGTTTCGATAAATTGACGACACGAGCAGCAAATTTTGAAATTGATGGTTTAGCATTTTTTAAAGAAAATGTTATTAAATGATAATCTAGGTAGCTTTCTAGATTTGTAGTTAGAAAAGCTCTACAGAATGAGACAAATTCATACTTACAGTAAGGATATTAATCAATTACAGATTCGGTTTCTACATTGTATGTACAATTTCTCAGATGATAAAGAAAGAAATGAAAATAATTAACAACTTATTACGTTTCTTATTTTTTTATTGGTTATCTTAAATCATGGGTCAACTTTTACAAACGGTTCAGCGACAACGTAACCCCATCTGTAAAAAGCAAAGCTAGCGTCAGTTTAACGAAAGTTTTTAACTCCAAAGCTTTATTGATTTCTACATTCGACTGCCAAACGCAGGGTTCTGTAAATTTCCACTAAAAATACTTCTGCCTAGAGCTCGTTGGTAGTAAGAATATAAATATTGAAAGAACACCGCGTGTGCTCTGTTGGAATATTTAAAAAAAGCTTGCTTATATCTTTGAAAGTAAACGTAAATATTTTCATTAGAAAAGAAAATTTTTTCTTTTACAAATAAACTGTACAGAAAAAAAACAAGTCGCTTATATATAACAACGTAAAAGCTTCCGTCTGATACATTCTTTGATGCTGCAGGGTGGAAACTTGTAAAGATACGTGTGCATATAGCATCGAAGTATACTCTGACAAACAACTTTATGGTACTCAATTTATCAAGCAGTAAATATTGGTTTTCATCAAAGAAGTTGACGGAACGAAGTTTAATCTCACTCTAGACAATTTTATTTCTGTTTGCTTCTTTTTTCTCGTCGTCAAGTAGTTTATTTTTTCTTTGAGATATTGCCGTTCTAAAGTTTTATAACTGTTTATTGTGCTGTTGTTATTATATACTTTCTCATTCAATTTAAGTTGTAAACCTTTTTTGTTCTTTGCGTATATGATCGCAATCAAGATTCAATTTATTTTTTTGCAATATTAGCGACATATAATAAACCGTAGCACTTGTTTTGTATCAGTATACGTATTTTAAAATAATGAAGGATATATACACAATTCTTATTATATACTGAATTATCGTTATGTATTAGATTATCAACGAAGCATTGATTTACATCCCCAAGCTATTTCGTCCCTTATCTTAACGATATATACAACTCTTTTTTATATTTCCATTGAGATTATCCTTAGTAGGAAAACGGCATTTATTGTATAGCCTCAGGTGTTAAGGTTTTGTAATTCAAGTTTATGTGTTTCTATAAAAATAAATTTTAGGACACGCCAAACGCAGCACTTTTTCTAATTTCAGATAAAAAAAAATGTGCGTGTTTCAGAAATTTTCATTTTCGATTTTTAAGTATCTGGTTACTTAGAAATTTGGATTTGTTTGTTTAATTTTTTCTTCTTAACTTCAATAAAGTAAATTAACAGGAACTCATACCTGCACATAATGGCCGATAATGTTCGACAATAAATACCTTACGACAAAAACGGCAAATTTTAGGGCTATATTGTGAGTCGAACAACTAATATAAAAGAGACACAAAAATAATTTTTACGATAAACCTTGTTATATCAAAAAATAACACAATAACAGTAATCTCGTCAATTCGTTTTATTAATAGGGTATTTCTATTCCGTGCCATCCTAAATGTTGTAACCTTGGATATTTAGAGTAATTTTATGTATAGTAGTCAATTAGACATAAATTTCTTCCGCGAAAGATTGTAACAGTATAATAATTCCCTTTGTGGCATTGTTGTGGGGGGAGGCTGACATACTTTCCCATTAGAGAATTAAAATGTATTGATATTAGCAACTTACTCAGTTTCCTAACAATATTAAAAAAAACTGCCTCCCAAGACAATCGTTCTTCATATTTGCATATTGTATTCTTTTATTTATTTTTGTTAAAAATGATTCTCCTTGTTAGTATTACTTTTCTATAGATCCCTAACAACATTAGCCCTTCAATAAAAAGAGGGTTGAATGATTTTGACTCAATAACAACAAGTTAATTCATTATCCAACGTTTATTTATTAAAATATTCTTTTTGCGCATTTTTCCTTCAAATAAATGTTGTTTGTAATTTAATTTTCACAACTTTTGTTTAAACTATTTTTTTATTCGATGAGTAATCATTGAGAAATAAGAATAAGAAATGTCCAAACTAATAATTAATAATTAAAAATATCAAGACTGGGACTGATGGAGACCGATGAGAAGATATACCACGCATTTCCTCTTTGAATGTCAGCACTTATTCGCTGCTTCAAAAACTCTATGGGCCTATATTCACCCGTAGCCTGTAGCCCTATTCTATAATATCACGTAAAAATTAAAAACATTAAGAAGAATTTTTTGCCCGTTTCTTTTTCTCAGCACTGCTTGCGTTTGATCATGTGGATGTGGCATAACTAGGTGCTGGAGTGTCTATGCATGTCACGTCCCAAATAACCGGATAACCGACGTTCCAGGCTGATACGGTCGTTTGCCGTCTGTTTGAGATATACCAAGGGGTTCTAATATGGCAAGATTGGGTATTGAAATCTACAAACAAGTTGAAGGCAGTTAAGTACATGGGTATGGAAAGCTTGCAGAAGTGTTTGATGTCCCCATGTAGAGTTTGTAGATAGTGTGCATGTTAATCTTGAAGCAGCACTGGTATTTCATAAAATGAAGCCGAGAGGTCAGTAATTTTATTATGTTGAGCTTTTGGGTTAAAATTGCTAGTGTCGAGGAATCTGTCAATAGAGCGACGAGTAGAACGGTCTCATTTACAAAACCGTCATGTACGTCAATATTTGTCAGAGGTTTTTCGTGTGTGTTTTATAGGCGTTTTTAATACAAATATAAAGTCTGGAAAGTGATCAGTACTTGACCGTACTCCATGGTCAACAAGCAAAACATGTTGTTCTCGAGAATCATCACTTTGGTTTCCGAACCTGGTCATCAAGACCCTCTCAAACAATAAGGGAAAAATATACAACACAATCACACACTAATATAGATCACACAACAAACATTCTACAAATTAATGTTAAGGGGTTGAGTAAGGAAAATCATATTTCTTGTATAATCTTTGTTTCAAGAATAGGGTCGATATTTTACTTTATAGGAAACACACTGTGGAGATGAGACAAGTATACTCAATAAAGGTATAGTAAAAGGTTTTCAATTAGTAAACTTTATTGAGAGCCTCATTAATGGAATAGCTACATACGACAAAAAATATTCAATACAAAAATATACAAAAAAGTATAATTTCTAAAATTTTTGTTATAGCTACTGAAATAGGAGATTTACACGTAATAAATATTTACAAACCTCCTCCAATAGCTTGGCCAGAAAATTTCAATGTCGTTACCATACAAATAAATAAATGAAATAAATACATTTTTATGTGGTAAACGACTGTCTAGAAGAGAAGCTCTAATTTCTTGTAAATATTTATCAAATGTTCCACTACTCCCAAGAAAATATTTTTCTGTTGTCGTTGAGTATAACTCTAAACCAAGACGCGGGCCTAATGACCGTATAATATTTCAATCATGCGTAATTATTTCTGGAAAAGCGTCATCCATATATATTATACATTTATTTGAGAGCTTAGGGAACGGGCCAGGAAATTGGCAACAAGAGAAAATGCTAGCGGGCCTAATGAGTCATCTTGCTGTACGCCACATTTAGATGGTATGACAGACTTTCTCAAGACCAGGATAGAATGAAAACAGTAACATTGATATATAAATAAATAAAGGTCTGGTAATTTTTCTTTGAATGTTTCTAAAATTATGTTCCTCCAAACTACAACAACAATTAAAAGCGATTTTGAAGTTTAATTTAAGCATAATTTTTAGTTCATCACAACTCTCTAACATTTTTGATATCGTGAATACCAAACTCGGCTCTACAGGAGTACAAAATCAAACTGAAACGGACGCAAAAGTGTCGCAACATGACACAAGCCGGCAAAGTGTGTTTCACACTGCAATTGGTCTAATTACATCATCTCTCTTTGCAAGGGCGGTTAAGGATGCACCATATAACTAAGCACACACATCCACGGAAACCAAAATAAAAAGCATGGTGTTGCAGGGAGAGCACAAGGTAGTCAAAAAATTGCAACATTGTCTGTTAGAAATGTCATATCTTTTAGATGTTGTGGTCGTAAGCCATCGAGGCCGGCATCTGATTTCGCATGGAAAGAAGAAATTGCTTTTCGCAATTCTGTTAATTATGGGAAGACCGTAGTCAGTGTCAAAAGGTTCTGGTGAGTTATCGGCGTTGGCTTGCCAGTTGTTGAAGTGTGGACGTATTATTGGATGCGAAAGTGTTGTCACTTGAAATGATACGTAGAGACGACAAAAGTACGAAAAGGGAACAGGAAAAGTTCTTGTCAAGCTTCGGTGGTATTTTTAATTAGTTATCTGTATTTGCTGGAAATCATAGAGCGTGCAGTTTCATGAAGTCTTTTAACTAGGTAGGAATTTATTTTCAGAAAAATGAGTGATCAGATGAGAAAGTCTAAGTTGAAGCCTTACATGTTTAAGATGTTTCCAATGGATCTTAAAGTTATGCACGTTTTTAAATTTGGAGTTACACGAAGAACATCTTGCTTTTGTTATATGCTCCGTAATAAGAAGATTATTAAAACTTTATTGATTTTAGAGTAGGAATGTTTAGAACATAAGCTTTTTGGTTTCATTTACCAAATTTTATCATCTCGATAGGTTTTTTTGTGATTTCTTACTAAATACTTGTGTAGATAAGTGAAAAGTTTTTAGTATTCCAGGCCTTGAATGTTGAGGATATTTAAATAAAATATATCCAGAATCAAATGATGTGTCATTTTCAGATGACATTAAACTCATGAAGAGAATGAATCTATCTTTAAGTATTGGTTGATTGATAATCTATCCAGTAAAAGGAACGAAATAAAATACTTTCGATTGGTCAATACGAAATATAATTAATAGTTATAGTATCAAACGGTATGATTAAAACAATCATCTTCAGACTTATAATAATGTGATTAAAAATATGATTAAATTATAAATTAATATATTTAGAATTTTTTTTTTGATAATTAACAGTTGGATCTATGTTTAAACGAAGTAAAAATGTTGGGGAGAAGCATTCTCAACCCCAAACTTCGAGTACATAAAAATTGTAAAATTGTACAAGTTCCGTTTCGCTGTCGAAATGCACTATTTTAAATATTTTTAGATTGTTATTTTTTTTCTCTTTCTTCACATATACAATTATATAACTTTTACATAAGACAGTGTTACTGCAAACTTCACAAAAGATAATCTGCAAGGGCCGAATTCATAGAACTTCCTAATTATCTACTGACACTCATACCCTTTTACTGCAACCTATCTGAACGGTATTCAGAAACATAGAAAGTGCAATGATTGACTAAAAAAATTTTCACTAATGAGTGAGAATAGCTAAATTGTATTGTTTTAGTTGTTTCGTATAATTTTCGTTACCAATCATTCCCCAAACAATATTTTTGACATATTTAATACTCAAACGTAACTCAATTAAATTATTTGTTTTTCATCATTTCTGAACACCAAAGATTAGGGTGAGGTGGGCTCTTACTAACTTCACTCGAGTAAAAGTGACTAAGTAAAATAACTGGCTATAAAAAAACCAAAACAATTACTTCAACAAAATTCATTTGTGGACGAGTAACGCTATATTCGCTTTATACCGAAGGATGTAGTTGGCATGCTAGAAAGGAAGCACTGAAATGCGACACTAAAAATCACTGACTAGTAAAAGTTTGTGAATGGGAATTGGGAAATATACAAGATATGAGTCATGTATTTTAGGTTAACAGTAACAATTGTCTTGTATTTAGATTAATCTTTTCGTATGCTGAATGGAAGTAGTTTTTGTTATTATTTCATGCGTCACGTGACAGTGATAGCTCCGTCCTTGCACCTCTCTTTCAATTCTGGTGACTCCAAAACAAATGAACTGCAAGTTATTACTTGTTTATAGGTACAGATATATACTCCGAGGTAATAACAATAAGTTACCATGCAGTTTCGAAGCAAAAATCTGTTCATAAGTATTTTACACTAGGTGTAGAAAATATGATTCAAATGGAAAAACCTCTATACAAAGAAAATTTGTACTCAAAACTCACCATGTCCAAAATGACTAATTATGGGTTTTGCATATAAACCCTTTACATCCTAAAGTTAAAATTGAACATAGAGAGTTTTGGAAAAACCTCGTGGTAAACAAAAAGGACAAAAACAGAAGTTGCATATTTTTCTTACGTTCGACTATATTCTCGTTGGTCTATTACTCAAGTAATTCAACAAGTAAGTACATCAGATTCATCAGTAGTTTGCGAAACACATCTACAACTACGCCATAGATTAAAGAAGTATGGACAAATTGGTCGACACTTGGACCAAGTATTTAATAATAACTTAAAAACTTATGATGACATCATTCAAAAACAGGTGACGTCGTATATAAAATTAAACAAGGTATTTAAAAAATAAAATTGACCTATCAGAAATTTTGTCTTGAAAACATTAAAAAATGGGCAAACTATATTAGGGTCATGGAGAAACAAAAGTACACGTTTGGGATTACATCATTTTGGGTGTGGAATTGGTAATAACAACTTCACTGCTTTGGCTACAAATCGCAGAAAAATTATTTTGTGGAAAAAGAAGCAGTGGAATATGATGCACTGATGAACATTAATATACTAACTCGTATGTGTCTTTGTTGTATTGTGCCAATGGCATACCTTCCTTAATCAAAAAAGGTATGAATTTGAAATTTACAGCATCTAATTTACACCCAAAGTTCTTTACACTGATTAATATTCGGTCAAACCGGAAGTGACCCTAACTTTGTTAATTCAAATGACACCCGGTATATTTTTCTTAAGACTTGAATTATACTCAAAAATCCTTTTCCAATGAAGTATCACACTTTGTATTTTTGAATTAAGAAAAAAAGCGAAATCGAATTTTAAATGTTTTAAAACTAATTCGATCAACCAAGAAAAATTTTAAAATAATGTAAAAAACTGTATGTGTAAATTTGATTCCCCAAATTTCAAATTTATATCTTTTTAATCAACGGAGATATGCCATTAGAACAATGCAACTGAGACGTCCGGTATATTAATGTGTAGTATAATCATTTAATAAGAGTTGTGGGTAGTATAATTTATAATTTGTGTCAAATATTTTTATCTACCTGGAGAAAAATTACAAAGAATTAGATCTCCACCCACATTGTTACGTACCTTTAATCGGTGAATAACAAAGAAACATATGCGATGATTAGACTCTTAGTCGGAGAGAAGTCTTCTTCTTAAAACGCTTTTAAATATCTTATAGAATGCAAAAGACAAAGAAATCTAAATTTAATTTTATTCAGTATTACTTGAGTAGCTATAACCCACCCTACACATATGTGGTAAGTAGTAGGGCAGCAAACAGGCTATGTAATTAAAATTTATAAATAATAAGTAGATACAAGGACGCCAACCAAAATAAAATTAGCAAAGAAATTTAGAGTGATTGAACGTCTGAACACTTATCACCGAAAAGAAGGGATTATAATTTAGCACAATAAACGTTTGTTACATTAAAATAGTTTTACAGTATCGACTTATAAACTAACAAGTATTTAGACTGATCGACAAATATTCATGTAGTTTTATTTTAAACACTTAACAATATTGACTAGTAGTAAAATAAGTATTAGATTTAAAAAGAAAGTTTTATCTTTTGGGATCAAGACCCAAATTAATTAAATAAAGTTGATTTTAACAAGTATAAAGATTAATAATCTTAAATCAAAGTAATGATTACCTATCAAACGTTTGAGGTGCGTTTACGTCACTTTGTATCCTTTTAATAAACGCAACAAGTTCAAGAAAAATTCTGGAACCCGTAATACCTAATAGCATTGAACGAATTCTGAACATTACTTGTAAACAACTAACGAATACAACAAGCATAAAGGTAGAATAATATGTGTGCTAATCGATTATATAGAAATGATAACTTCGATGTACCTATGTATAAAATATTTTTTATTATTACCTCTCGACATCAATGTAATAAAAATAGCGGAGAAGGTCGACAAGCGAATTTGTTATAAGAAGGCAGAAGTTGATTTGGTAACCATAGACTAAATATAATATAACAATTGTTAAGAATGGTAACTGTAAGAAACTGTATCTGAATTAAATAAATCAAAAGCTTACCAAATTTGAAAAGGGAATTTTAATAGAACCGTGCCATCCTTTCCTTTACCCGTGCGGGGTTGCTGATCCCCCATCGGGCGCCTCCCCAGGTGGTGGATAGGGGAACGCCTCCCAGATATGGGTGGTACTGAGGAAATTAAATACTTGGGGCGAACCAAAATCAGCATTACAGCGACTGTCTCAGATTGGGCGGCTGTAAATCGGGCACTCTTTTGTCCCAGGGTCTAAAACAGGCCCCCAAAGCGGAAGAATAACAATTGTGGTCAACGGTGTAAGAATTCAGAAGGCAAGAGGAAACCACTGAATTAAAGATCCCTTGTGGATATCCTTAGTGATAATCATCACACCATTACATTACAATGGCTTTGTTCAATTCGAAATGTTCCGGAGTTATAACTCCTCCAATCGGATCTCCGGGGAGGAGAGCGTTGAATAAAGTTGAGTACAGAACTGTGACACATAGAAACGATAGAATTGCTACATGGAACGTTAGAAGTCTTTGTGCACCTGGAAAAGTGGATAACGTCTTTTTAGAAATGACGAGACTCAATATCAACATACTTGGCTTGAGCGATATTCAGTGGAACGGGTCAGGAAAGCATATCACCAAGAATGGCATAATGTACTATTCGGGAATGATGATGCCTGTCATCGATATGGAGTAGGAATAATTGTCGACAAGAGAGTGCAACATACGGTGTCCAGTTTCGTCCCATTCTCAGACCGCATAGTTCTACTGAAACTGACCTCAAATAAGGTTCCAGTAAATGTTATCCAAGTGTATGCACCTACAGCAGATAAGGACGAGGATGAAATAGAGTCGTTTTACCAAGATCTAGCTAAAGTGATCAAACCTATCAAGAAACACGAAGTCCTCATTATAATGGGGATCTAAATGCGAAGGTTGGCCAAGGTGAAGTGACTAATGTTACCGGCAAGTTCGGACTAGGTCTTCGCAATGAGCGAGGATACAGATTGATCGAGTTCTGTCAAAGGGAGGATATGATAATAACCAATACCCTCTATCAGCTTCCTCCACGTCGGCTTTATACTTGGAAAGCACCATCAGACGGAAAATCAGGTATAATTAGAAACCAGATCGACTACATTATGATCCGTAGAAGATTCAGAAATACTATCAAGTCAGTAAAAACATATCCAGGAGCTGACATAACATCCGATCATAATCCGGTGGTAGCTGTAATTCATGTAAGACTGAAAAAACTCGTTCGGAAAACAACTAAGGAACGTATAGACCCTAGAAGACTGAAGGACAACGTAGTGTACAAAAGGTTGAGAAGAACATAAACGAAAAATTAAACGAACTAAGACACAACGATGACAATAATATCACCATAGACCAGCAATGGCAAAACATAAAAAGTACTGAAGGATGCAGGAAATACAGATTTGAAATCCATAAAGGGAAAGAACAAAGAATGGATGACACAGGAGATACTGGACCTGATGGTGATACGAGGCCAATATAAGGGCAAGGATGTGCAAATCTATAAGACCATAAACAATGAGATCAGAAGTAAAATAAGACAGGCCAAGGAAAAATGGCTACTTGATGAATGTCGAAAGGTTGAAGCCTATCAAGACAGATACGATTTTTTCAATATGCACAAGAAGGTAAAGGAAATGACTGGGAGAATAAAGAGACGACAACCAGATGTGTTGGTAAACAAGAACGGCGACTTGATTGTAGAACCGATAGACAAACTGGCAAGGTGGAGCGAATATATACAAGAACTTTTTAACGATAATCGGATAGAACTGGAAAACCCAGACGTGGAGTATACTGGTCCAGAAATATTAAGAGAGGAACTCGAACAAGCAATTAAAAACTGTAAATCCGGAAAAGCAGCAGGACCTGACGAAGTGCCTGCTGAACTACTAAAACTCATAGGGAAGGACTCCATAGATATTCTACTGAAACTATTTAACAACATTTATGAGACGGGCAGAATTCTTAGCGATTGGCTAACCTCAACATTCGTAACACTGCCAAAGAAAAATAAAGCCAGAGAATGTTCGGACCACAGAATCATCGCCCTAATGAGCCACACATCGAAAATATTTTTAAAGATCATACATAACCGAATTCATAAGGATTTAGAACAAGACATCAGTGACACTCAAATGGGTTTTAGGAAGGGCGTAGGAACAAGAGAAGCGCTCTTCGGACTAAACGTACTTAGACAAAGATGCCTAGATATGAATCATGATATGTACATCTGCTTTATCGACTTTCAAAAGGCATTTGATAGAGTCCAGCACACAAAACTCCTAGAGATACTAAAAAAAAAACATCGATAGTAAGAACATAAGAATAATATCCAATCTCTACTGGCATCAAACAGCACGAGTCAAAGTCGGAGAAGATATGAGTGAGGAGATCAAGATATGTCGAGGTGTTAGACAGGGTTGTGTATTGTCGCCTCTCTTATTCAATGTATATAGTGAGGGCATCTTTGAAGAAGCGCTGTCAGAAGAAACCGGTGGTATCGTCATAAACGGGGAAAGACTTAACAACTTACGATACGCAGATGATACTGTTATATTCGCCGACAGTCTGGAAGACCTACAACATCTGGTTGAGGTAACAAACATTGCCTGCAAGAGATATGGCCTGGATATGAACCTAAAAAGACCAAAGTCATGACAACTTAAAAACCCAAGCACAAATCACAATAGACCGTCTATAAATATTAATAACAACAAACTGGAATGGGTATCCTCCTACAAATATCTTGGCACATGGGTAACTGAAACAACAGAACATACAAAAGAAATCAAGTGTCAAATTGAAGTAGCTCGCAGTGCTTTCATAAAAATGAATAAAATACTTTGCAGCCGAGATATAACATTAGAACTGAGAACCAGAATACTAAAATGCTATATATTCTCCATTCTATTGTATGGAATGGAGGCTTGGACACTCAAGTCAGAAAACAACAAGAACATAGAGGCATTTGAAAGGAGGATGCTGAGAATACCGTGGGTTGACAAGGTTTCAAATGAGAAAGTACTACGACGAATGAATAAAGCCAAAGAAATCAGTAACACCATAAAAGGGAGAAAATTAGAATATCTAGGACATGTTCTGAGAGGAGATAGATATAACATCCTTAAGCTAATTATTCAAGGCAAAATAAAAGGCAAGAGAACGATTGGCAGAAGAAGAATCTCTTGGCTACGCAACTGAGGGAGTGGTTTGGTTGCAAGTCCGCAGAACTCTTCAGACGCGCGATTGATAAGGTCCGAGTAGTGGTGATGATTTCCAATCTCCGATAGGAGCGGAATTTCAAGAAGAAGAAGAAGCCATCCTTTCAACAAACACAGTAAAAAAAGGGCGCGGTAGTTTCGACTTAACTCCCCTAGATTTTTTTTCTCGGGTCAGATGAAAATCTCTGTAACATCTGTATATGAGGCACCAGTAAACACCCAATTTGAACTGATGGTTATAATAGTATTTGCAGCAGAACATATATAAGAGAAGCGCGTTGCTTTTGGGCTTAGTTGCTACAAATGGAGGCTATTTTGAAAGTCATAATTAGTCCCTTGCTTGTTGTTTTATTATTCATTGTTTCATTTTGCTTGTTGTTCTTGTTTAATTTTGTTGCTTGTAACGGTTGCTGTTTACAAAATAACAAAAAGAAGCGACGGCTCTAGTGGAACAACCTAATAAAAAAAAACTAAAGGTGATTCGGCTCAATGCGAGGTAGCGCACTAAGTTCGTGGAGAATAAAAATATTTAAAGTAGTTAGAGGAGCAGCGTCCGACTTCGTCGAAAAGTCGCGGAGGTCCCTAAAGAACTATAAGAAATTAGACTGCTGTCTAACAAGGCGCCACCTGCTGGATAAAGAAAGAAATAAAACCGACCAACAGAAGATCAACAGATTTTACTTAAAATCAATATAACAAACAAATCTTAAAATACTAAGAGAATGGGACAGAAATAGAGAAACTGTCGCATATAGTTACGTGCAATAGCAGCAGCCTTGCTTAACAATAAATAAGGCTCGCAATTGATGGGTCGAATTTCAGGTAAATTATCATTCCAATTGAGGATTGGCTGCTATTAAAGCCCTGCGTACACATATCACTTACACACGGTGATTTAAACTAAGCTTAAACTAGGATTAAAGGGTAAGTACCTCCCGCAAACCCAAAAGGCCTTTTGTGTCCGCGACAACCGCTTTAAATAAAGCGCCCCAGTCCGTATTAAGCTGAATAAAACAAACGTTCGGTTGAGGAGTGTACACCAAATAAAAATTTACTTAAATATTAGCGATCAAGCCGTTCTATGTTATATGTACTTGAGTTTCATAAGCATTATTATTATGAATAAATAGCTTAAATACTAAAACTTAGCTGTAATCGGTAGAATGTAATTCCGAGAATAAAGGTGTTCTGCTAGCGACGGTATCGACAGTTCAGGAAGACAGATAATCCCAGGAATCCTCTTAGGTGAGGTGAGCGGAAAAGAACAAAATGCGATTGACTCCCTCGATAAAAATATGCAACATAACCAAAGCAAAGTGCTAAAAGCATACGTAGCAATTAGAATTAATAAAAACAGGAAAGAAAAGAAAGCAAAATGTACTCACGGTAAATTTAGCCGGGTTAAACTTAAACACCAATTTGAATTGGAAATCTTGAAACCCACATTAAATAATTTTTATGGAAATTTCACTTCAAGAAGTACGCTAAAATACCCGCGTGTACCAAACGTCTAGCAAATCTTGTCGGATTTTATTTTCCACCAATAGAAAATTAGCAACATGTGAGCCAAATACGACTTTCGTTACAACATACTACTCGCGACACACGTTTGAAGACGGCTCTCGACATACGTCCTACATTCGGAAAACAAAGCCGTAACATGCTTAGTGGCAGCAAACCTGCTTTTCTTTAAATGATGGTTGTAGTTTGTTGTAGTTTTTCTTGTAGTTTAATTTGAATAAAAACTTTTTTTGTACAGATCGAAAAAAATGTTTATGCAAACAGTCTTGATCAAGTTTAGCCAGGATCTGACCGAAACGTCGGCATTTACAAAAAGTACAGGGAGTTTTAATAATAAACACCATCTCCTATAAAAAAGCCTCAGTATTCAAAAATCGATCGGTAATTTTCATAATATCTTCTTTAAACATTTTTAATTTTGTTATTTGATAAAATAGAAAATAATTCTAACTGCAAATGTTTTAGAGAACCGAAAGCGACTGTTATAATACTTTTGAAATATTTCTTAAAATAACGGAGTAATACCGATTTTTCGAAAATCCAAAGAACATCAATAACTACAAACTCAAATCCAAAATTTGAACTAAGAAAAGTTATTTGTTTCAATGAGATCCAACTGCCGTTTCCGAGTGTTAACACTCTGTATATTGTGATCACTGTTACTAGTTTAGTTAATTAATTTCTCTCGTGATTAATTAAAGGACAAATAAGTTGTTCCAAAATCAATCTTGATTTCGAATATTGCTGCGACATTTTCAACTTAATTATTTAATTCAAACGTATCACTCTTTCTTGCGTAACAGAAAATCATACTACAATTATTGTTTTTATCAATATCTTTAAGAATAGTAACTATACAAAAATGGTTTACAGATTTTAAGTGAACTGCTGCACATCAAAGTACTTAGTATTTACTGTTTTTTTATAGTACTGCGGCAATAAGATTGTAAATTACATTATTGACAACGTTTGTTTCCTCACTTTCACTAACAAAAAGTAACTTAAAAGTTGCAAATTGTAGATGCTGCATTATCCTGTTGTAGCACCAGAAAAACATAAGTAGGTAATGTAAACAATGTACATTGTTTCTAATTTATGCTAGCCCTTACATTTTGCATACTACAAATCATTTTAAATGTAGGTATACATAGTTGTGTGTTTATGTTATGTAAGTAAGTGATACAGTTAATAGTTTCGAGATTGACCAAACGCTATTATACCTTAAAATTATTTTTAAGGCAATCTTCACAGGAAAATCGTTACCTATACAAAAAATAAATAATTTTCCAAATAAATATTAGAAAAATATTAAATTTACATTGTCTGGTGCAAGAGAGGTAGCATTTATGATGATTATTAGAAACCCAAGTGTAATATTTTACCATGTAATCAAGTTGAAAGTAGTCTTTAGGGGAAAGTTCACTTGTAATAACATGTTTGTGTTATTTCATACGGTGTTAAAAATATATTTAATTTTGTTCAGCCATCAACTTTTTTGTTACATTTAAAAATTTTTTCTTTTAACTTTACCTCGTTGTTAATGAACAGTGAGGCAAATTTTCATTTTTCAGAATTGATAGAATTCTCTTGTTGCCTCGGTGGTATCTAACTTTTAATTTGCGTAAAATTTATCTAACCGCATAGTTGAGTTTGTCCCTCACAGGGACAATGAATGACCATTGACAAGTAAAGCTCCATGGAATATTTCACGTGATAAACTTTGGAGCCTGAAACATGGCTGGTCCTACATTAACGACAATTGATGTCGAATCGATGTTAGACAACAACGCATTGCGTAAAATTAACAGTTTATATATGCAAAACTAAGCTATGCTAAACTTTCTCGCGATCTAAACCGTATTGACTTAAAGTTTACGTACACAAATCGGTTAATAAAAATTAAGATCTTGGAAGAGATATAAGTAATAATAATAATAATTCCCAAAAGTTATGCAGTGATTACTTCAATAATGTACGTTAATTATCAGCTTTTATTTTTCTTGTTTCTTGTAATTTATAAATTTAAGTGTATACTGATTATAAATTTCCACTAGTTTCTCTTTTCAGAAAGATAGAGCTTTCAGCAATATTTAATGTATATTCCTAATCAACATTGTTTGAAAGTGATTATTTGGTTTCAATCTAAACATCAAGAACGAAAAAGGACATCTTTCAGCATTTTTACTTCAATTTTCTTTTACTTACAAAATTTGATATTAAATGAGTTTACATTTTTCATTCAAGAAATTGTCAGAAATCATTTATTACGCTGAAAATAATACGTTATTCGAAACTATATGTTGACATTATTTTTGTTATTATTGTTATTTTTCGTTTATGTAAATAATTTGGAATATGATGTCTCATTCAAAAAACTGTAACATAAGGTCATAAATAATCACCACTTAATCTATTAGGAAACTTAATCAAAGTGTAAGAAAATTACAATTAAGAATATTTGTTTCATCCAATTAATGTAATTTATTATTTTTTTTTTATTTTATTTTTCAGTTCCAGGAAAAATAAATACAAACAAAAATATAAAGAAATTGATTGATGCAAGATAGATATAACAAATTGAGAAAATATTAATACTTAAATAACAACTAAAGTAATACATACTTGTTTATAATTGCTTGGTGAATATAATAAAATTGAGCTACATTAATGTCCACAGAGTAGGCAATTTCATTAAACGTACAGCACATCACTGAAATCAGTGAGTTAGTTTTAGTTAACTTTTGTCGAGCATTTATTCTAGGGACCAAGAAATTTATCTTAGACAACAACCAAGAGCAGTCAACTTTATTATGAAGGATGTGGAATAAAAACTTGAACGATGTAATTATACGATTCTGCAATGAAGTAAATTTGAATCTTTCTAATTATAGGATATGCTCCATCTTCAATTAAAGAAAAAAACTTTAAAAATTTTCTTTGTACTGCCTCCTAATCAGTCTTCACTATCAAAGAGTTACTAGGAAAACTATGACAATTTCTATATAAAAAACCCATGCTTTGTTGTTAATATTGATAATGTATCGAATAAAGTCTAAATTATAGTGACTCGAGATTCTTAATCAAGTTTCTACGTTGCAACAATACTCCATCAACTTCTTCTTCTCTACTAAAGGCTTTGCCTTGTCGATGCAAATCTGGTTCGCCAGTCTTCTCTATTAGAAGCCAGTCTTTTCATGTCTATATATCGACTACAGTAAGCTTGTTTTATCATTGCTTCTATATATGGCTTCCTCGGTCTGTTTCTTCCTTTATAACCATTTATTCGTCCTTCAAATATATTTGTCATAAACAAATTAAGCCTAAGTAAGTGACTAAATATTTTTCCACTTCTTTCTTTTATGGTGATTAATAAAATTCTTTTTTCTCCTACTTGGTGTAATATGCATGTACGTTCCTTTTCCTTTCTGTCCAACTGATTTTTAACAGTATTTTCCATATCCACTATTCTATGGTTTCCAACTTCTTTTTGTCTTGCTCTTTAATGGTCCACGTTTCACAGCCATACAAAAATACACTCCACACATAACTTTTGGCAACATTTTTTCTCATATTTATACTTATAAGTTTTTTTGTTTGTAAGTGCCGTTTTTGCGTAAATGCTCTCTTTGCCATAGTTATTCTTTGTCTGATTCCTATTGAGCATTTGCTATCGCTTGTAATCGTACTTCCTAGATACTTAAATTGTTGGACTTGTTCTATTAAGTTATTTACTTCCAACTTCACTACGGGAATTTTTTTTGCTTTAGCCATTGTTTTAGTTTTATTTGCATTAATTTTCATTTGATATTCCTGTAATCTTTTTGTCAAGGTGGTTAAAGATTTTTGCGTGTCTTTTTTTGATTCAGATACTAAAGCAATATCGTCCGCAAATTGTATGCAGTGGATCTTTTCTCCATTTATGCTTATTCCTATAGAGTTTCTTTTGTACTTGTCTATGATTTCTTCCACGAATAAATTAAACAAATAGGGAGATAAGGAACAACCTTGTCTTACCCCTCTATTAATTTTGCTATAGTATTAGTTATTATAGTGTTCTTCTACTTCTATTAAGGTCTCCTGTTCCTTGTATAATAACATTATTATTCGTCTATCCCTCCAATCTATTCATGTTTTTTTCATAGAGTTTATCAATAGTGCCCAGTTGACAATGTCAATGTCAATAAAAGTTATAAATGTATTTTTATTTACATTTAGCCTTCTTTCCGTAAGTACCCTTAAATCTAAAATTGCTTCTCTTGTTCCAATTCCCTGTCTAAACCAGAATTGATCTTCATTGAGCTCTTTTTCGGTTTTCTTTTGCATCCTATTTTTTATAATGATACAAATCATCTTTGACGCGTGTGTTAATAAATTTATTGTTCTGTAATTCTTGCATTCTGTGGAATTTCCTTTTTAAGGGATTAGTACAATTTTGCTTTTGGTCATTCGGAATGTTGCATCCCTATACATTTTTTCAATCATTTCAAATAGCTTATGTTCGGTATCTTTTCCAACGTTTTTTAAAATTCTGCCGGGATGTTATCTACTCTTGCCGCTTTATCTTGTTTAAATTCCCTTATAGCCTTAACGAATTCGCTTTTTGTTATAATTGACCCTACGTCTTCTTTGTTTGCCTCGGTTATATTTTCAATATTTATGTCGTCTTCTCCTATCAATCCTTTATACTGATGTTAGGGAAATTTTCGTTTGTGTGCGATTATTAAATTTATGTATGTACGTGCAATGGAAGATAAGTTTTAGTTTTATGCCAAATGTCTTACATGTTAAAAGTGTACAAGTGCTGTACAGTAACCCATTAAAGAAACAATTAAAATCATCTACCTATATAATATTCAAGGACCAGATCTTAGGCCTAAGTGAAAGTCGGCGAATTTATGTAATACATCGAATCATTAAGGAAAGATTTATTTCTGTTGGGTTAATCGTATAAATCAAACAACAATTAATACAGTCCATTTTGCCAACATTAAATTTGGTCCTGTCAAGCCAGATGCCGTAATTTTATTGTAATCGTAATTAATTTGCCGGAGAAAACTGTATTTTTCCATTGCACGTACAATTTGAGATATCGCGCGTTGTGTGTTTTATCAGTCTTTTGTGACTTTGCATGCGCTACGATTAAATTTCTTTTCATTATTAATATTTAATATTCAATAATTGTAATAATAATGCCGAACACCGACAATTCTGATCCTGCCGTAATTAATAGAAATAAATTAATCGCTAAACGCGAGAAAATTTATGCTAGTGTACAATCCATTTTCGATTATTCCTTCAAACTATCTAAAGATAACGTCCACGCATTTACACCGCGATTTGAAAAGTTAAACCGACTGGAAGAAAGTTTTGAGGACATTCAAGATATTATTTTGGAATTTAATTCTGAACATGATCCGTCGTTAATGATTGAAGTTAACAAAACGCAAACGTCATTTGACGATTTAATTTACGGTGCTAAAGCTCCGTATTTAACTCTTATGAGAGAAGTTCCTAAAGCTACTGGCGAAAAATTATCTGCCACTTCTTGTTTGAATTTGCCAGAGTTGGAAATTAAACCCTTCAAGGGCAAAATTTCTGAATGGCCCACATTTTTCGGATTGTTTGAATCATTGATAGACAAAAACTCTTCCCTTAGTATTATCCAAAATTTCAATATTTGAAAACTTTAGTTCTGGAAGAAGCTGCCGCAGTCATCTCTGATTACCATTTGTCAGAAGAAAATTATCAACTTGCCTTAACTGCTTTAAAAACACGATATCAAAATAAACGAAGGTTGGCTCAAATGTATATCGATTATATTTTGAATTTCGGTAAAACTTGTCCAAAAATTCCGCCAACTTGCAAAAGTTTTTGCAGATTCATTCCACTTCGGTTAATGCCTTTAAAGCACTTGAGTTGCCAGATCAAACTGACTTTCTTTTTACATTTATGCCTTCAGAATCTTGATAGTTCCACACGGAAAGCGTTTGAAAATAAATTCAGTAATGTTTCTGTCCCCACTTACTTAAACTTGATTGGTTTTGTGTCAGATTTATGTAGAACTAATGAATTGATTAATAGTTCAAATGAAAAAGAACCACAACCTTTGAGTACAAAATACGAAACACTTAAAAGAAGTCATCGGTGTTTTAACTGCTTTGGACCTCATTTAAGGTCTTTGTGTAAATCCAAATACACATGTTCGCATTGTAAAAGCAATAAACACCATAGTTTACTGCATCCACCTATTGAGCAAACAAGTATTCCGTCAAATTCCTTTCGACACAAATTGATAACGTCGACCAACCAATATCTGTCACACCTACCCACTCATTATCGTGTAGTGTATCTGATCCTACTCCTAAACATCGAATTGTTATGTTAGGTACCGCAAAAATCTTATTAAAAGATTCTTGGAATCAGTATCAAGTGGCTAGAGCAGTTTTAGATTCTGGTTCACAGATTTCCGCCGTAACCTCCTCGTTAGTTCAAAAACTGGGCCTAAAACCATTTTCTGTACCGTTTGAAATTGTAGGAATTTCTAGAAATTCTTCAAAAACCTATGGCTCAGTGAAATGTGTCCTTTCTTCTAGATTTGCGCCTGACACAAATATTCCGTTTTGTCCAGTAGTGCTGCCCGCTATTGCTCAACCTCTACCAAACGTTCCGTTGCCTAATCTCAAACAACATTACCTAAATTTTCGCTTAGCCGATGAAGAATTTTATGAACCTTCTAATGTTGACGTTCTGTTAGGAGCTGATGTTTATCCGTTTATCTTAAGACCTGAAAAATGTCCTATAATTGTGGGAGAACCTAGTCTATTCGACACAATTTTTGGTTTCGTCTTAACTGGTCCTGTATCCGCTGAGCACGCAAATGTGGACCGGTCATCCTTGTTGTTGTTAAGTCCCTCTCTGGAAGTCACTCTTAAACAGTTCTGGGAACAAGAAGAAGTATCTAAACCCTTGCCTGAAAATCCTGAAGATACCCAAGCCGAACTTTATTTTAAAAACTGTGACCCGTAATAGTGATGGTAGATATTCAGTTGCTCTGCCATTTAAATCTGTAAATTTTAATTTAAACAATAGGGAGATAGTCAAAAGGACATACTCTTATTATTTGGAAAAACGATTAAAGAAAATGAGTATTTAATAAACTCTTACCATGATTTCTTAACTGAATATCTGCAACTGGGTCATATGAGCGCTGCTAAACTAAGTGCTGATTATGTATTGCCACACCACTGTGTAACAAAGTCGAGTAGTAGTAGTACCAAAGTCCGAGTAGTTTTTAATGCCTCTGCCACCGATAAATCAGGCCTTAGTTTAAATGATCTTCTTTATCGAGGTCCAAAACTCCAAAATCTCTACCTGATTTGATCAATCAATTTCGAACCAAAAATACGCTATTTGTGCAGATATACGAATGATGTATCGACAAATATTAATTCATCCTTCCGATAGAATTTACCAACATATCTTTTGGAAACGTCCTGGTTCAAATGAAATACAGGAGTTTGAACTAAATACTATAACCTATGGTTTAAAACCTGCCCCGTTCCTAGCTCAAAGAGTTCTAAGTCAATTAGTAGACGATGAAGGCCGTAGGTTTCCGCGTGCTAGTCACGCTATAAAGTATCAAACATTTATGGATGATGTGTTAACCGGTTCTGATTCGTACCAAGAAGCGTGTTATCTAAAGAATGAACTGATGCAATTGTTAGCGTTAGGGAAGTTTGAACTACGTAAGTGGGCTAGTAACGATTTAACCCTCTTAGATGATCTTCCTTTAGAACACCGTGAAAAAACTTTAACGTTTAAGTCCGAAGAAAACTTCATAAAAATACTCGGTCTGGTTTGGAACCCTGGATGTGATTTTTTGAGTTTGTAGTGCAGCCATTTGAAGGAACAGTTACCAAACGTTCCATTCTTTCCTATGTTGCACGAATTTTTGACCCGATGGGGTTCCTCTCTCCTGTAATTTTATACATTAAATGGTTTCTGCAACAATTGTGGTTGTCTCAATGTGATTGGGATACCCCCTAGCAGGTGCCCTTTTAAGTGATTGGAATCAGTTTGCTTTGGATTTGCCTGCAGTTTCAAGTATTGTAATTCCTCGATTTATAGGAGTATCTGGTTCAAAGAAATTGCTCGTTGGGTTTTGCGATGCTAGCGAAAAAGGTTATGCTGCTTGTTTTTATTTAGTTTCTAAAGTTGAAGGATCTATTCAAACTTGTTTAATTGCCTCAAAAACAAAAGTAGCTCCGTTGAAACCGTTTAACGTAAATCGTCTAGAGTTGGCTGGAGCCCAACTTCTGGCACGATTGTTTAAGTCTTCCGAATTTAGATTTGAGAACGTAGCATATAATTCAGTGCGATTGTACACGGATTCAAAAACAACTCTTGCCTGGTTAAAAACTCTTCCACACCTTTTAGGAATATACGTTGGAAACCGTGTCAGTGAGATTCTCGAACTTACAAATCCGATTGATTGGTTTTTTGTTAATTCCGAGGACAACCCGGCCGATTGTGCGTCTCGGGGATTGAGTGGCTCTAAATTGCGTGATCATCCTCTTTGGTTTAATGGCCCAAGTTTTCTTACTACTTCTGAATTTTTTGATAATACTCCTAAACGGTTGTTATTTGATACCATGGAAGTTCCCGAGATGAGAAAAACTTAACTTCTCTTGCAGTAAATATAGAAGTTAGTTGGATTGAAATTGTATTGAAAAATTTTCTTCCTTTTTTAAACTAGTTCGTACTTTCGCTTATATCAAACGATTTATTGCCCATATGCGAAAGAAAATAAGATTTATCAGTTCTGTTTTGACTGCCGAAGAGTTGCATAATGCTCTTATTGAATTGGTACGTCTTGTTCAATTCCACTATTTTCAAAAGATATTACATGCCTTAACAGTCATAAAAGAATAGTTTTTCTAAGTTACTATCTTTAAAACCTTTCTTAGACACTCAAGGCTGCCTACGTGTAGGAGGACGACTTAGCAACTCCTCTTTGCCTCTAAGTATAAAGCACCCATTGATTTTACCAAAACAAAGTCACCTGTCTAATCTAATTGTTGATCACTACCATTGGTTATCTTTACATTCAGGTGCTCAGACCGTTCAATCGCTAATTCAGCGGAAATTTTGGATATTATCTAGCCGTTCGATAGTAAGATCACGAATTAACAAATGTTTGCAATGCCACAAGTTGAAAGCTCAAACAGAACAACCGATTATGGCTGACTTACCTAGTTCTCGCGTACAAGTAGATTGTCCATTTAATCAAGTCGGAACCGATTATGCAGGCCCGTTCACTTTAAAGGAAAGTGCACGACGCAAAGCGCCTCTACTGAAATCCTATTTGTGTGTTTTCGTATGCATGGTCACCAAAGCAGCACATCTTGAGGTTGTCCGTTGTACTCCGATTGTGGCCGAAATTATGTTGGTGCGGTTCGAAACTTGAAAGGTGAACGCCTTTCTTGAGTCTAATCATACCAAATTTTATGATTATTTTGTTTCTCGAGGTGTAACCTGGAAATTCAATCCTCCAAGTGCCGCAAATTTTGGAGGCCTTTGGGAAGCTTGTGTTAAATCTGCCAAATCCCTAATGAAACGAGTAATCGGAGAAACAATTTTAACTTTTGAAGAGATGACAACTTTTCTTTGTCGAGTAGAAGCGGTGTTAAATAGTAGACCTCTTTGTCGCGTGTACAATGATCCTGATCATGTCGATTATCTCACTCCTGGCCACTTTCTTATTGGACGTCCTTTGCTAGCCTCTCCAGAATCTCCTCTTGAAGAGGCTATTAACCTTCATAAACGTTGGACTCGTGTTAGACTTCTATCTCAATCTTTCTGGAAAAGGTGGCATAGTGAATATCTGGTTACGTTAAACAACCGAGTAAAATGGTCTGCTACAAGTACTGCCGTTGCTGAGGGCGAAGTAGTTTTTTTAAAGGATGCCTCCAGTAATCCTTTAACCTGGCCTATAGCCAAAATTGTTAAAGTCTACCCTGCCCCGGACGGTGTTATTCGGGTAGTAACTATTCGCACGGCAAAGGGAGAATTTACTCGACCGGTTAACAAATTGTTGCGTATGCCTCATTAAAAACTTTAACATTTGTAAATAACTGTATGTGTGTCTACTTATTACCTATTATTGGTTGCGTATATGAATTATCCTTTTATTTAATTTTTCGTATTACTTTAACCTGTAAAGCCCTTCCGTGCTTTAAAGGGGTGGTGATGTTAGGGAAATTTTCGTTTGTGTGCGATTATTAAATTTATGTATGTACGTGCAATGGAAGATAAGCTTTAGTTTTATGCCAAATGTCTTACATGTTAAAAGTGTACAAGTGCTGTACGAGTAACCCATTAAAGAAACAATTAAAATCATCTACCTATATAATATTCAAGGACCAGATCTTAGGCCTAAGTGAAAGTCGGCGAATTTATGTAATACATCGAATCATTAAGGTAAGATTTATTTCTGTTGGGTTAATCGTATAAATCAAACAACAATTAATACAGTCCATTTTGCCAACAACAGATCTTCTATGTACTCCTTCCAAATTTAATCAAACAATTTAGGCATTAAGCATTTTTTGGGACCGAAACTCAAGGAAGAACTTAAAATCATTTGCAAATAGCAGCTTCACAGCATTAATAGAGGAAGGTAGATCATTAATAAATAACAAAAATAGCAGAGGGTCCAATATCGATCATTGAGGTACTCCTGAGGTAACTTGAAAAACTTTTGATGACGATTCACAAACTGTTTAATTAAGTAAGATAAAATACTTAAGCAAAATTGTTTATAATCCTGATTGATAGGTCTATAATTTTTTATATCTGAAACATTCCTTTTTTTAACATAGGCATAATGCACGATTTTTTCCAGATAAAAATAAATTTAGAGTTTTTGACGGTTTTGTTAAAAATAATATGTAGAGGTTTAACAAAAATGTATGCAGAATCGTTTAAAATGAAGCTAGGTATTTCATCCGGACCAGCAGTGAATTTATTTTTAGAAGACTTTAGATCTTTAAGTATTTCATCCTCAGAGATAGACATAACACTATTCGAAGAAGAAGAAGAGTTAAGGGTGTTGAGAGATGACTCGAGTCTAGTATGATCGGGTTGTTGTTGTTGCTTGATAGACTTTATGTGTTCTCTTTGCGCCAGGGTTAGATCAAGACGAAAATGAGAAAGACGATTGGGATTTAGCTTGTTAGATTTAAGAATTCTACTTCATACGTCATCTTCACTTTCATACGTAATTTTTATAGGTCGTGCACGATCGCCATTGCGGGCACCAATACGCATTACCCTTTTAGGTTGTGGAAAAGTTCCGACATAAAGTGTTTTAAATCATCAGATACACGTTGATTAACAGAGGATACATGAGATTCAGCAACATTGTAAAAAAGTACATTATAAACTTGCTGTTTTTGCTCCTCCACTTCAGCAACAACATCATTTATATTCTGGATCGTCGGCTGATCCCCAGCATTCATCCTTAAGTTGGTAATTTCATTGTTATTTCTCTTGACTTTTTTTAGAACTGAGATTCTATTATTAAAAGTCTAAAATTGTTCAGTAATATTGGTCGAAATTTGTTTTAAAAATAATTAATTGTTTAGTAATGATTTGCTCAATCATGGAGATAGATAAATTACAAGTCCTAAGACGATGAATTAAGTAGAGTAGTTGATGCATCAGGGTTCATTTAAATTAAGACACTTAATATGATAGTATTTTTACATGTGAGACACTTAATAGATGAATGGTAGGTGTTCCTACAGAGTTACATATTGTACAAATAATAGGCATGCTAATACTGATAGTATATTAATAGAGGTGAAAAACTGGCATACTCTTTACACCCACGGAATCCTTTGTGGTGTCTAACAAAAACAAACAAAGACTGGATCACGGAAAGGTAGTTATTTAGTATAAACAAAGAAAAACAAGAGAAAATGGTGTTCGTGATATTAGTTGTAGGTATTAGAGAAATAGAAATTGTAAGGTACGTTCCTTTTAGGTGGAGGTCGAGTAACAAAACTACTCTTCTATTGCTACAAAAATACCAACGTTTCGCCCGACATGTTAAAATCAGCAGACAAGATTGAAGTTATAAAATCGAGATTTTATATTCAATCTAGTCTGCTATTTGCATATCGGCCGTGTGTCCTTCAGTACCTTTCATCATAATATTAACATTTAACGATGATTTGTAAGACTTGGAATTCTTCAATTCAATTCAAATTAAATTCACTAGTCATCTGTACATTTGCCATAACAATGGTTGTTTACACGGTAAAATGAATTGAAAACTCCTCAAGATATTCGAGACAAAACGGCAGCAAGTAGTGAAATATTGTCCACGAAAACAAGGGAACGATACATTGTTACGGTTTTATTTTCCGTATTTAGGACGTATGTCGTGAACCGCCTTAAAACGTGTGTCGCAAGTGGTATGTTGCGACGAAGGTCAAATTTGGCGCGCATTTTGCTAATTTTCTATTGGTGGAAATTAAATTAGACTGAACTTTCTAAACGGACAGCGGACATTTTTTTCCTTTCTTGTTTAATACACGCGAGTGTCTTTAGTATTTTCTCTGAAGTAAAATTCTCATCAAAAATTATTTAATGTGGGTTTTACAATTTCCAATACAAATTGGCGGTTACGTTTAATCTGGTTAGATTCACCCACGTTGCGTCCGACATGATGTGTTCGTTGTGTACGGTACTGGGATAACTCTCGAGGGTGCTGGATTAGCTAATTAAAAACCTTCCCTATAAATGAAAGACAACACCACGGTTTAGCATTAATCAAGACGCAGACCACCGGGGAATACCACGTCTACAGAGGTTGGTTATGCTGCATACTTCCAGCGAGGGAGTCATTTGCGTGCTGTTTTTCTCTACACACCTCCCCTAAGAGGAATTCTTGGGTCTATCTAACTTCTCCGAACTGTCGATACCGTCACTAGCAGAATACCTTCATTCTCGGAACTACCCTCGACGATTACAGCTAAGTTTAAGTATTGAAGCCACTTATTCATAATAATAATGTATATGAAGCTCAAGTACATATGACATAAAACGGCTCGATAGCTAATATTTAAGTAACTTTTATCGGTGTACGCTCCTCAACCGGAAGTTTGTTTTCAATCAGCTCAATAAGGACTAGGGCGCTTAATTTAGAGCGGTGGCCTTTTGGGTTTGGGAGGCTTACCCCTTTATTTTAGTTAGATTTAGTGTAACCTTTGGGTTTGCGGGAGGTACTTACCCCTTTTGTTTTAGTTTAGATTTAGTGTAACTCACCGTGTGTAAGTGATATGTGTACGCAGAGGCTTAATAGCAGCCAATTCTTAATTTGAATGATAATTCTAACTCAAGCATTTAACTTAAGCTTACTTGAAATTCGACACTTTAACTAAAAGCCTTATTTATTGTAAGCGAGGCTGCTGCTAACGCACGTAACTATATGCGACAGTCTCTCTATTTCTGTCACATTCTCCTAATATTTTAAGATTTGTTTGTTATACTGTATTGTTTGTCTCTCTCTCTCTGGTTTGTGTTTGATTTAGCATATTAGATTTTAAGTAAAACCTGTTAATATCCTGTTGGTCGGTTTTATTTCTTTTTTTATCCAGCAGGTGGCGTCTTGTTATACCAGCAGTATAATTTCTTATACTTATTCAGGAATCCACGCAACTCCCCGACGAAGCCGGACGCTGCTGCTCTAACTACTATAAATATTTTTATTCTCCACGTATTTAGTGAGCTACATCGTGCCGAATTTCCTTTAGTTTTCTTTCTAGGTTGTACCGCTAGAGCCGTCGCTTCTTTTTGTTATTTTGTAAACTACAACCGCTACAACATAAAGGAATATGGCGCTTTTATAACGTGGAGTAAGACCAAAAATGTGTGTGGCACTATGTTACAGAATTATCTAAAAAGTGTGCACCGAATACCTTATAGACTAAAATCTCCATGCTAAAAACTTATTTAAAGCTCCATGAAAATGTTGACATTTCCCAGGTTGGTGTTTTATTACAAATTCCTTTGTCTTCTTGTATACAGGCTGTTTTATTAAGCTTGGTACGTGGCCATATTTCGAAAACTATTGAGTAGATACAGAAATTTGGAAAAATTTTTTTTATTACTAAAACGGCTATGAGGAATGTAATCTTTTGACAATACCTCTGAAACGGGCGAAGATATCGAACTGCGGTTTTCGCGTTTTCTCTAGCAAATTTAATCTACTTTCCGATTATTAAATCAAAATTATACTGTATGATTTGAATTTTTGTGGTAAAAGTGAAAAAACTGTTATTATCGCGAACTGCGCCCTCTAGCAATTTTATTTGAAACTGTCGAGTGCTGATGGATACAGTATTTGAAAACACTAACATTTCTCTTACAAACAAGCCTGAATTTGCTGTAATCAGATAAATTATTTAGAAAATATAGTCATTTAAATTATTAGACATTCAGGAGCTTCTCTTGCCTTATTAAGGTCGGTACGCCAAGGAGTCTCTGACAAAACTTAATTATTCAGGCTTTCTAATAATGTTATTAAAGTCACAGCTTCATATGAAAATTTTCAGATAATAATTTCCAAGATTTCCGTTTTAGTAATAAATTTTTTTTTCCCGAAATTCTATACCCAATAGTTTTTGAGATATGGCCGTGTACCAAGCTTAATGAAACAGTCTGTATGGAAAAGTTTTTATTTTGTTACGTAGAAAATCTAAATGCTACAAACCAAACAAAGCAAAATATTGACAACAGAAAAAGTGACAAAATATCTAGTCAAAGTATCAAACAAGCAGCATCTGTTAGAAAAAGTTATTACTGTATTTGGAATATTTGGCACTTATCAACATGAAGAACTCGGTTTGTTGTGTGTTGACAAAATTCAGGATATTGGTCAATTTTTAATTGTTACATTTTTATAAACCTTTTTGTACTAACTTTCAGTATAGGCCTCTCTCATATTTTGCCATTACCTCCGGTTTTCCGCTGTTTGATACTATAAGAGTCCTGCGTGTCTCTTAATGTTATCTGCCCAGCGCTTGAATGGTCTGCCTCTACTTCTCCCGAAGATCATCATTTAATCATTTTGTTGCACCATACTTCTCTTTTTTTACATGCAGAGGCAGCTCCACATCAGTGAAGCTATATCCTTTCGATAATATCATCTACTTTGGCCTTCTGGCGGATCCACTCATTAGTGTTATGATCTTTCAAGGAGATATTTAAAATTCTGCATTCAACCGCTCGTTGATGTACTCATAATTTGTTTAGGTTTTGTTGGTAAGGGTCCATGTTTTGCAAGCATATGTCGTTACCACACACACAAACTTTTTGACTTCCATCCTAACAAATCAATAAATCAATATCACTTAAAAAAGATAAGCCAATATGATGAAGGCAATGCACCTATTTATTTGAAACGGTATTTTCTTCTCGGTTACTCTATTTTTGTGCTTTTTCTATTTTCCTTATAGGAAAGGTTTATGGTAATTAAACTACTGCTATAATATCGGGCAACGTTTCGCCTCCTATGTGGAGTCTTCTTCAGGCCGTAAGTATAAAATTGGTTAAATGAACCCACACATTTACTATATTTACTACATAGAAGGCGAAACGTTGCCCGATATTATAGCAGTGGTTTAATTACCCCCAAACTCTCCTATAAGAAAAAGAAAGCACAAAAAGCACTTATTTATAATTATCTTCAAAATAATAAACATGCTTTTTTTCTGTTTTTGTCAGTTTCAGATATTGATGCATTAGTTTAGTAATTCATATTAATTTGTAAATATTGTGCACATAAGATCTACTTAAGACTAGAAATCTGAAAATCTTATCAAAAACTTCATAATTATTTCCATTCTTTGTTAAGTCTTAGTGTAAGTCTTAAGTTCAGTTTATTAATACGGATCTTAGAGATTTCTCTGCCTTTACTTAAAAATCCTGAATTTCCCGACCAGTTTGAATACTATTGACCACCGCCTGAGCTTGATTATTTTTTTGGCTCCTGCCTGAAACTGATACTTGATATAAATTTGTTGCGGGCGAAAGTTCTAAGCTTTGCTTTTCGTTACGTCAACTGGTTCAAAGAGCTCGGTAATTAAATTTACTGAGTTCAGGATACATAAGCGTAATTCTTCAACTAACTTGCTCTCTCTGACGTTGACCAATTTGCACTCGGCCGTTGTGTGGACCTACTTTCAATTTACACTTTAGTATCCACCCATTATCCCAAAAACCACTTACTTATCAATATCGGCCAACCAACGGAGGTACTAAAGCTTCCTCCTCTTCGTCACAAAACCGTTTGCAAAAGCAGGACACGAGACACCAGACACTGTAGTTTTACAATCTACAAAATAGAAACGTCCGCCAACAAGCAATTCGCTATAAGGTATCGTGCAACAAACCTCCGTTTAAATTCAACCGCCAAAAGCAGGGCTAACACCAACCGAGCAATATTCACACCTTTAACCAAGCCCAAACACCAGAGAGAACTCACACCGTTATAAACTGAAGCGTACCGTAAAGCAAGTCCAGGGTATTGCTTAATTGTAAACGGCACAAACATCCCTCTACCAATAAAGCCACCTACGAATTATACGGTTCTTTGTGTACAACCGCCTGGGGTAGGTTGTAAAGTAATTAACTTTCTTATTTTCATGAAGGACAAACTACTGGCGCAGCTGTCTAACACCTGTTGCCCGTATTTGAGGTATAAGCTGCACTCCTAGCAGTGTCTCCGCTACCGTTCCTAAAAAACTAAGCTTTCCCCGCCACTTTATTCGACAAGTGAGAAAATTTTCATATGAAGCTTTTTTGTCCAGAAAACATTACGGATTAAAGCAGTGTTATCTATTGGCATATGTTACTTAAGTATTTCTGAAGATATTTTTAGTTCTTTGGTTTGAAGTCACAATTGTGCTCTTTAGCGGTCAATATACGAACTTAAAAATAACAATTTCCGACAATCTCCCATTATCACTTTTATTAAAAGCATGTTTTCATCTAAACTGTGCGATTATTAGTTTTTGAGACACGGCCGGCTAGTTTTCTTAATGGGATCCCTGGTACAATACATTTAACCTTATTCCCAACAATAACAAAAAATTGCTGAAAAACACTAAACAGTAAATTGAGTATGCACACCAGTAAAAGTCTCTTATTGAGCTTTGGTTTCCAAAGTCAGTTACGGTTTATTTGTAATAAAGTAATAAATTAAAAGACAGTGTCAAATACCTGTCCCGCAGCTCTGTTTGTCGAAGAGGGATCGTGGGTGTATACAATAACAATTAAATCGCAGGCTTAAACGTTGTAAAGGAAATAGTAAAAGCTACGTAGCGAAACGTGTAATAAATATTCTAGAGTAACTAGTAAAATCAAGACACTAAAACAAACCGTAACACTGTAGATATATAATTTTTGTAAAAAAATTACACCTTATTTATACATAAAACAGATAAAATAGATAACAACAGGAGTGTAGGAAACTATACAATACAAATTATTTCATTAGTAATTAAAGAGAATTATTTGTTTTCATAATAAATGAGTCAAATCGTCAAACTATGTTACGCCACTGAGTGTTCGAGTTGAATTTAACAAACGCTCACACACAATTACGTGTGGCGAATTACTGACATTAAATATAAGCAACGAACTTGACGCAATCACATCGTACAAATTTTTTGAAAGATCTTTCAAATCACATCGATCAAATACAAATGCGCAAAAATTAGGTAATTACATTCACGTCAGCATGCAGATACAATCACGTTTAAGGTCAACTGAATTTGTCCAATTATGAATGATTAGATCAGCCTAGGTGATAATCTTGAGGCCACCGGTTTATCTTCAATAAACCCTTGTACTAGATTAATAGCAGCCAGTAAAATAAGTAGATTAGTAGTAACGGCCTCGCGAGGATGTGTTGATACAATTGTAAATAACTATATTTAGCTGCACTTGCCTCGTATTTAACTCTTGGTTTTCTACCATCTAGATCAGTAAAAGTTCTGAAACGTGTTCAAAAATGGTGGTATAATCCAAAGTAAGAGTAACGATATACATATCGAGAAATGTTACTTACGACGTAAAAGATGGTCGAGAACTAATCCTTTCAATACTACCGGAAACTTTCCATAGGGTTTATATCAATAAACAGTAGTTAAACAACAGCACTGTTTAACAACTCACAAGATACTAGCATACATAAATTTTGTAACTCATTCAATCCCTAAACTTGAATAATTAAAGTCGATTAGCAGTAATTATAGATTGTTCACTTAAATTAACTAAGAAAACGATAGTTTATAGGTCATAATTGTGAATAAATCACCAAGGACATGTATTGTTATTAATTGCAATTTCATTTGTGAGTTATTAACTAAGAATAAACGTCTAAAACACCTTTTATTTTAGTTTTTATTTTTGAGTAAGTTTTTTAATTGTTAGATTATAATGTAAATTAACCTAATTTATGCAAAAAGAACCAAATCAAGAAACAATATCAGTCATAAGTATAGTTTGCGTAACATTTTCAATACCGCTGTTAAATGGATATGGAAGGCGCGTTTCAAGCGAATATGACATTTTGTATAAACAACTTCGGTAAACAATAGGGTTCATAGTTGTATGAATACCGTTACATTTGTTTACGGGTATACTCTTATCTTTTCTAACTTAATCACAGTGAATTTTGATGTCTCACTTTACAAATGTAAGAGTGGGTTGTCGAAGACCAATTTAAAAAGAAGTGGTGTTAATCCTATATGCGTCAGCTAGAATTGCACTTTACTATAGTAAATTTTTATTATCAGGATTTTCCCCAATTTTAAACTAAGAGTCCGACACAACTCCTTACGCCAACGTTTCAAAGAGATGAAAAAGTAAACGGCACTTTTGAAGTAACGAGCCAATTTATAAACACCAAAAATTTGCTCCGATGTTAGGAGAATGTTACAATGAAAATTAAATTGCCTAACTACAGACGGAACTTATGCTAAGAATTAGTTTTATGGTACAAAAAAAAGTAAATTTTTATGATACAATAAAGTTAAGCAAATCCAACCTCAGGTGGACTAATAAAAAAAAACGTCACAAGTCGATTATTGTGAAAATAACAAATTTTTGTTTCCCTCCTAATAAAAAAAGGTCAAAAATTCAACAATCGAACTTTACAGAACTTTTCTGCCTTCTATTTTGACTAAGAAATGTGGGCAGTCGTCTGGAAAGCACAAGTATCTGTGCTCGTGTTTCGCACTCGTAAAGCTGTTTGGAAATTGATATTTGAACAGAAAAGCTGTATTATTCCACATCTTATAAATAAGAAGGTTTCCAATCCGAAATTTTAACACTCCTTTTTTTACTTTTCGATTTTGATATAAAGCACCCTGTATCTCAGTAAAGAGTCACATTTTATTTAAGTGTTTCGGTTTAAATCTTCCATTTTAGGCTCAGTTCTGTGTAAAATATTTACGCTTATTAGTGAATCACCCTGTATTTATCGACTGTTCATATTTTATGCTTTTGTATGAAGCATTCAATAAATAAAAGTACATAAACGTATACGACAAATTTTAATAATCAACATTACTTCGTTGATCGTAGTATTTCAAAGTTTGGAATAACATTGTAATCATTCAGCTGTGTATTAGGTTTTGAGAAAACATCTGCAAAATATTAACCAAGCAAATCTGTTTTATGTTAAATGTTGCTTATTAACTATATTATAAAGTTTATTTTAACTGAAAATAATGTCACTTAACTTAATAGAATATTAAAAAGCCCTTATTGTTTACTAATTAAACAAATCTCCGATTTAAAATAATACATCTTGTATACAAATAAAATAATATTTTTCTATCTTCCGGTTTGTTGTGTTCTTAAGAAAAACAACGCAATAACTGGAATTGTTTTTGATAGAAAATTTACATATTTTCTTACAGAATTATATAATTGTTTGTAAAACAATTTTGCATCCGACAAAATTTGGTTTTAATAATAATTAACGTTAACATAATATTTTATGTAAATCTACAAAAATATAAACACCTCCACATTTATGTTATACGATGTTTAACGACACTCTTGTACAGGCATTCAACCCCGCAGTGTTGATGTTATCCAGAATGTTATCTCTCGGAGTAGGCCTGATTAGCATATTTCTTACTACGAGAGCCCCTAACCCTACCGCATATTAAGCTAAGGACACTAGAACGAAAATGAGAGGACGTAATTGATGCTAGAATCACACTCTTAATATATTGAGGGGTTGTTTAATCTGTAACTGAATTTTGGATCGAAGAACTGAAAGTAAATTTTCGATAGATAATGTGGTTTGATTTTCGATAGAATGTTAAAGTGAGTAGAGGTTGTAATTACACGACAAATTAAACGGTTGATTAAACAGAAACTGATAATTGGAGGTTGATAATTACCTTTGGGTTGGTTTATCTTGTTCTCTATTTAATATTCGCCTAGCCGCAATTTTCGGATGAGAGCGCGATTTAATGAAGTAGCGGTAAGTATTTATTTTATTTAATATTTACGACTTTGTCTATGAAATTTATTTGCTTTACGTAATAAAAAAATAGAGCCTTCGAAGGCTAAGGTGAATTACGCCAGTTCATGGCACACAGATCTCAAATTTGGCACCGGTAGAAACTCTTCGAAATTGGATATATGCTTTAGAAGCAAATAGGACACACTTATACATGAATAAACATTGATTCGATTAACAATAAAAGCAAAAACTTTTCTTTATTTCTTTGGTTGCTTCGCCGAACTCAAGTTTTTTTCGTTTAAAATATTTTCAAAACATTCATCTACATAAATTTGTCATTTCTTCTCCTAGCATTTATATATATCTATATGCTGCTGAATAATTTATTATTTGTGTATTCAGCTACTATTAAACTCCATTTTATGTTAGTGCATTATAATTCTTTTTGCACAATAATTTCGACTTTAATAAAAATTTTACTTTTAAATGTAATAATGTTCAAATGCGCTTTGTAAACAGATATGAAGTTTTATCGATGTTATGAAACAAAATTGGCAAACCGATCGGTATTAAATAAAAACTAAATTGAGCGAAAATGAATGATAATGAGAAAATTTAAACAACCGCCTTCGGCGTACACCGTTTCATATCCCATTAAAAATGTATCTTTATCCTATACTCACACAAACAATTTATAAAAGTAACAAATTAGTTTGGCAATGACCAACTAAGTAAATGTGGACAGATGTGAGAATAAATGGAAGACAAACAAAGTGCTTTGAGGGGTTTCGAAAGGCGTTGTTAGTGTAAGCGATATATGCCGTTTCTTTAATTCATTGTTTCCTTATATTGACTTTTGTTTTTTTAATATTTACGTAACAATAGGTGTTATTTCAGGGGAAGTAAACCTGACAAAAACTCAATATGTTATTAATTTATTATAATAGTATTTCTAAATTATTTTAATAGCTAAGTGTTCAGCTAAAGTCGATAGCACTATACGAAAGCTTTTGGAAAAACCAAACTACAGTACAGCTTTGCACATACGTCACAAAATGACTGAAAGTTCAGTCGAGAAGGACATGATTTTAATTGTTCGAGTTAGTTGGCTAGAAAATTTAAAAATTGCTGAGGATGATTCTTGTAATCCAAGTAAAAACGTTTTAATAATTTACTTGCAGGAATTGTTTATAAATTAAACATTATAAATTATACCTAAAAGGTATTTCAAAATATATGTAAAACTGATTAATTATTTTCGTTTTTGAATTAAAGGACATCTAGTGGAGTATTTATGTATCCTTTTCATGAACAAAATATTGTGTCGCTAAATTTAATATCAGTATTTTTTTTCTTTCGTCTAATCATCGTATTTTTCAAATTTGATTCCGGCCCCTTTTCCCCACTTCTCAGTTATTCATCTATTACTTTGGTCAAGCCACGATAGTCATGTTCTCCACAACTTTCGTCTGAATTAAGATTTATATGTTCTGGATGAATATCCAACCAAGGATTCAAACCACTACCCCGGTTTTAATATGCCGACGTTTCGCTTGGTCTATCCAAGCTTTATCAAGGCGTCTGTTTATTAAAGAATTACAGAAATTAATTAACACATTAATAAGTATAATAGTACAATATTAATGTAATTGAAAGAAGATATATTTACTTAAAATGAACAAATGTACCTCTTATTTAGAATCAAACTATTCCAAAAAGTAAAATAATCTTTGCATTAAGAATTATTAATTGGTTAAGTGTACATAACAGACAGTTTCTTGTTAAATTATAGTGGCAGTAAAACTGGAGTTACAAATTTTTTTATATATAATATTTGGAGAAGTAAAAATCAAATAAAAGTAAAAACCAGTAGGAACTCGCCTTAAAGTTAGGACGTGGTTGTCACATCTTATATTAAAATAAAATTTCAACATTTATGATTAAAATTAAAACAATTAACCATTAATAAGGATAAGGAATAAAGTGGTCAATAATTAAAACAGCGTGTAAAATATACATATAAATAACGAATAAATAAATAAATATTTAAAAAGGCACAGTTACAAGAACGGACTAAAAATGAAAACAAAATTTTGCAGTGACATTGAGTTATCGATATGTGACGTTATGTCCGAAAATGGATAAGAAAATAAACTAATTGTTATTTTAATTATAATCAAATTATTGGTTATTATAACGTTTGGGTTAATAATTAGTTGAATGATTAAAAATGATTATTTTATGTTAGAATTAATTAATAATGTTAGTTGTACAGGGTTATTCATTATAAATGTCCCAGCCCTTATCATAGTTATTATTGCATATACAAAAAAATTTTGATATAAAAGTTGCGTGGTTATAAACTAATTTTATTATAACGTTAACAAAAGTACAGTGGCGTGCGTAGTTTAAGCAACACAAAAAAATAATTCGTATTTATTTTTAAATTTTTCAAAAGATCTTTTTCTTCTGATTTCAAAAATATACCATATGATACCCCTCTCTTACACCGTTCTTAAGTTATTAAAGGATAAATATAGTAAATTAAACTAGTTACTATAAATATTGAAAAGTTAATATTATCAAAGAAAGTTATGAAAAACACAAGTATCATGTTTATTAAATGTCATTTCTTTATTGAAACATTCAAAATGGTTTACAGTGTAGAAGAAAAAATTCAAATATTTACTTGCTATATAGAAAATAACAAAGATAAACGTGCGGCGCAAAGAGCATACAGGGAGTTGTATCCAAATCGTCCAACACCCGCTGACAATACGTTCAGACGTATTTACCAAAAGGTAAATAACACCGGTAGTTTTAATAGAAAAAAGCGAGTAGTTCATGCAAACAACGAAGCTCAATTAGATATACTGCTTTATTTTGAAGGTAAGCCCTATTATAGATATTATTGAAAAGTTTTTTGAAACACTATATTATTTTTTAGAAAATTCTGAATGTAGTATAAATAATGCAGCAGCTCAGTTAAATATAAGTTACTCTAAAATACAACGTACGTTGAAAAGTAACAACTACATACCATATATCGTAAAATTTTACCAGTACAAGTTTTGACAGAGGCTCATAAAAAGAAAAGGTTTGAGTTTTGCCGCCAAATGCTCCAAAAGTTAGATGAAGATCCTGATATTATGGACCGATGAATCATTCTTTTCTACGGCTGGAGTTTTTAATAGGAAAAATCGTAGGTCATGGGAAAACAAGGAGAATAGAAAAATTGATAAAATCAATAAAAAATCAGGAAGAAAACTCTTAGTGTATGGTGTGGAATTTTTACAACAAAAATTTCACTTTAACTGGAGTTACTTATCTGGAAATAATTCTTCCTGAAGAGTTTTTCGGACGTTCAACTTCAGGATATGATTTGGATGCAGGATGGGGCAGCTCCGCATAATGTCCTACCTGTTCAAGAGCATTTGAACAATGTATTTCAAGTATGGATAGGGAATCATGGAACCATATTATGGCTTCCTAACAGTCCGGATCTAACCCCTATGGACTCATTTCTTTGGGGGTTTTTAAAAAACATAATAAATAATAATAATAACTGTATTCAAGTCATGAAAGATCGAATTCAATTAGAAATAAACACTCTAAATGTAAACAATCAAGCCATTTATGATGTAATTCAAAATATAATTAGACGTTTTCAATTATGCATTGCAAATAATGGTGGACACTTCGAACATCTTTTATATGTTATTATTTATTTATAGTTGTAAAGTTATCTTTGTTATCTTCGTTATCAATTATTTGTAATTTTATAATTAAATGTTGACCAAAACTCATTTGTAGATGCACAACTTTTATTTAATAACTTAAGAGCGGTGCACGCCAGGGGTAAGATATGGTATATTTTTGAAATCAGAAGAAAACAATCTTTTCAAAAATTTAATAATATACAGAGTGTTTTTTTGTGTTCCCTAAACTACGCACGCCACTGTACATTTGTTAACGTTATAATAAAATTAGTTTATAACCACACAACTCTCATTTCAAAATTTTTTGTATATGCAATAATAATTATGATAAGAGCTGGGACATTTATAATGAATTGTACTTATCCCTGGTTGAAATTAATTATTAATATTAGTTTTGTTAGAACATATTCAGTAAAAGGTTATTGTAGATTATTAGTGTTTAAGTGATAGGTTTAATTTAAAGTTGAATTCATTTTTTAAATTATAATTATATTGGTTTCCTCAGATGCTGAGCTTACAATGAAGGAGGTGCGGTAGTGAAAAGAACATTAAAAGCTCATCTTATTACTACCAACGTTTCAACCGAGCAGCACGGTCTTTATCAAGGCATTCAAACAATTAGGGAATTATACTGTGCCGCACTACCACACCTCCTTCATTGAAGGCTTACCATCTGAGGTGATAAGTTTAATTTTACTTTAGGCGTTACTATAAATACTGCTTAGGTTTTGTGTATTGGTGTTGAAATTCACATTTAAATGATGAGTCTTGATCTAAATCATTTCAGATACCAGTCTTTTTCTATAATTTAGTTCAAAGTCAAGAATAATCGTGTTTTCAAAGTTGAAAGTGTGTCCTGTCATGACGTGGTTAGTAGACAATCTAGTGTCTTCAGTATTGTTTTTCTGTGAGTGGAAGTTTATCTTTCACTTTGGTGTAAAGCTATGGTAAATCGTGTTTTGGTTATAAAGACTGATCATTTTTTTAAATTTTAATTAGTTTGTCAGAAGGTCCAGGAACATTGATGATTTTATGGTATTGTAGATTTGTTAATGTTTATATCACCTCTCTTTCTTTGTAATTTTTTGATTTTATACACATTTTTGTACTGTTAATTTATAGTTTTATATAGTTGTTATTCTATATTTTTGGGTTTTGGCTTTAATTATTTTTTACAAATTTTTGATGCTGTATCTAACCTTTTTTTTTATACGTATTTTGTTTTGGTTGCCAATAAATAGATGCCTGAAGAAGCAAATACATTAGTTGGAAAACGTCATCTTAAACTCTGAACCGACAAATTCTTCTTTCGTCACTTCTATTAAAAAAAGGGCACAGACGTTTACTATCTGGACAATTACACTACTAGTTTTTAAATGTCACTGTTGTCATATTTGTGTTCTTCTTTCTTATTCTTTAGAATTATTACATCTTTGGATATACGCCTCTTCTAAATTCCTCCATTTTTGCCTATCTTTAACTTTCTGCATCCAGTTTAATCTTACTGCTATCTGAGGTCCTTCACCCAATATTATCAGTAGAATTCCTTTTGAATAATATTTTCCGATATAATTTTCCAAGCTTATTTCTTACTAGATGGAACAGGAAATGAAAAGAAAACCAATCTTTAAAGTGGGTATGAATCCTCCGGTACGATTTTATGATCTACCAAAGGTGGAGGTATTTGTGTAATTATAAACTTTGCCCCTATCAGATGGGAGCTTCTTCAAAGCAAAAAATTATCTTTTAGGCCGTTCTGTCAAACACAAATAGCGACATCAATGTGGAATTAATGGACAATATTGATATCGAGGAGAAGTACCAAAAAATCACTACCTAGTTACTTCATGAAAGTATGCAGTCCATCAGGCCTTGAAACAAATAATCGTCCGTACCATAAATTAATCTTAAGACCCGATATAGAATAAAAAACAAAATAAATTAATTTACACTAAATTGTAAAATCAATTTGTTTTGTTTTTTGGTGACTCGCACTGTATATATTTAGCTCAAGAGTTATTATTAAAAATTTGAAAACATTTTTTATTACATTTTCATTATATTATGTATTTTATTTTTATATTAGTTTTTACGGTTTATTTGTAACCAAACTTAAAAATTAGTAAATATGGGCAAAACTGCCCGAATATCCATTTGCCGAATTGTTAACTACGCCACTAAAGAAGGACGTGGACACCGTCTAAAAAATTTTTACGATTGCGTCTACAGATAAGTAACCAAAAGCTACACACCAATTTGTGTGACAATTAATGACGTTAAATTGAATCAAGAAGCAAGTACGTAGGCACCGGCATCTCAACAGCAAATCTAAAATTGTCTTATAGCGCAACACATGAAACGAACTTTAAAAGAGCTTTCAAATTTGCAATTATTCAATAACAAAGCGCAATAATTATGTTGGTAAATTCACTGGAGCGTACAGGTACGTTAACGCGACAAATATACAAAACAACATGCAAAAGAGTTAACTTAGCTCGTTTATAGGTAGGTGTCGATAACCATCAGGTGTAGATAATCGACAGCTGTAGCATCCAGAATAGATGAACGATAGTTTTTCATGGAAATGGATAAAAGAATATGAGACCAGTTGATATGGATAGGTAGACTTGCCTCAAATGATCATATACAAGTCACTGCTTATCTTGCGCGATGTCCTCGATACCAAGGAGGGAAGGCTTAGTTGGATCAGTACATCCACAGAAATAACATCCTGATTCACGGCCTCGTTGCTTTATGTAATAGTTAATTTCTATCCACATGCCCAACAGGTGGTTTACAAATTGTAGAGAAAATGGCGGTAATTTCTACAAGAACCTAGATTGATAACAAGATACGGTACTTACGACGCTAACAAAATGACGAGTGTTTATCCCTCAATTTTAATGGGATTTTTGCTTCTGTTTTATCCAACTAATATGAAATTAACACACTCTAATCCTTTAAATTTTGGATTAGGAAAATCAATCGGCTTGCTGCACAAGCAGTTAAAGTCAGAAAGAAAGAACGACGTGCTTACCAAAATGCTAATTCGATGAATTTTTTGGGTAGAAAACCCACAAATTAGAAACTTCCTAGAAAACACCAGAAATTGAAGCATGTACCAGAAAGCACGGGCGCAACCGTAATTGCCTAAACTACAGGCATACAGTCGCCTGCAAATCGATTTTTAGGACTCCAGAATATAACGAATTTCTCTTTTATTTATTTATTTATTCGAATTTCTCTCGTTAGCCAAGAAATACAGTCACATGGTGTATAATTACAATTTAAGACAATGTTATACAAAGCACTAGTTCAACTTCAATTTTAAACTGAAATTGCTAACAAGAAAAAGAATCCACGTTGAAAATAGTTATTTATGATACAAGTGTGTGAAGTAAAGTTTTTATGCACGAGTGCATAAAAGCCCTTCACACACGTGTCTTATACAATATTTTATCAAAGTCAGAACTAATTTTGTCAAACAGAAACAATTACTACAACAGAAAAACGCATTCGGTTTCACTTTTCTTTATTTATAGTCTACGTAGTCGGGCAACTTTGACAACAAAAATTGTTTAATAATGAAACTCAGATTTCAATTACATTATACTTTACACACTATTTTAATTTTTAACGCACGATTCATTTTTAAGTAGCATTTCAAACACAATTATTAATTAATTAATGTACTGGTTATATGTTAGACGTAGATAAAACTAATCATTGTATGGTATTGTCAACTTAAATATATCGTGGCGTTCATAAAATTTAACTTTCATGTTTAATCGAAGTCTTACATTTGGAAATAATTGCAAATTCTTAAGAAGCATCTTGATCGCTTTTGTATAATAAAACGAAATGTTTTTTCGGAAGAAGTCACAGGTGTCTCCTGAGATTGAATTAAAACCAATCTTCGACGGAGACGCTTCAAATCACAATAACTCCATTCTAACTAAATTGCAATCATTTAACAGAAACTGTATATCTTGAATAAAATGTGTACTAAATTATACATAATCTTTTTTAAAAAGTTTATTAATTTTCTGTAATCGGTTAAAATTATAATAAACAAGTATGGCAACTTTTAAGTGGTAAAACTAGTAGTTTTAAAATGTATATGTTACGTACACATTGTGCATGACGGCAACATAACACTGATAAAATGAGATTTAAAAATAAATTTAACCAACTTCCAAGTCGTGTTGCATTTCCCTGTGGTGTAGTATATGTTAGAAATGATAAATGTGACTGCGTCAAAAGGCTAACGTTATAAAAAATCTAAGATATCCAAACTTTAAAGATATTTTACAGCAACGTATTATGTGTATTATTAATCAAAATGATATTATACAGGATTAAAACAGTTTTGTTTTTTTGTGTAGATGTATTTTAATTAAACCCTTTACAGTAAAGGCAGACAACTTGTAACGGCAATTACCAATGCTAAATTTCTTAGTAGTTTATATAAAGAAAATATAGCTGTAAATCGACGGTGAAACGTATAAAAATACTTTCCTAATACTTTTAAAAAATATTAAAATTGATTGTTATTGCCAGCTCATATCCCACTGCATTGTGAAATATCTGCCGTTAAATAATTAGTGAAAATTTAATAATTTTAACAGTCCTGATGGAGTGTTCGATATCTTCCTAGATATTTTTAACAAAATTTTAACTTTTCTGGCTTCAACTAAGACTGATGCAGTAATAAATTGAGACTTCTATATCAAATTTGACACTAAAAGCATAAAATCTGAAGATAAAAATTTATTAATTTTAAAGATTTGATTAATTCTTATGGATTTAATATCGCAATTGCAGAGCCTTAAGTACTTAACAATGATAGACAAGGAAAGAAGAAACCTAGAAGTACAAGAAAATATACAAATCAAATGCACAGTTAAATTCAGATAACTAGAATTCATACTAACTAAAAATGCAACTACAGAGGAGGAAAATAAAAAGTAGGTTAAAGCAAATAAGAATAGGCATACAGCTATAGGGAGTAGAAACATCAGAAACAACACAAAATAATAATCTATAACACCAGACTGCAAAGCATTTTGACACAAAATTTAAATTGAGAAAAGATTTGCTTTTTTTTAAACAAATTTTTAAAACAAAAATACACATTTCCTATCTCCCACACCCACTAGGTCTTCAATATTTTTTTTATCTTCTCCTTTTTCACTCCCTTAATAGTATCCACCACTCCATTTCTTCTGGTCGTAATTCTCGGCATTCTTTTTTAATGTGTTCTGTTTTCTCATTCATTCCCACACAGTTTTCACAGTCTCTCTTCATTACTCATCCAGTACTTGTTCTCCTTTTCTTCATTTCCTGTTCTAAATTTTTGTATTATTCCTTTTTCTTTCAGCTTTGGTACTCTTTCTGTTATTAATTTTTATACTTCTGGTTATATTTTCCTTCCTTTGTTCTTACTCTTCTTTCCTGCATTTGTGTGTCTTAATCTCTTGATATTATTTCGTTTTTTATACATCTTCCTTTCATGTCTTAGCCTCTTTATTTCTTCTTTTTCATATCCACCTCTTTCATAATATTTTCTTCTTTCCTTTTCCCCGTATTTTATTTTCGGTGCCTCTACTTCCTTACAGCATTCATACAGTATCTCATTGTGTTTCTTGTATTCGATCCTTTCATTTCACCATTTCATCTTATTACGCCTATATTCTCTATTTTTGAAATCTATTATCTTTTTCCCTAGGTTTTTTATTTTCTATTATATTTTTTATTTCTAATTCAAATTCTAATCAAGTGTGACCGATATTGCGATGTTTACCATTTCCAAAACAAATGTGAAAACAATCTGACAAATTGCGAAAAACTTTACTTTTCGTAACTAATTACGAAAAATATTACTTCTCGTAACTAGTTACAAAAGTTATACCATATTGACACCTACTACAATTATGAAAAATGTCACTTTATATGCCAAAATTAGAAAAATATTTTTTGTGTTATGGAGAATTGAAAACAAGCAGGACAGAACATCAAGGGTAATCAAAAATAAGAAATGTTTCTTTTTTTAAAATCGATCCGGGGACATACTATACAGGGTGTATCTAAATAACAACCCAAAAAATTTTAGAGGGGTGATTCTGTGATGAAAATTAAGGTGAATATTTTGTTATAAATTTTTCAAAGAATCTCTTCCCGGAAAAGTTACAACTCTAAAAATTAAAAAAAAGGTTTTCCTTTTTTTTTATATGATTATGTTCCTTGTTATTAGGCTTCCTATGGTGGAGGTAATAATAAGGAACATAATGATATAAATAATAATTTGGAGGGACTTACTCAATTACTTTCTTATTTCAGCTGAAGACCCGAAACTTGGTCAATATTATTTGTCATTAAACAATATATTTTAAAATTTTTGAACTCGGAAGTATAGTTGGAATAGTCAACCCCTAAAATATTTTTTCTTACAACTTTTTTTGAATAAAGGTTTTTTTAAAATATGGCCAAAAGACACAATCAATTTACTATCATTTTTTTCTACAAGTTTGTTTCGAAAACTGAAGCATTACGAGAAATAAATAAAGTCATCAGTAACAATAGTACTCGAGTACGTGTAACGTAAATATTATCTTGGTCCGTTTTTCGCTTCATTTTCTAGTATTTTGTTCAAATTAATTTTTATCTTTTTGTGAACTATACATAATGTGTTTCTCTGCATCCACTGGATCAGTTATCTTATAAGATTTTATTTTTACTTAACTAGTTTTAAAACAGGTCTGTATTTATAGTGTTAAAATGATTTGTGTAAGCTGTTTACATTGAAAATTTTATCGTATTTATTATCAACCCGTCTGCTTTTACAAATAAGCACTTACATTTCGAATTCAGGTAATTTTATTATATTTTTCAATTATCGTCATGACTATTTCGTGCTTGTTATGTAAGAAAATCATTAGTCCTCGGACCTCAGCTCTAAAATGTCTCACACAGATTGTTCCTCGTTAGACGCCGATCGAATTCAATATTATTTTGGTGAAGCAAAAGACCGATGGAGACCGATGGGTATGTTCAGAATGTGATATCCCGGGAGATGATAGTCCAGAAAACCCAGATATACCCACCAGCTCTCATATTGAGTCACTAATTGAAAACACAATTGCAAATCTATCACTACTCAATTATCCTTATTTAGAGAGGAGTTAATTTCGTCCTTTAATAATGAAATTTCCAATCTACATAAGAGAATCGACTCACTTGAATCGGAATGTAAAAATCTAAAGCTTGAATTAAATGAGTTAAAGGAAACAAAAATATCTAACGTTGAGGAAATGTACAATGAAATTGATAAAAGATCGAGATGTGCCAAGAATGTCATTATATATAACTTAACAGAACAATCTTTTGATTCCCTCAAGCAAGAAAAGAAGCTGATTTAACATTTTGCAGTGATATAATTAAATCCTTAAACCTAGATTTTTCTCCCATACAAGCCTTTCGTGTCGGTAAATCAACAGACAAAATAGGCCTCTGAAAATCTCATTTTCAAACAAAAGTCTGCTCTCCAACTAATTAAAACACATCGCTCTCAGCGAGGCAATAGTAACGTTACAATTAAATCTGATTCTACTTTAAACCAGCGATTATATCTTAATAAGTTGCGTAAGGAACTGGAAAACCGAAGAAGTAAGGGTGAAGAGCAGTTGACAATTCGTTATATTCGTGGTATTCCTAAAATTGTGAAAACTCCAGCAATTAACTCTCACTCTCAAAAATCAAAAAACTAAACATTTATTATCACAATGCTGGGGTATCAAGAGTAAAATTCGTGATTTTTGTATGCAGTAGCTTCTTGTAGTTATGACGTAATAATCATCGTTGAAACATGGCTTGATGCCTATGTTAAGGATTGCGAATTTACTCTGGTTAATTATAATATATATCGTTGTGACAGATCTGAAGCAACAAGCACGAAAAACGTGGCGGTGGCGTATTGATAGCGGTGAACAAAACTATTAGTGCTTTGGTCTTGAACGCTACAACAAACGTGGAACATCTTTTCTTAAAGGTTAAATTCATCAAGGAGGTTGTGCTTATAGGAGCTGTTTATATTCCTCCGAACAGTTCTTCAGAAGTGTATGAATCCCATTGTCGAGCTGTTGAAGACTTATGTGATAATCATTCCCCAATAAATTAATAATATGTGGTGACTACAATCTTCCCAATGATCAATGGTTACATGACAATATGGGAGTCATGGCTAATTATGAAGCTAGTCCAGGAGCTGTGATTCTTCAGAATTCATTTGGTTTTTTTAAATTTAGCTCAAAGAAATAATTTGCCTAATATACGTAGTGTGTTTCTAGATCTAGTGTTTTGTGATATTACGGCTGATGTGTCTTATAGTTTAGATCAGATCCCCTAATATTGAAAAATTCAAAATAGATTTTTAAAGCAATATCTTTTAAGTTATAGGTTACCAGCATTCAATACTAACAATATTTTAATGCATTTGAACATGTCTACAGTCCAGTGGCGGCTTGTCCATATGGTCATTTGGTCAATGATCTCCCAAAATTTTGACAATATATAAAAATTTTACGTGTTTTATTAAAATAGGTAATTAAGTCGCAAGTACAATAACTTAAAATTTATCGGCCGTCGTTCGTAATTCATCCTCTTCAACCTTTGGCTGGCGGTGGAATTGTCCTCATTGAATTAGATCTACCCGGAAAACTCGAAAAACGTGCAGCGCCCGAATAAACGCGAACGTCCGAAACAATAATCAACTTTGGGTCATGAGCCGGATACCGCAGTTTACGTTGACTTCGTATAGGGTGTACAACTACGCTCGATTTTTGATTCGATTTTCGCGTGTTTTAAATCAATTTAAGAATTTATATTGATATGTTTTACTGTTGTTGTGTTGTTTTGTAAAAATACTATTTTTGATTCGCGTGTGCATGCGCTATAATAGAAAATGTCGGTAGTGCAGAAAATTAAACAACTAAAAGTGCTAACAAACTTAATTTTACAAAATTAGTTGAGTTCAAGGCAAATGGTCGTCCTTTGCCAGAACTAAGTTTACGACAGACTAGCAAAGACAAAAATAAAGATGTTCATCGAAACTTTCGCAAGGTAATGTACGATTTAGCTAACTGGATATGTGGTTGTAAAGTATCAAATGTATTTTACTGTTTTGTTTGTTTATTATTTTCTAAAGACTCGTCATACTCGCTATAGTCCAAATGCAGTGTCAGAGATTTAAAACATTTAAAAGAGGAAATAAAAAAACATGTTTCGTCTGCAGAACACATGAAATGATCGGTAAATTTTGCAGCCGTAGGAAATGTTGATATTCGTACACAGCTAGACAATGCTTATAGAAAATCCCTTAGAGATTTTAATGAGAATGTTTAGAAAAATCGCTATATTTTGAACAAAATTGTAGATTGTATAAAATTTAGGGTGCATTTGAGTTATTTATATTTCTTTAAGTATGCCTATTTTTTAAATTAATTTTTGACCTCCCAGTATGATTGACCATGAGCCGCCACTGGTCTACACTAGAAAATAGACGTATAATGGCCGATTTGCTTTTTATATACAAGTTGGTTCATGGGCAGATAAGATGTTCTACTCTTGTAGAATCACTTGATTTTTGGAACTCAAGTTATCATTGTAATACAAGAAACAATGTTTTGTTCAGAATTGGTCATTTTAATACTTGGTGTGCCTATTACTCTCCTCTTGTACGAATGATGCGTTATGTCAATGTTTTACAATCTGATCCCCAATTTGATCTGTTTTACCCAAATATTAATCGTTTTTAGTAGCAGAGCAAAATCTGTAGTTCATTTTCTCCTAGTGGTATAGTTTATTAGCGTAGTAAGAAAATAATATTAATTATTGGTACCTTGCAAATGTTATTTCATTTTGTTTTAAAATGGATGTATTTTTATGTATAGTTGTATACCTAGTTTATTAGCGTAGTTAGAAAAAGTACTTATTGTTACCTTGCAATTTTTATTTTTATTTCATTCTGTTTGAAAAGGATGTATTCCGTTTGGATAATAATAAATAAATGAAATGCATTACCGTGGTGAATAATATTGTCAGAAAATAGCGTAAAATGACCTCCGCCTAGTTTACCGTTTTTCTAGCAGATAACGCAATAATACATGTGGGAAAAAAATTTAAAGTGCGTTACAAAATTACGATTACGAGTTTTTTTTTAAGTGACAAGCAAATGATATCTCAATTGATTATCTGCGACTTAAATCTAGCAAATATAGTTATAACTATAACAGTAAACTGTTTCTGAACAAAATTTCGGATGAAATTAAAAGTTTACCATTTAAACAACTTAAAAACACCCTTAAAATTTTTTTTATCGAAAATGCCATCTATGACATTAATGAATTTCTTAAATATAAATTTTAAGAGAAAGATTGCTCTAAAATATACTGAATTTAGAAGACACAAGCATGGTCCGCTTTAAAAGTGCTGTAAGTTCTTTTTTCTATTTTGCGTTCATAATAAGTCTATTCTAGCACCGTAGTGACGTCAAAACAGTGTTAGAATAAGCAATAAGCGTGCGTGAATAAAATTGGACCAACCAAAATTCCCTAGAAGTGAAATTTTTATTTTTTTATTGATAACACGGTATAAAATAGCAAAATAGAAAAAATTGTATAAAGTATTCGTTGTAGAGGGGCCTTCAAGCACTTATTTGTTTCTCAACTCGTAACTTCGCGTTCTCGTTTTGGAATTTCAAATTCGTACTTGAATAGCTGCCTTCTGTAACTTATACTTTAATATACTATTATCTACGACCACTACTTTAAATGACAATTAATTCACGGTTTGCTATTTTTGTATGGCGCATTTTACACGTACCCGTTGTGTTCTTACAGCCCGTCCACCTTGCATGCAGCTCCGACACATTCAACTTAAATCGATTTAATAAAGTATTTTGAATAAATGGAATTCTGTGGAATCTCGATACAACAACGAAATTAAAAAAAATTGGGGGTTATGTTCGTTAGGGAATTTAACCACACAAAAATAAACTATACAGAAACTCCACTCAATTCTGTCAAAAGGGATGAACTACGCCATTGCTCCAAGCAAGATACCCACAGAAGAGATAATAGCAGAAGTGGAAAGTGTCATCAGAAAGCTTCCGGTTGAAGAAGCAGAGGAAATACGCAACCAGCCTTGCCGGATTTTACAACGTTCCAAAGCTCCACGTAGGAACATCACTCGATCAGAAGAAATTGCATTAAAAGAACTCAGAAGCAATCAAGAAATCATGGTGACACGCGCAGATAAAGGCAACGCTACAGTAGTCATGAACACCGAAAACTACAAAATGAAGATCTAATTACTACTGGATCGACAACTTTACACCAAGTTAAAAGGAGATCCATCTAACAAAATTGAAAAACAAACGAGAGCCGCAATCAAACATTCAGCTATACCAGTCGATCAACATCGTCAACTGCTACCTTCCGGGACCAGGCCACCTAGACTATACGGATTACCAAAAATTCACAAATTTGGTAACCCCCTAAGGCCAATTGTCAACACATGTGGATCTCCAACTTATAAACTGGCCCGTTACGTGGCTAAGTTTCTACAACCGTACGTGGGAAGAACTGAATCTTTTGTGAAGAACTCCGAACACTTCGTCGAATTACTGATGACTCTGGAAGTAACCAATGACGATATACTAGTTAGTTTTGATGTAGAATCGCTATTCACTAACGTACCAGTCGACGATACACATAACATCATAAACAACTGTGCACAACCCATGGGTTAAGAGAAGACATACCAGAGCTAGCAAGAATCTGTCTGAATACAACTTACTTACTATGGAACGGAGATTTCTACAAACAAAAATCAGGTGCAGCCATGGGATCACCATTATCACCGGTTATTGCGAATATCTTTATGGAAGCATTCGAGCAAGAAGCCATTCAATCCAGCGAAAAGAAACCGAAATGCTGGTTCAGATACGTGGACGATACCTTTGTCATATGGCCTCATGGGAAAGAAGCACTTACTGTATTTCTTAACCACCTCAACACTCAGCACGAAAAGATCAAGTTTACCATGGAGACAGAAGAGAATAAGGAGCTTCCCTTCCTGGATGTTCTAGTGAAACGAGGGGATAACAACAAGTTGGCTCATAGTGTATATCGTAAAAGACACACACCGACCGATACCTCCATGCCACATCACACCATAATTCACAGCAGAAGCGGTCTCTAATCAAAACTTTATTGCATAGAGCTAACAAGATTCCTGACGAGGTTCACAAGACAGAAGAACTTTCACACGTCCAACAAGAAGAACGGCTATACCAGAAAAGAAGTAATAGCCGCTTATCGCAGGAAATCCGAAAAAGAGAAGGAACAGGTCACCACCTACGCTCGTTTGCCATTCATTGCTGGAGAAACTGACAAATTAAGAAAATCATTGGAGAAGAAGAATATCGGTGTCAGGTTTGGAACGGTTAGAAAAATCCAGCAACTACTACCTTCTAATAAAGATAACCTGCCGAAACTCTCAACAAAAGGGGTCTACCAAATTGACTGTTCATGTGGAAAGGTCTACATTGGTCAAACCGGACGCAACATAAAATGTAGATTAAAAGAACATCACCGAGACGCCAAGTCCAGAGCGGTAAATAAAATCAGCAATCGCAAAACAACTACATGAAAAAGGAAAACACATCATCAACTTCGAGGAAGCTAAAGTTCTATCAAGGACTAACAACTACTATCCAAGGATAATCAGAGAATCCTTAGAAATTATGAAAAATAAAAACAACTTCAATCGAGAAGATGGTTACCGATTAAGCAACACGTGGAAACTAACTCTTCACAAAAACAAGGAAACAAATGTCACCACAGAATTAGTCAACACCAAACAGAAGATCAACCAACCATCAAAACCAACAATTCGTCACTGATCGACATCAACCAACCGTAGCGGAACATAGGTATATAACGAGGAGCAGAAAACAACATCAGTCTTTAGAGTAACTTCTGAAGAAGCTAACAGCATGGTTAGCGAAACGTCAAGCAAAGAACGTAGGAAGGAAGAACGAACACGGCTCAACCTGGAAAATAATAATCTTAGTCTACGTTAATTGTGGTCTAACTTATAACTTTAAATATTCTTTTTTTGTTAACTGTAAGTACATACATGTTTTGTAATTTTGTTCGAAGTGCTTGCAACTTTAACGTAGATTGTAATTGTTTGTAATATAGCCACCGTAGAATTTAATTTGTTTAATAAAGATATTTGTGGGTTGTATATTTTTCGTTTAATATTCGTTTAGTTTTCCTTTAGAAACGCTACACAACTTTGTGACAAAATCATAATTCGAATGGTGAGTTCTCCAATGATATGACTTTTTCTTCTAATTCAAAAGTTTAGATTGACATTTACTTTACTTGCAATTAACAAAGTATAAGACATGTGAAAATACCTTGACTGCCTTCGTAAATAAACAAATTACAAATTCTAGGGGTTCAGGGATGGGAGGTATAGGGGCCGAGGGAAGAAAGTGACTCAACAGAACTAGGAAAGAGTGTAGTTGAAACAATGGAAGGAGAGGCAAAGTAAAAGGCTAGAGAAGGGGTAGATAAAATTACAGGACTAAGGGGTGAAAATTTTGGAAACTGAAAACTCGAAGACGAAATTCTTGGAGGGGAAATATTTTGGGAGTAAAAACTTTTGGAGGTGTTTGGAGGGTTTAAATATCACGGGCGGAAATTTTTGTGCGGCAAAAACTTTTAGGGCAAATTTTAAATGATTAACGTATTTTATATATGACAATTGTAAATATATATGTAATAACATGCGACTGGATTTGAACAATTGGCATTTTACATGTTTGTACTGATAATCTAATTGTTATTTATTCAAACTAGAAAATACTATAAGTAAAGGCTCTTTCTCTGTCATGTTAATGTCAACGGTTATGTTATAAAAAGCAAAACAATGCTACCTCACTAAATGATACAGAATAATGTTTGATAATGTGTTAGCAGTTACATAATCAATCCTTCAATTCTCATAACTAAATATGTGTTGGCAAAAATAACAATCCCGAACCACCTGCTGTAAGTTCGTAAGAGGTTGTACTAATGGGGATCAATGAAGAGGTATCTTTTTTCAGTAGGTTTTTTTTGACAGATAACGCGTGAGTCGGGTCAAGTTGTCTTGTGTCTTTTATTCAGTGTTAATTGACATTTCCTCATGGAAAGACGACTTACACCCTACTTGCCACACAGCCCGTGAAACAATGGACATATTGAGAAATCGCTTCGGTAAAAAATTAATTTCACACTTCAGGCTAGTGAACTAGCCCCCAAGATCTTGCGATATCACACCGGTGGATTTCTTCTTTTGGGGCTACTTAAAGTCTAAGGTTTTTGTGGATAAGCCAGCTATGATTGAAGCCAACATTACCCGTCTTATTTGCGAGACAGCGACGATTATGCTTGAACGCGTCATCGAGAATTGGAACTTCCGCTTGGTCGAGCTACGGCGCAGTTACGGCCAAGAATAGTTCTTTAGATTGGTAATATAGATTTCACGATTTATTTGATTTTTTTGTGTTATTTTGCATAATAAAAAAATAGCTATTGATTGATCACTCATTACAATAGCAAACACACATAGTTGGCTATGATAATTGAAGTATCGACTATGTAACTGCTAACACATCTGTCGACAAATGCATTTTTGTACGTGTTACGTTACACGTGTCGAGACCTAGATGTCGCAACATCTATTGTTCGTGTATGATGTGTCCTACAGTGAGGAATATATTGTTATGTTCGTTATATAAAAATCACCTAATTTTGGAAATATTTAAATTCACAAATTTTTCAAGGTTGAAATAATAAATTTTCTTATTGCAGTTAGATAACTTACAATCAGTACCTAAAGTTTGTAAAATACTTTTTTCAATCAATTTTTATTCTTATGCACCAGCTATAAGTTTAAAATAAATAAGAGACTCGTATATTAATTCAATTTACTATCTGTTTAACTCATATCTTTACTCATATTGTTCTACACTTGGTTGTTGACTTATTCAAATGTAGGTCAACGAAACTTTTAACTATTGTGCAAACGGCTTTGTAAGTAATTGGCCGTGCGCAAACGCATTAACCGACAAATGGTGTTAGTTTCCTGCATGTTACAACGTTTAGTTCTATGTTACTTTTAACATTAAAACATGACAATGAAAACATGCATGATCAAATAAATAAACTCTTAAATTACGATCTACCTTAAACGCAAGTGAGTAATGTATCGTTTCAATTTCTACCCGGCATTGACCTCTTCTTCACCGCAATTCCGTTGTCGCCAGAACGCTGGTCCAGGTTATTTTAATTGAAATAATTGGTAAGTCTTTTCGTTCCACGCTTTTCTTTTAATTCAACGTTAGCTACTTTACTTTAATTTATGTCCTTTAATTTAGCTTCTATTGTTAATTAGAACTTTTATAATGGTAATGATTAACGTTTAACGCTGGATTATAGTTCAATTAACCACTTTTACTACGTATGCTCCATATGCGAAGTAACCCTTTCTTCGATTAATGCGACGTTCAATCGGAGGTTAGAATTTTATTTAATTTCTTTAATAGGCGGACATACGGTCTCTACCACGTCTAAATTGGAACTTTTTACCCGTTTTTTGGTTGGTCGTATATATAACGTTGTTCAAAACCTTTAATTTTTATGTAATTTTGAATTTTTGCCGACGAACTGCGCGCCACCAAACATCGGCATTCGGAACTATCATTTGCAAATTTGCATAAATTTAAATTATTTCTTGACTAAACAATCCTTTACATCTTTCTCGTTAATTCTATATGCGACACTAATGTTCAAAACTCTTTCGTTATCAAATTAATTCCTAAATTCAATCGCTATGCAGTTGGAGGTTATATTTCTTTAATTTAAAGTTTTTTAAAACGGCGCAACAGTTTTCCACTTGATAAACGTATAGAAACTGTTCTCTATTTCAATATTTGTCTTTGATTTATAATTTCAATATGCTCCTTTATTTAATTTTCTTCATCTCGTAAATGGAATTCTTGCCAAATAATTACCAAATAACATTTCTCGAGGACGTAATTTAGCTTCTACAAGGACTCACGTACTCTCACAAATTGTTTTTGAGTACAGAGAAATGTTCAGGAAGACCATAAGCTTCACCGTATGTACGTTTTAACTCTTAAATCTACTAAATTACATATTTTTCTTTACAGGTATTGGTAAAAAATATGGTTCTTATCCATTCAAGACACCATTCATTTGAATCTTCATCTCCAAAGGACGCAGACGTGAAAAGTTGAGTAATTTTGTTTTCTTCTGTTGAAGAAGAAGGTTTAATTTTGTTGACAATTTGAATTTTATTATTCAAACAATATTCGCTGTAGCTTTTCGCAGAGCTTCTTTGCGATCAAACATGGGATCTCTCCGATTTTGTTAATTTCCACATTCTGATTCAGACATTTTCCGTTGTTGTACTAAGAAACGGCCACTAGCCGCCTGTGACAAGGCCGCAAGGCTTTATATCTCCTAACAATTTCTATACTTTCAGAATTTGTAACAGTAAATACTCGTTCTCAGTGGGTTTTTGAAACAGATACTTTCACAATTAAAACAGAACCTTGGCTTCTTTGTCAGTTGGCATAACATTGACTAATTCTTGACGTCGCAGGGTACCGTTTATGCCTGAAGTTAAACAGTTTATATTTTAAACGAATAATTAGATTTGTATTACCTTGATGTCATAAGTTTACCTTCATCGGTAAATATATCTTGTCATCTGCTTCAACTTGCTAATAATGTCTTATTTCAACAACGCAAAATGGGACCAGAGTGTTGTTGGTTTTAAGGTGGCAGAGTTTTCTTCTAAATACGCCAAGAAACCATTTTCCTTTACTTTATCAACTTTTTTCTTAGAACACCGTTCACGAAACTGATTGAACACTGCCACATTTATAATTGCATTTATTTCTTTGTTTTCGGTGCTAGAATCTATTGAATCAGGTAATTCCTGTTACTTATTTCTTTTTCTGGCGACTGTAGAGAAAACGTGGTTTGTATTTTGTGGCGAAATTGGTGTTCTAATGCTGCCTTTGAATATTATTTTCATCTCGACCCAACGGTCACAACTTTGACAATAACCTACTTAATTCAAAAGCAATCGGTTTTCTAAAATAATGCTTCATCTCAAACTGGAACCGCCCCACGTTCTACTAAAAAAACATTGAGGGTTTAATTTAATTAGACTTAATTATGAAATGTAATAATTTTGATTTTGCAATAAAGCGGTTCTAGTTTGATAGAAATAATAATTCCATTTGAAATAACAAAGTTAATGTCGACTCCCTATACAACCGACTATTTCCTTCGAAAAATTTAAGCTAATCAAAGAACTGTAATATTTTAATTTTAGTTACAGCGATAGTACTGCACTACTGCATTTATCGTTACATTGAGCTAATTAAAACAATTTGGTTTTAAATTTTATATTTTAAATTTTGAAAATTATAATGATATAGATTTTGGATAACATACTTTGTATTAAATACCTTATTGGACATTTATTAGGATCGATGGTGTTTTGTACTAACTATATCTTTTCTGTCAACCGGTGACTTCCTACTTACGCTGTTTTAGAAAAGATATGATTATAAGCTATTTGACCTGTTGAATTGCCGTAGTTGTCAACTTCTTCTTCAAAGTAGTTCAAAAGACAATTACATGCTTTACTCCTCCCCGCGCCAGTTCGCATAAAGCAATATGAAAGAACTTGCGTTATAGTCTATCCATAGTCGTCTCATCCCAAATGGCAATTATTTTATCAATTTCTTGTTCTGAGGTGGACTATTTTTCCATGACACTTTTGTAACTGTTTTCTCTCTGCATTGAAATATCTTTATATCTATATATTCCACAGATTTTTCACAACACTTTCTTTATATTCTTCTGCATCAATGCGTTTGTAAGCGAAATGTTCTAGAATGACACGAAAGTTTCCTTGTTCAAAAAGTATTTTTTTTTCATCGCAAAAATGTTCAAACTGTTTCCACGTGGAGTCTCTTCGGTCTTCTTCGTATTTATTGGCGTTAATTTGTTCACTGCGGCGTCTATTACTTGCGCGGAACTCATTCAGCATATGTGACAACCATCAACGATCGTATAAAAAATTAAAAAACACAATTTTTGAACACAGAATTGCGTTTATTTGTACTATTTAAATTTTTCTCAGGAAATAGTCTGCCAAAATGTCCTCTCGTGCATGTCAAATGACCGATAATTTCGCGCACAAAAGAAAATAAAGGCGCAATTTGAAATGCACTCGGTACATTAATATTGAAAGTTTATTTTTCAAAATATTTTCATTAAAGTAGTCTCGGTCTATGCCTTCAAATTTTCAGAATTTTAACGTGATTAGTTTCAAATATACAGATAGTTTACGCTCTTCGTAACACACCATGTATACCTATTTACATCTTAAGGAAAGTGATTACAATAAATTTACAGTTCATGACACAAGAGAGTCTGTATAATTTAACTGAATATTCAACAAAATTATAGGTATGGGAATATCCTAAGTTGCAGCAAGAATTGTCTTGTATGAAGTATTAATTTGCTGTTAAGTTACAATACATTGTAGTTTATACTTACACTAGTGTAATTGCACATTCTCGGACCCTACTGTTTGTGTCTTTTTTAGAGATTACTAATTAGAGTTCAAATTTACTCGATATATGGTTCGAAAGGAGCAACAGCCATTTTAGAAAGAAAAGCTTTCGATAAAATTATTTATAATATTAATAAATGAGAAAAATGAAGTAATACAATAAAAATTAGGGAAAATGAAGAGAGATTATAACAAATTTAAACTATGAGAATAAGATAGATTCGAAAGCATTCGTCAAATTCATTTAATACAGTATAATTATAGGCTTCATCATAATTACTACATTTATACGGAGGTTTAGGGCCAGTTGTACCAAAATCGGCTAAATTTAACCGTACGTTAAAAACAATGGCTCAATCATGTAACATTTAGATTAACATGAGTAGCAACACAGCATTGTTAGTGTTATTTAAATGCACAACCTTCTTTTAAAACACTCAATTCATACACAGATAATAAATACCGCTTTTAATAGCATATGTAGCAATTTATATACTGACTTCCAAAAAATTGCAACACCTAGAAGTTGTCGAACACTTTTAATGAAATTTTCAGGAAAAGTCTATTTTTATTAAACAAAGTGATGATTAAAATATGAATAAAATCTAGACAGTAGTTTTTGTTTTTTTGCCCGTTGTTTCCATAGCACATAGTAACAATAAATTTGAAGTATTAGACCATTTAGTAACTGTCAAGTTTGCAAATTGTTGTTGTTTCTTCACAATTTCATCCCAAACTTAACAACAATGCCGAGAGTACGTCAACATCAACATTTTGTCTATTTAAGTGATTTTGAACGTTACCGTATTATTAGTATGAGAGAGGCCGGACTTTCGCTAAGAGAAATTGCTCGTCGTGTAAACCGAAATGTTTCATCGGTATTGAGATGTTGGTCCAAATGGTCCGAGGAAGGAGTTCAACATCGTCGCCGTGGATCTGGACGTCCTCGAAGGACTACAGATCGCGAAGAACGTCGCTTAAGAGTTTTGGCCACAAGAGATAGATTTTCAACAACTCGATCAATTACAAATGAATGGATGAGAGGTACAGGACTTAGAATGTCAATGTCATCTGTTTATCGCCGGAGAAGATCTTATGGGTTGCGTTCATATCGTCCATTTGTATGTCTTCCTCTTACACCACTTCACCGTCTACGCAGATTAGAGTAGAGCAACGAAAGGGTTAATTGGGCGCAAGAATGGCATCAAATTGTGTTTAGTGACGAGTCCCGATTTTGCTTGTGGGCCCACGATGGTCGTAGGAGGGTCAGACGGATGCGTGGAGAACGTAAAAATGCAACATTTTTTGTGAAACGCAACACAGCCCTCACTCAAGGAATTATGATATGGGGTGTAATATGTTATGGTAGCAGATCACCCTTGGTCTTTATTAACGGTTACATTGCTAATGTGCTACAACCAGTTGGCCTTCCATATCTTCAGGAGCTGCAAAATCCCATTTTCCAGCAGCATAATGCGCACCCTCATACGGCAAGGGCTACAACACGGTTTTAGAAGAATCTAACATTGCCGTCTTCCCATGGCCTGCTCGGTCGCCTGATTTGTCGCCAATTGAACATGTATGGGATATGATTGGTAGGCGACTGGGTAATTTACCGCACTCTCCAGATAATTTACACGATCTTCAGCAACACATTCAAAAAACTTGGGATGATATACCACAAGCAGCTATAGATCACTTGATTGATAGCATGCCAAGACGTCTAGATGAGTGCATTACATATAGTGGAGGAGCAACTCATTATTGAAAAAACTTTTTAAGCTTTTGTTCTTTTGTTTTTAAATTTTAATCATCACTTTGTTTAATAAAAATAGACATTTCCTGAAAATTTCATTGAAATCGTTCAACAACTTCTAGGTGTGGCAATTTTCTGGGAAATCAGTATAGTTTAAATTTTGATTGTTTTATTAAGTCTCTAAATTATGGAAAATAACTATGTTTGATAAAATGTTAAAGGAATGGAATTCCTAAACTGCAGCATCTATTTAACAAACGGGAAAACACCAAAAAACTGAAAAAAAAAACTATACTTGGACACGTGTTTCAATAGCTAAGCTATCATCATCATCAAACCGATACTAAAAATAAAAACAATAGGGTGGGCCAACGCCGACAAAACATACCCAATTGCAGCCGCATCAATAATTTAAAAAAAAAACTCAGACTCGTCAATTTTATTACTGAGGGAGACATCTTTTCAATTTTCTCAATTGCATTGTTAAATTGTTACTGCAATATCGTTTGTTTTTCTAAATGACAATAACCTCGAAATCATATGACGGGCCTCTAAGGGTTTTTATACGATTATTCTAGCCGAACGGTCAAAGGAAACTAGTAACATGTGAGGTTTTTTGAAAAGCATTTTTTGTCGTCTATCCGATTTTGCACAAAAAACTGTGCGTTGCCATTTAAAAATGCGAGAGAAATAAACATTGTTAAAAATCTTATAAAGAAAAATTGTTGTTATCTCAAAGCAGATAAAAAACTTTGGGAAAGAACTGCGAAATATTAAGCAGATTCCATCATACAATTATTTTCAGAAATCAATTGTCACAAACATAATTAGAAAACATAAACATAAGTTAAACATTAGGAACATTACAACGTTAGGAACTAGTAATAGCAAAATAGATAAGAAATATGTCAAATTACCAAATTATCCCACATACACAAAAGGCCTTCAAAAAATATTTTCAAAATTTGATTATAAAACAGTAACCTCTAGTAGTAAAAACTTGCAAAATCTTTTAGGCAATCCGAAAGACCCAATAGAAATGTGTGATAAATCGGGAATATATAACATTAATTGTAAAGACTGTAACCAAGTATATATAGGGCAAACCAAGAGACCTATTAAAACTCGTTTTAAAGAGCACTTAGCTCAGGTCAAATATCATCGCTCAGATAAGTCCAGTGTTGCCATACATATGCTTTATTAAGAGGATAGATAATAAAAACAAGCTTGATTCTTGTGAAAGTTTGGAAATTTTTAAAAACATTGATAAAATGTATTTTCTAAATCAATTAAGGATTCTTGATGACTTCAAAGAAAGAAAAATGTATAAAACATGATTGTTTCAGTATAGAAAACACTTTGTTACTGAGTTTTAGAATAGTTTAATTAAGCATTTTTAATATTATATTTACAAGTTTGTTTTACTACAATGTAGGTTAAAAATTACATTAAATTAAGGCGAACTTTAAAAATTAAATTATAAATTTAAAGTAATAAAATGCAATAGCAAAGTTGAATTAAAACCGGCTATACATTTACATTTGTAAAAGCCCTAGTTAGATAAATACATAAACAAAATTTGGAATCACTGTAAAATCGTTGGTATACATCACACATAAAGCCAAAAGGTCGTATAATTGGCGTCGTTTCTATACAGCTGCATTTGAAAGCTTATATGTTGTATCTCTTTACATTGAAACACTGGTTAGTGCTTTTTTGTTACAAATATTTTTTATGTACCAAACATTTTATGACACCAACAAAATGCCGAAATTCTTTCGCCGCAACCTTAAGTATCTTCATAAAATTGTTAATTTCGACACAATCGTTCATTGTCGTCAAACTTAATGTTAACGCTTGCAATTAATAATTAACACCTACGTTGGATACAAACAACCCAATTTTGAGATTTACCGTACAATAGCTCGTCGTTTATTATGTTACGTACTTAACTATGTAATTAACTTTGGTTAACAATTTAATTAAAACCGACTAAATATTCGTAAAAGCAGTTTGAACTGTACATAAAACGTGATAGCTTTGGCATAAGTGTATTTAGTTATGAATAATGGGTACACAAAATCGCATTTTCCACATCACCTATAACACATAAATACCTACCAAAAGCTTATTTTATCACTGCACTGTTGTGTTTTTATTCAGTTGTTTTTAAAGTTTGCTTCTTTAAATCTTTACAATGTAATCTTAGTTTGTGCAAGTATGTAGCGTATCAATAATTATGTAGCAAGGAACAGTTTCAAAGCAACTTCATTCATTCAATTAAAACTTTGCGCAGAAACGTTAAGTTTGATAATATTTTTTTTCCAAATACTACGTAATTACACATGGTGCAGTTGAAATATGTATTGCTTTGTAATTAAACTTAGGAAAAATTAATCAATTAATTTTACTTGTTAATTACTTCAATCATTAAACTCTTAAATGAAATATAAGAGGACCCCAGAGACTCTTTATTAAAACAAAACTATTTTATTGTTCTTGTCTTGTAACTAAATCCCTTACATACGGGTTGTTGACCCTATCGGAAGATAGGCCAAACGAAATTATCCTATTGTAATTGTGGCTTTATACAAAATTTAGATTTCCATCTCTTTTATTAGCCGACATTTCCTCAACTGTTGTTTGTTGTAGACTCGGGAACGTTTTGGGTAGCTTCACCGACGATGTTGAGCTTCACTAGGTAACTGTACCAGGTTAATTACTTCTAACACAACGGGTAAGTCTTTTCTTTTCACACTTTTATTCGACGTTAAATAATGTTTTATTGTTTATTTTAACGTTGCTTGTGACGGTATTCTTTGACTCTGGAACCAAAAATAGTTTTTCTAGCATAAAATTCACTTGCTGGTATGCAACTGAGAGTACATTCATATATGTCAGGGGCAGATTTTGAATATTAGGAATCTGTCTAATGAGTTGCCGGGTCAACTGGTTTTCTTCCTTTTTACCTACACTAGATGAACTTCTTTTTCTCTTAACAAGGTAGGTGTCAATTTCTGAGAATTCCGTTTGGGGATCTGGATAAAATTAATAAGTAATTGCTAATGGATTAATCTAAGGAGGAACTACCAATAAGAACGAGTAGACACATTTGCGACACTTTTCTATGCTGTAAGTAGATTTTTTGTTGTTTTCTGATATTTTAATTTCTATGACTTCTTTTCTCTGACCGCCATTTTTCTTACCACGTTTCTGGGGTTTGATTGATAGATAATAAATACTAAATCAACATACGAGGCTGTATAACATGGTTGTTTTCCAATGGTTGTTTCCCATTCTTCTAAAACCCGATTGCTAAAAATTGGTTCCAACGTCTCTTGTTACATTTGTAGTCAGGGGTTCCCCACGAAGACAACTTGGTAACTTCCTGCGTACCTGTTGGGATTGATTTGATTATTCATATCGTCAATAGTTCCTAGTTACTACTGGCTACTTCTATCCTTTCACAGCTTCGTCTTTAGGAAAATAACGAAACGTACACTACACAAAAACAGATAAGTGGAAAGTAATTGCATGTGTTCTTTTATTAATTTATACGTACTCGCGTTTGTATTTGGGGTTCGACTAAGATTTAACTTCCTAACTAGATGCGCTTTATTACTGAATCGTAACAATTTTATGAAAGATATTTGCGAAAAATTAGTTTTAATTGTGTGCGGCTTTTTCTATCTACGATAAATTTGATGTTGAGCATCCAGTGCTTCATGAATTTGTTTTTACTATTTAACTTCAACATTAGTATTGGTGACACGTACTTGTGGGACACATTTAAATCAAATTTACGTTATCTGTTTCTAATTAGAAAAAAACAACTGGGAAAGGGGGGGGGGGGGGGGGGGGGGAATCAATTCGGATGCGGCCATATTTCATCCAACACCTCAGAGGGGGTAACATAGATACCATTGTGGGCTAGTACATATTTTTGGGGTGGGCGGTTATATGAACAAATTGTTCTTTAAATTTAAAAAATTAACTGTTATTTTAGGGGGGGGGTGAATTAGTTTAACCTTTTTTATCATTACGGTGTTTTTCTTTTCTTTCCTTTTTTCACATATACAATATGTGCCCTCTAAGTTGGAATCATATGAAAAAAGTTATTTGCCTTTATAAAAAAAAAAAAAAGTTCTGCATGTTGGGGAGAGAGGGGGGGGGGGGGGGGGGGGGGGGGGGGGGGGGGGGGGGGGGGGGGGGGGGGGGGGGGGGGGGGGGGGTGTGTTGTTCAGATACTTCTAGGGAGCTAAAATCTGTAAACAAAAATACAGTCATCAAAAAAAAAAACATATCAAATTTTTTCGGGGGGGGGGGGGGGGGGGGGGGGGGGGGGGGTTATTCTGTATACAAGGTTTGTCAAAAAGGAAAGAAAAGATATTGAATTTTACTCAAGAGTAAAGTACCTTTAAATTCTAACAAAAAAAAAAAAAAAAAAAAAAAAAAAAAAAAAAAAAAAAAAAAAAAAAAATCAATATTGGAAAAATGTTATTAAAAAAAAGTGCCCCCGATAAGCAGAATTAAAAAAAAAATCTACGTTTAAATATGCAATTGCAACCGTTTACATTGATAACATTATGGGGTATAGGTGGGGGGGGGATTATTGAACATTTTGAAAAAAAAAATGAAAAATCGGGGGGGGGGGGACAAGTTCAACACCTTGTAGAAATAAAATCCCCGGGACTCACAGCATCGTAAAAGAGGGGGGGGGGGGGGGGGGGGGGGGTATTTTCTATAATATTTTAGTCAAATTAGAATGTGTGAATAATAGTGGAGGTCATTTTAAATTTATTTATATAGTAATACCTTTATAAAAAAATTTTCATTTAAACAATAACTTGGTATCTTAATTATAATTATGTTATAAATGTCTGTGTCAAAAACTAAATATATACGTTGACAATAAAATTGCCTTTGTTTTATTTTCACTTTTATATTAACTACAGAAAAAATGAAACGTCATAAAATATACATTTTGTAAGGACTAAATATTATGAATAGGGTTTAATGATTTTTTTAATAACTTACAATAGAAATATTATTAAAGAACAAAATAAACTTAATTTTTAATGTGTTGATGTAATTGCATATTTGAACGTAGCTTTGTATTTTCTTTACTTTTGATCAATTGAGAAAACTTTTTTGAGAACATTTTCCGATATTAAGTAAAATTCAATTTTGGACTCTTGAGTAAAATTCATTTTTTTGACAAACCTTGTATACGACCGGGGGGGGAAAAAATTGATATTTGATGACTGTATTTTGGAAAGATTTTAGAATATGCATGATACTTTTTGAAAATATGAAGAATATCTTTTTTTTATTCTAAAAAATTAATAATAAAAAGTTTTTCCTTATAGGGGGGGGGGGGGGGGGAGGTGATTCCAACTTAGGGGGACATATTGTATAAAGATATTTTCTATCTGTGCTTATATATATGTTGCCGTTGGTATTGAGGCATATTCATTCTATATCTATTATATTTCTACTATCCTACGGTTTTTTTGTGTCTTTTTGAGTTCCTAGTTGCTTTGAAAGATTCACTACACATCGTCTTACTAGGTGGCGCCCTCATAAATTATCTCCGCAGTGTGAAAGCCGTTGATCTAGTTATTCGTAAGTAAGCCTACGACCACTCTACGACTACTAGAGCTGCCGGCCAGTTATTCGACACTTTTCCCAAATTTATACTTTGTTAACAAATAAACCGTAACATGCTTCTTTTATTTATTTACATTTCTAGCAAACGATATACTGTAAATTAAATACAGTTTCATGGTTTAAATTTCCAACTTCGTGTTTACTTGCCGTCGCCTTCCGGTATGTATACTCAGAGGTTATATTTTATTTAAATTTTAGACCCGGTTACGTGTAGTCTTTACCACGTCTAAATTGTTACTTTTAACCGTTTTATTCGCCGGTTCTGTTTATAATATTGCTCACAGCAGTCTTATAATTTTTTTAATTTCAAAATTTTTGCGATGAATCTGTGCGCAACCAACGTCTTAACTTGGAACCTTAATTGTCATGATTAAACGATGCTTTTCATTTTTTTAATTATTATTAAATGAATTAATTTTAAATTTCGTTCGCCATGAAATTTGAGGTTAACTTCCTTTTTTTTTTGAATTTTAAATCGGCGCTTTCCACGTTTTGATGTCGTGCCTCTTTAGATATGTATGGAAGATATGCGTGAGCGGTAGTGGGTAGTCGGATTCTGATGTTCTGGTGGTTTCAGATCTTATAGATGTTTCGGTCTTTACCCTCAAAGGTCGTTTTCAGGTGTTCAAGTTCCGCCTGAAGATTTCTTAATTCACAAATTCTTTCAGCCCTTTCTGTCGGGGTTGTAATGATTCCGTCCTTTTTATTTATTTTTTTTTTTTGATAGGAAAAGGCATGCCGGTACCTGTTCGTGTGTATTGAAGCATAAAAGATCAATAAGAAAAGTTTTGTAATTGCTTGTATTTTGTAAAATTTCACATAAAAATGTCAATGACTATTGTAATTGTAATGACGATTAGAAAATTGTATTCGAAATTTGGCTTTTTCGTCAATCTTTGCTGCGAAAAGATGGAAATTGACAAAAAATAGTGGGTGACACACATTTTCTCTCAAATTTAATTTTTTTTCAAAGAAATTTAAAAGTTCGAAAATTCGAAAAGCTAAATGGAAACATTTTGTAGATGCAATTTTTATCCCATCTGCCATATTTCAGCTATATATTATACGACAATTAATTTTTTTGTTGGTAAAAATTGCATGTATTTAATATCTCATGATGTAATTAACTACATTTAGTTCTTTGTTAAAAATTTTCTGTATAAAAAATGTTAGGTATAAGTTTGAAATCGTTTTAGAAAAACAGACACAATTATTTTGCATAGGTTTTGAAATAGAAATTGCACATACTTACAACAATTTGAAAACTATAAACTAACTAACGTTTCAAATAGTTAACTAGTTGATCTCTTTGTCAAAGTTTTGTATTGTGATCAATCTAACATTAATTTCAAAACAGATATTAACTGTGAGTCTTTATATGTGGTTACGTGCGCGTATACATTTGAAAACATTTCAGTAATAAATTTATCTAGTTCTCTAAATGTACTTCAATACCTTAGAAATTACGAGGATGAATTATAATAACGTAATTTTAATATATACTATATATTTTAAACAAAAAATAGTTTAATTAATTTTTGATACATATACAGATAACTATTAGAATATAAAACTAATTACATTGTAAATTATAGGTATACATACATACATAATAATGTTTTCAAAACGCTTTGCCACATTACCACGTTGAATGCCAATACTAATTTGTTAGCGTAGAAAGATGTTCATTTTGCTACTCCAATTTTAGTTGAGATAAGTGAGCCCAATCTGTTCACTAAGGATTTTGCTTCTAGACTCCAAGGGCTAAACGTATCAACAGCGAAGACAATGAATTCATGAGTATATTTAAGTACATTGTATTTAGAATGCTTTTGACGTTTAGCTATAGCAGCAGCAACTTTTAGCGATAAAAGAAGGTGCTACAGTATCCGAACAAATTACGTCCCAAATTAATGTACGACCATTCTTCCAAGGGATCAGAGTTACGCCATCTGGGCGTTTTACACCATCTCTTGAAAGACCGGGAGACTCAAGAATGCTTAGAATATTGACAGATCCAAATGTTGGTTTCAAGATGTTATTAATAGCAATATGACGTAGAAATCTTTCAGCGCTTGGTTGGCAGGACAAACCATGGTCAGATGAGGAATCCATCTGCAAGAGTATATGTAGGTGTTGAAATCAAGCAAACACTGTGGGAGTTATTCTCGCCAACGGTTTGACAGAAAAGTTCTGTCAAGGCGTCTAACTACTAATTTGGTAGATTACTTGACTACTATAAACGTGGATCCAGGTAACCTTAATATCAAATATTATAAAACAAAATAAAAATTAAAGGGTTTCTTTCTTATTAGTAAGAAATCCACTGCCGCAAATACAATAATGTAGATCACAAATTCTAGATCCTATTCTTAATGAAACTGCAATTTTGAGTGTTTGATTGTCTAAGAGTGTACCAAGAAGGTAAAGCTTTTAACCATGCTCTTGATTTTTTCCGCAGAAGCTTGAAGAATTGCTAGATTGAGTGATGGTAAACTTGAAATAAGAGTTTCAAATCTTTTTTTCTATTACTGGAAATCCCAACTACGTTGACAATATAACTTCTTAGGAAGAGCAATGCTAGAGTATTCCATATTCCACATAGTCAAAGCTTTATATTTATACTCAACGTTTGAAGAAATGGTCCAAGAATATTAACAAAAAGATCTGAAGTACTAAAAACTGATGAAAGTAAAGCAATAAGAGAAATATTCTTAATTAGTCTAGAACCGCGTAAGAATATAGGCAACTAAGCATGTACCCAAGAAGAATCTGAAAAATTTACATTCATGGGTTTAGTAAGTGTATTGTTAATTTTCTAATAGGAAAGCTCACAGGTATCTTTTAATTTCCAAAATGGACAGCATCGTAGAAAATCAATTTTGGTATCCAAAAACAGTGTTGAAAAAAGAAAAAGAAGGTAATGAGAATTGATGTTTTTGAAATTATTAGAAAGAATTGTAATTTTTTCAAGAAGATTAGAAGAGAGTGAAGGAAAAGTTTCTTCAGTTAAAGGGTAACCCAGAAGAAATAGACCTTTAGAAGGTAAAATAGGAGCCACAGATCCTAAATCATTGACAAAATTTGCAATTTCAGAGTCAGAGAATTTCTTGCAAATGTACAACTCACACTTGGAAAAATTTAGAGATAAACCGATTTTACAAAATTCAACTGACAGTTTTTTAAGATCCTCAAGAACTTCTTTTACAGATCCACCTAACGTACCGTCATTTAAATAAAATTTAGTTGCTTAATAATAAGATGTATAGGTAGGGTAAAAACTAAGGACCCAAGAGTAACTCTTTGTTGGCAACCCACGAATGATTTAATTAATTTTTCTTAAAAGAATAATTTAGAAGAAGAAGAATACCCATGCCATAAGAAAGGATATAGCTCTGGAGAAAAATATTTAACTGTTTGGAAAAGAATGTCTCGTTCAATTGAATTAAAAGTATTCTTTATGTCAATTTTATGTAGAATTTTAGCGCATTTGGCATTATAAAGATAAGATCGGATAGTATGAACAACGACTTCACAACCATGATTTACTCCTACGCCTATTTGAATTTGTTTCAAATAAATGGATAGTTTGGCGGAACTTTTCAGGCATCCAGGTTTAGAAAGTTTGAAAGCTACAGTCAATAGCTATTGGCCTGATACCAGCATTTTTTTACGAAAGGCACAGAGACAAGTTCCATAATGAAGTAGAGTAATTTCAGGGGTGACCTTGCTTGAGAGTACAGAGTTGCATAAATTGGTGATCTCCTTCAACAATTGTTGCTCTACTTCACCAACTGGTTTTCCGAACAAATCTTTGATATGTTGTGGTCTAAGTCTATCTAAACCGGCTGCAGAACAATTAGGAACCAGGTGGAGCTGGGTATAAGGTGACGAGAAAGTAAAGGATGTTTCAATATAAGTTTTTCGTAAGTTCATCAAAGTTATCATCGAATATCACTGTCACCTAATTTAGATTCAACAATTATTTGTGGTGAGTTATTGTATTTGTTACTTCTAATAGAAAAACTAGGTGTTAGTAAAAGCCTTTCATTGTCTTTCACTTTTAAGTCAGAAATTTTTCTATTGACAAAGGTTTGGGGCTAACATTTAAAGCACGGCAAGCAAACACGAACACATCTTGCCATTCAACATAGTTATTAATAGCAAGACAAGACCTAATAATATAAATTAATTTCTGAGCAACATATATTCGTGAGCCTCGTCAAATCTTTTTAGCACTGGAACATTGTGTTTGAAGAAAGAAATCAACTTGTCAAAATTGAGAACAGCTTGTAAATCTGGTTCAGTTTTACTATTAGAAGCAAGATGGCAACGTGCAGTGTGGATCTTCAATCTATGTTTATTCTTGAAAATGTTTAGATATGGACAGACTGGGCAATTAACTTTTCTCTTATCAGAGGAATTAGATTCGCCAATATAAGATTCGGATGAATTGTCATAATTATAACAAAGACGAAAGTATCGACCTAAACCAGAAGTCAATCTGCTACCATGTGATGTTGATTGAGGTGCTTGTTGGTGGACTCTTCCAATATGAATATTTAAACCAGAACGAGTCCCGAAACATTTCTCGCATTTGGAACATTTAAAATCTTCTGATTTATCACTTAAAGATTAAACACAGCAGAAGATGACGTATGTGTTTGACAATGACTTTACATTTAAGTTTTGAAAGATTTTGCTTTTCCGAAAATGCTTCGAAACCGAGATATAGGGTGTTTAAAATAAATTGTCTGCCTCTGTTTCAATTTATTGTTATTCCTCGTTGCTTTTTTTCTCATATTCTTTTTATTAACTTTTCGTTTTTGAACCTTATCAAATGTGCGAGCCAACTCAATTTCTTCTCGTCTAATATTTATTATGTTGTTGATTTGACATCTAGTTTGTTTCTTATACCAACGTTCCTTTTCCTTTCAATTCTTTTACTCCTAATACCCTCCTATAGTATCTCATTTATATTGCCTACCCTTTTTCTCTTGTTTTTGTTGGGTTCTAATTTCCTCCTCCATATTGGCAAATATATTTCTCCATATTTTTCTCTTCCCCGGTTGCTTATAACAATACATTTTTCAGGCCTCCGTCCAGAAACACTACAATCGCAAAATCGGCCGGAAAATCTTTGATTACCGGCCTAGGCCGGTAAAAATTTACTAATGTTTGCTAACACGAGAGGGCAGGTCGATTACGTTGCTTTGACATATGACAAATGTTGAGAATATAACCTTCTAGCCTTCTAGGGGAATATAACCACACAAATTTTTCTGATGTAACATTTGACCAATATTTAACGCTCAATTTATGTTCAATTTTGGATTAAAATTTAAGTAAAAAACAAAATTCAAGGGTTTGCACTTAATCACAAATTGTAAAGCCCGAGTATGTTGGAAATTTTGCAAATATATTAGGTACTTCACTTATAAGTTTTTGAAAATGTCAACAAAATCGGTTGGTTATAAAGTTGCGATCCATATTGCGTGCCACATCTTTAAGTGTACTGATGTATTATCTTTAATTTTTTTATTTATTTAAAAAGCCAACAATAACTACCACATTTTTGAATTTAAATATTAGAAAACAAATTCGACTGATACCAACAAAAAATTCTTTAGTGTCAAAATTTTACGCAAAGATTTATCTATTTTAAACATTTAAAATTTGTCGACCTAAAAAATTTTGTGTGACACGTTCAGAAACTGTTTTGCAAGTATTTGCACTTATGTTCTCACACTCGCAAAAAGGCAGTTTCTGGCCTAGTAACACAAATAACTATTGTTTTGTTTTTGTTTATGTCAATCAACCAGTTGTTGAAGCTTTGCTTTAGGTACTTTTCTGTATTACCTACAATTAGTATATCATTCGGGAAGACACTGCTTCCTATCTGCAAACGTAATAACTTACAATAACTTACAGTTACTCGGTCCATGCTTTATTTTACTGTTTCATTCAGTGAACATACTAACAATAAACAGCTTAATACACTTCCTTGTTCTACTCTCTAGTGCGTAGAAACTTTCCAGTGTTCATTTCTGTTCTTTCTGTGTTTTCGGTTCCTGGAAAACTCTTATTCTTCTTGTTTGCTTCCTATACTTTTTCCAAATCGAATTCCTTGTCTATAAAACCCATTTATACATCTTTGTTGTTTATCAGTTTTTTTTCTATAATCTTTAGTCTGTTTTCGTGTATTCCTTTTAGTTCTGTAAGTAATAGAGTAATTCCGCACATGCTTTTCTTTTTGCAAATTGGTAGCATTAAGAAGATTTTCCATTCGTTTAAGATACTCATCTCCTTCCAGCATTGGTATATTACTTTTTCTTCCAACTTCTTGTGCTGTTTCATCTTCTGCTATTTTGCTATTTTTGATCTCCTCTTCTCTTCGTTCCCCTACTGTTACTGCCTCCTCTTCCTTATTCAGCATATCTTCAGAGTATTCTTTCCACCTCTCTATTATCTGATCCTCTTCTGGTAATATTTCTTCTTTTTTTGTTTGATTTGCTGTAGTACGTATCATAGTTCATTCCTTAAGTTCTTCATTCTTCGGTAAAATATCTTTGCTTTGAATTTTTTTCTGCAACTCCTTCCATGGCTTTTGTTTTGCATTATTTATTTTATCCTTTATTATGTTCCTTTGGTAGTTTGATTCTTCTTGTATTTTTTTCAAAGAGTTTCTTCTTTTTGTGTCTTACTATACCACGCAGTTCTTTGATATTTCAACTCCATTCACACACCTTGTAGCCATCACCTAAGGTAAGAACTTTAAGTAGGAAATGTTAGTGAAATAGCGATAATAAACAACGTATGAAAGACACAAATGATTTAATGTAGCAAAAAACAATAAGTCAAAACACAATAAAATAACAAACAAAAAAATAACGTTTCCATAACAATGCTGTTGCTTTTCAGAAACTAGGTCAAATTACAGTCAGAAAATTTGTAAATGACAAATAAAAAAAAAACAAAAAAAAAAAAAAATTTTACCAACGTTTCCGAGTAAGTTGATATATTAAACGTTTTAAATAAATCTTTTGGAATTATATAGGATAAATATTAAAGTATCCATTTTGGAAAATAGTTGATACGAGAAACGAGAATACGAGAAAATCTTTATAAACTATCAAAATACTTATCCAATATACTCACTAACATTACTATGAAAAATAAAAATATCATTAAAGATTCTTGGAGTTTTAAAGAATCAATTAACAATTTAAAATTTTACCTAACTATAAGATTTTCTCGTTGGACATTGTTTCTTTATACACAAACATTCCTACTTAATTAGTACAGAATCCATAAAATTTTTTGGAAAAAATAAACAAATACACTAACATTCCTAAAACAGACTTTATTAACATTTTAGAGTTTATACTCAATTCTAGCTATTTTACTTTTGAACAAACAATTTACTCACAAACCTTTGGTGTTGCCATGGGACATCCTCTTTCGAGTACAATAGCTGAATTAGTATTACAAAAAATGGAACTTGAAAAACTTAAACAAATTAAAATTTTAATTTACTATAAACGATATGTAGATGACATTATAATTATCTCGTATGAAAACGAAATAGAAAACATAAAAAATACTTTTAATAACTACCATGAGAAGCTAAAATTTACCTTAGAAATAGAAAATAATGAAAGAACAATAAATTTTTTAGATTTAACACTTCATATTAATAATAACAACATAATAGAAACTAATTGGTTCCGCAAAATATTAATACTGACAGATTTTTAAATTTCAATTCATGTACATCATTAAAATATAAAATAAGTGTTATTAATACCCTAGTTGATAGAGCAATTAAACTCTCTGAATCTAAATTTCATAATAATAATTTAAAACTAATTGAAAAATTCTTATCAAAAATAACTATCCTTTAACTTTTATTAAAAAACATACCATAAGAAGAATTAATACTATTAAATTACATAAACCAATTGTGAATGAAATAGAATTACAACCTAATTTCCTAGGACATGAATTTAATAATAATTTCACACTAGAAAAACAGAAAAACATCAACATCACTTTTAACTTTACCTTATATACCTATACTTTCAAAAAAATTGAAATAGAACTAACCAAATATAACATTAAAATCGCTTACACTAATCATAACACTTTAAAAAAAATTTTGTACAACCAAATTAAAGACATAACTACAATAAATGAACAATCTGAACTCATTTATAAATTAGAATGCCAAAATTGTAATAAATGTTATATCGGACAAACAAAACAATATTTACATAAAAGAATTAAACAACATCAAACATTCAAATAAAAAATCTTAACACCACTTTTTACCCAACACTGCATTAGCTGATCATTCCGTACAAAATTTACATCATTTTGACTTTAAAAATCCCAAAATACTAGATAATTTTTTTTTTTTTTTTTTTTTTATAATAATAATAATTTTTTTTTTTTTTTTTTTTTTTTTATATATAATAACATAACTTAATACAAATGGAAATTGTATCCAATAAGAAAATTATTATGTCCAACAAATTTCTGTTGGTACTACTCTAACTTTACTTTGAGTTGACATAAGTATGTTCACTTGTGAATTAATGAATAATCTAAATTATAATAACAAAACAATTTATCAATTATTTTCCAAAATGGATACTTTAATATTTATCCTATATAATTCCAAAAGATTTACTTACTGGAAACGTTTAATTATGTCAATCTTATTAAACAGGTGCTTATAAAGTTTTTCTTTCATTTGCCTATTTTAATAAATTTTGTACTTTTTCAGACTGTAATTGAAAACAATACCTTTATATAACCCAATTTTTGCAATTTTGAAAAAGCAACAGCATTGTTGCGAAACGTCATATCTTTGTTTGTATTTTATTGTTTTTTGACCTAGGAAACTACATTAAAATCATTTGTGTGTTTTATACGTTGTTTATTATCACCATTTCACTAACATTTTATGTCTCCAATAACGTTTCTATTCAAATTTAAGTAGGAAGTTTACAATTTTAATATTTGGCTCTACTGGAAAATTGGTACCGTTTTCCTGACAAAAATCACGTTCCTTTCTTTACTTAAACGTTGCCATATAAAGTTGTCGTACTTTCGAAAGATTGAGATTTGTGGAATTAGTAAGTAACTACTATTTAACATAAGACCCAAGGAAAAACTCCCAATAAACTGACGGATAAGCACACGACATTCTTCGACGTAGTAAGTAACATTTTTGCTGTATTTCTATTTATGTGAAATCTCTATTTTACCGCTTTTTTTAAACACGCTGCAGATCACCTGTCTGGACATGGGTAATGGCAATTATATAAATAATTGTAAAGCAAGGGAGTAAATTATGGCGGTTTACCAATCGATCAAATCATTGTCTGGAGATCGATCGCTATAAAACTGGTTCTTGTAATTTCCAGCTTATCTTTAGACTGGCCATCCATATTTAGACATTTTGTTCCTGTTGCGTCTGTTTTTTTTTTTTTTTTTTTTTTTTTTTTTTACTTTTTTATTTTTTTTTTTTTTCTTTGGTTGTTGATTTTACAAAAAAAACATATATATAAATGTGGTCAAAAAACAAAAATTTAGGTTTTTTGAAAATATCACAGGTTTTTTATATTAAATTTACACTCTGCTCAAAACAATTAGAGGAACACTATGAAATATGAAAATATTTTTTCATTGGATAAAGGTACAAACATGAAATTAATAAAGTACATTATTTGTGGTTATTTATTTATTTATTTATTGCTCATGTCAGTAAAACAAATGAATAACGCTGACAATTAACTTTTCAAATAATTCCGCTATGTAAGCAATTGAATCTTGTGCTTATTTTTCAAAGTTAAACACTCGTTATATAGAGTTAGTATCGTGTATGGCCTCCACGACATTCGATGACAGTTTGGCACCTTCGTGGCATGCTCCCAATAAGATTCTGGATTTCCTCTTGCGGGATATTCTCCCATTCCTCCTTCAGAGCATCTCCAAGTTGCTGCAGAGTTTGTGGAGCTTGATGTCGGTTCCTGACCTTCCTGTCTAGAAGATCCCACAAGTGTTCAATAGGGTTGAGGTCTGGGCTGACCGCTGGCCACTCCATTACCTCAATTTCATTCCTCCTCAGGAAATCCCTGGTGACAGCCGCAGAATGTGCCCTGGCATTATCCTGCATAAACAGAAATCCAGGGCCTACTCCAATGGCAGCAGGTACTACATGCTCTTCCAGAACGTGCTCAATATACCGGACAGCATTCAGTCGCTGGGGAACAAGTACAAGGTCCGTACGATTGTTGTACATAACTCCGGCCCACACCATTATGGAACCTCCTCCAAATCTATCAATTTCCTGTACAGCCTCTGCAGAAAATCTTTCTCCTGGCCGTCCCCACACCCTCAATCGACCATCACAACGTGTAAGACGATACCTGGATTCGTCCGAGAAGAGCACAGACTCCCACTGGTTCAGGTTCCAATCACCATGGTTTTCAGCATACGTACGTCTTGCTGCCTTATGCCCATTTGTTAAGCGTGGTTTCTTAACTTTTTGGACGAATATTCTCTTTCCTTAATCTGTTCCTTATGGTTTGGTCTAAAACCCGGATTCCGGAAGCCATATGAAGGTCATTCTGCAGGTCTTTTGCAGTTTTTGTACGCTGTCGAAGAGCAGAAAGAACAACGTATCTGTCATCCTGGGGGCTTGTTTTAAATTTACGGCCCTGGCCACGTCTTCTACAATACTGACCTGTCTCTCTGTGCCTGTTGCGTAACCTGGACACCACGGAAGGAGAAACCCCAAGCTCTCTAGCCACTTGTCGCAGAGATTGACCTTGTCGTAAAAGATGTAGAGCATGATACACTTCAAACTCATTTAAATGCCTCATTTTGTCAGAGACTTCAATAAACAAGGCAATAATCAACATTCGTCACTATAGCAACATCAGGAAGCTTACCAATTAGAAGTGGCCAGTGCCTTCCAAAATAAAAAATTTCTCTATATTTGTTATTTGAGGTAATTTCTCTGTATTTAGGCCATGGATCTTTAAAATTTGTATCCAATGATAAAATTAATAATTCAATTTACATATTGTCCAACTTTCAGCATGACAGCTTTAAAAACAATTACTTATTCAATTTATTACAAGTGTTCCCCTAATTGTTTTGAGCAGTGAAAAACTGGTTTAATGTGATTGCGCCTTTGTACTATTTTAGATTTGCTGTCGGGTACCGGTACCCTACTTAATTTTGTTACTTAAACTTAACATCATTAATTACCACACGTATTTGTGTGTAGAAATTTGTGTAAAATCCAATTACCTGTTTGTCAAAGCCAGTGGCGTAGTTATCGATACAGTTATTAAATGTTCCAGGCGGTTCGACTTCAGTCTTAGGAGAACAAATTGTTCAATTTAACTATTATCTAAATAATTTGTATTGTGCATTTATCTACACCATATTATTGTCTATTTTATACATGTGTCGGTGTTCTTGAGGTCCAGTCCTTCTACAAAAAATTATATTTCTACCATCCTACGGTTTGTTTTCGTGTTCAGAAATTCTAGTTGCTCTAAAGATTTACTACAAGTTCTACTAGGTGACCCCTAGTAATCATCTTTTTTCAGTGTAAAAGTCTTTGATCTAATTACTCGTAAGTACACCCACGATCCCTCTTAGACTAACAGAGCAGTCGGCCACTGAGTTAATTTATAGTTTGTTTACAAACAAACCGTAACAATTTTCACTTACCCTTTCTTTTTTGTTGCTCTCATCTAGGCCATATGCTATTGCTATCCTTACTCCATCTAGTTCTATTTCCAGTCGTCATTTTCTCCTGATTTCTTTTCTTATTCACTTTCATTCAGTATTATAAAAAATGTAACATTTTGGAATGTCAAAGATAGATTTAAAATTTAGATTAGTTATATTCTCAGCAACAAAATTACTTAATTACAGTAACGATTGTTAGCACAAATTAAAAAGATTTATATTTAAAAGTTGTCCCTTTTTTTAAAGTAAGGTAATAAAAATAACGACAGTTTGGCCTCCAATACATCTTATTTCAATCATGGGTTAACTTAAATTTTGAGTTTACTGTCATAATAATAATTGTTGTCACAATTGTCGCCTAAGAAATTAATCCAAAATTAATTTTAATCAGAGACCGAAATATGTTCTTATTATTCTATTGTTTTTATTGACGGCCAAAAAAGATTAAAAATAACGATAACTTCGCCTTGATAAAGCACCTAATACGTCTTATTTCAATCATGGGTTAACTTAAATTTTGAGTTTACTGTCAAGATAATAATTGTTGTCACAATTGTCTCCTAGGATATAAACCAAAAATTAACCTTAATCAAGGACTGAAATATATTTTTATTATTTTTATTGACGGCAAAAAATTATTTTGCCTTGATAAAATCCCCTATTTTGGGGCGAAACGTCGGCAGTAGTAATTCTATAAAACAGTTTTATTTTTACATTCCCCACAAGAAGAAGGTGTTTTAAATTATACATATTAACTGGAGGAATAAAGCCCATTATTTAAATAGATTTACTTTCATCCTCATGTAAGAAATGATTATTTTTCTTCTTTTCCAGTCGAAATGCACAGCAATAATATGACTGTAACAGCAACCATCAATTCGCTAAAGTTAAAATTTAATCCTTAGACTATTTAGTGTTTGAAAGACAAGGTATAGTTTTGAACTAACTCCTTCGCCGAATTGAGCCAACCGACGTTAATGGAGCAAGTTAGGGGTTAATTTAACATTCTATCTGAAAGAGTAGTCAAGTACTATAATCCATTATTTTGCTCGATTGTGATGGAGGAGTAGTCATTTCTTTTAAAAATAAATTTTTTAAAATGCTTTTTAATTTTAACTTAACAAGATAAACGTAAAAATCAATTTATCTTTTACACCCTGTAACAATTAAATTTTACTTTCATTAATTCACAAATTATTTTAATAACTGTCATCAACAGGTACGATTTACGAACTAATTGGCGTTGTATTCTGAAGTTCAAAGAAAAGATTTTACTGTGTAATTAGCACAGATTTCAAACACCAACTTTGTTGTTTCCACAAAACGAGAAGTTTAAAAAAAGTTTTAACGTCAAGTTTTTATTAACCAACTTCTTATCGTTCGCTCAATAACTACTGCAACATTAAAAAAAAAGTTATGCCAGCTCAACTAAAATTTTATTATTAATTAAACTGATAATGACACAAACATGGGTCCCCTAACAATAACATAAACTGATGCCGGAGTGATTAGCCGAAAGACAATTAAGATAAAGTACGCCTTTGTGTATGTAAAACAAGTTATCTTTTGCATTATTTGTTGTACAAAAGTAAAAAAACAAAGTAGCGTTAGCTTCACGCAGTGATTGTTTTTTAATTATTTATTAAGTGCCTTGGGGTTAGTTTGAATTGATGAAAACGTATCCTTTAAAAGGAGAAAAGATAAATCTTCCCTAAGGCTTTAAAATGGGGTAAAATAATACAGCATTCGCGATACTCTAAAAGACAAAATTTTGTGTACAAAGTAGAACGTACATAAAAAACAGGCTTTACTTTCTGAAAATTAAAGTTTATATTCGAGAAGATACAAGCTTTGATCGACTTTTTCATTTTGACTGACAAAATATAAAATAGAAGGCTTTAGATTAGGACAGAAGACAAATCGTAATCACTTACAGTACATTCATCCCCTTATTTTTACCCTACCGTTTTTTATCGACTTTTGTTATCATTCAGTTAAACTGAATAAGTGAAACGAAACTCATTTTGTTTTTTGTTCGCTTATTTCGCTGCAATACTGTTTAGAATGTACTTAATATTAAATTTTAAATGGTTAAAAGTTCACGAGTGTTCTCATAATTTACTTTTAATCGCCAATTTTCGGTAAAGTTCAACACTTTACTACTGCAAATTTGTAGGGTTTGCACGAACATTTTAATGATGGAACTTTATCTCAAAACTAACATAACTAACAAAACTTGATGGTAGGAATATATGTTATTATTTAAAACAATTCCTTCAGATGTAATCCTAAGATATAATGTAACACGTTAATTCACTAAATAAATCCGTGGATATATAGTAAGCAGGGACAACGTATTAAGTTGAATTAACCTTTTTGGATTACGGGAAATCTTATGTAGCAATTTCCCTTTATTTTAATTATGTTTTCCATAGAAATATAATTCCAGTTTTCTCAACGTATACAAAAACCTTTAATCCAATTATTTCGAACACCAGTAATCGATACCTACTTTGTTCCGATTTTGCGTTTTAATTAGCTTTATTTTAGACTGGAGCGATTAAAATTAATTAAAACCAAAATTATGTCTTATTTAATAAATGAACATTGTTATAAATTAATAACTTAACCAAGTTGGTGTGATAACATTTTTTAATAAACGATCACAAAATGGTCTCAATTTTTCATTTCTCGGTTCCTTTTAAATGCAATAGCAACGAAATTATTTGATTTTTAAAAGTATAAATTATCAGTAGTAACATGTTAAGTGATGGTAATTTTACCGATAATTTTGAGTACCTGATCCAACAATAATTCCTCTCGGGCACATGTGCCCTCGAGGGCAAATTGTAAATTCTATCGATTCGGTTGATGGTGCCGCTAAAACGTCGAGATTTGTATCATCCAATTTATAGACCATACAAAAAACCATGCCTGAAATTACTCCAGAAAATCGAAAGCATAGATTTGGTCGCAGTTCCTGCAATTTTCTGAAACGAGACAATTCAACATTATGGAAGAGGAAACATCCATGAAACAAGTTGCCACAATTTTGAAAGGTTGGGGCAATAATATGAGGAGACATGATGCAACTAAAGAACTTTATACCAAATTTTTCACATAACAAAAAAATATTGAGATGGGAATTCGAGCGTCTTATCCACTGACGAGATCAAAAATAATAATTTTTTTACACGTAAATGCTTTTGGTTTCATTAAAGTGTTCGTTGTATGTATGCTTTACTGTAATTTTACGTAGATTTCATTTGTGCTGATAAAGCACATTTGTTTTTGTACCAAGTTTGCTGCAAGTTTGTCACTTGATATAATTTTAAAATCAGACGTGGTGTCGTGAAAGGCGTCATCTTTGTTTTCCCACATTAAGCTATAAAGCAATATTTATCTCAACAGTTTTTATCAACAGTTTCGTAGAAACATACCCCATGTCACTGTTTTGGTTTTCTGAATTAATAAACTCCTTGTTTGTTCCAAGAAAAGAGCTTGAAAGTTATCGCCTTTATAAAGTAAAACAGTACACTGATTACAAGCCACGGTTAAAATTCTGAATTTGCAGATTGTTGAAACTTAGCGGAATAATGTTGTTAAAATTATAAAACCGACAGGTAATGAAAGTGGGCAAATCGTTGTCCGCGTAAGTATTGAGAAGTAATTCGTTAGCGTGTGTTAAACTTACGTTGACAATAAAGATAAGGAATAATCCAGTTCGCGAAACTAAAGAGATTTTTCGTTTGGTTTAAATAAGAGATCAAAACAAACGGTAGCAGATTATTCAGCAATATCTCGTAAAACTGCGACCTAAATAGTGTTATGTATGGTGCCCCCGAAGATCAGTATAAACTTAAAAACCGACCGACCGCCTGAACCTGATTCCCGCTTAAATACTATTGACCACCGCCTGAACTTGATCTGAAACCAATACCTGATTAACCTGCAATATCTCTGTCTTATTATGCACAAGTACTCTTCCGCAATTCAATTTGTCGTGGACCAAAGTACAAACTTCTTCTTGTGTTACGTCCACGGCATCTATTTCGCTCTGTCTGACTTCAACCGATTTGCGTTCGGCTGTTGTTTAGACGCTTTCTTTCATACTATACTCTGGGTCGCTATCTTAATCCCGAGTACTATTACCTGGTTTGATAGCCGTCCCAGAATAGCCTTCGACGTTTCGCAGCGTATACTAACGTCGTTACAGAACCGTCAGCCCAAGCAAGACGTCTAGCACTTTGCTAAAAATAACCGGCGACATAGAACCGTCTGCAAACCAACAGAACGCATATAAAGAATAGTACAAATCTTTGGGTGAATTAGTCCTTAAAAACCAGGTCCACCTACAGGGTTATTCATATACAATGGACTCATAGCCCCGCATAGGAACCGCCCCGGAGTTATAAACCAAAGCATATTTAGAAATCAAGTACAGCATATCGCTTAGTTATAACAAACCCAAACATTTTCCAGTTGATAAAGGACAGCCTACGATTTAAACGTTCCTTGGTGTACAACCGCCAAGACTAAGTAATAAAAATAACTCACACTTTTATTTTTACAGAGAATTCAACAGCAACAAGTTTGTCATACAAACCCCACACATTATACATTAATTCACTCTGTATGAACGGCTACCAAGAAAATCTGCTACATCCATAGTCAGGTTTATATTTGGTCACGCTTGTTATCCCGCTCATCTACACAAAATTAAAATGTTAACATCAAATACTTGTCCTACATGCAAAGCCAAAGGTGATCTTGATCATATCTTTTTTGAGTGTAAAAAAATGCAACATCTAGTACCGAGCTTTACAGATCACTGTCTAAACATGTCCCACTACCGTTGAACCTACTACATATCTTAAATATTGGTCAAAAATAAATCTATGACATCATCGTCAAATTTTTACAACAAAATGAGATTCTTCTTTAACTCAATTTTTAATCGTTAGTTTGGTCAATCCAAATGAATCTATTAGCGACTGGTTGCATGCCTAAAAGCCTAATTTAAAAAAAAATAACAGCTGGTTTTATTAGCACATGTTGACGAATTTCTGGCTGTGTCTCCAATACCGCAACCGCGGGACGATAGGCCTACTACAAGTTGTAAGAAAACTATTGACGTTGCAGAAGGCAATTATTCCGTTATTTGCATTGTATATTTAATTAATTTTGTTAATTATCTTTTTTTTTTGGTTCAAGCTTTACATCTTGCCAGTGGTTATCCGACGCAAAATAAATGTTGTATATTTTATACTTGCACAAGTCTTAAAAAACTAACGCTTCTGCAGGTTGAGGTTTTAGAGCATATTTGTTTTTGTCCTTGTTTGGTAATATTACGAGTATATTGTTCCAAAATGATCGAACTGAGATGGGGTTTGTGAATTTCCTGTTTAATGCTAAATTACTTATTTTGTTTTAAACAAAACCCATAGTCCCATTTCGATCATAATATTCGTAAATCTGTAAATAGTTTTTAAGCAAACTTTGGATTATCTACGTTCACTAGTGAAAGCGAGTGGTACCGCCATTAGATTTTAAATTTTTGCGTTTGGTTTTAATTAAAGCGATTACGTTAGCAAAAGAACAAGACCGTGGTGTAATCAATATTTGTAAGATACAGTTGCATTTAAATAGAAAATCATACGTCATTCGTGTTTCTGAAGCGCTCTCTTTCGAGTACTTGCAGTTTTCCCTAATTTTACCTGGATTACTGTTTTGGGAATGATTAGGCATTTGTTTTATAATTACACCATTTGATGTATGGATACGACTTTTACACCCATTGTTCTTAAGCTCATATCGCCAAAACATTTTTGTTTGGCAGGCACTAAGTTTATCAAACACATAACAGTATCCGTCAGAACTTCTATTTTCTTTTTGAGAAAATACTTCCATTTTTCACAATGACAGTAACCATTTGACCCAAGTATTTGCTTCTAACACTTAAATACAAGTGAAACGGAAGTCATTAAAACCCATTGTTATATGTATATGTACTCACCAGGTATGTATTGAATAATAGTGCAAAAGAAGAAGATTAATAAAAATAATAAATATATACTTTAGGCTACATAGTTTTTTTAAAAAATTACGTACTAAATGGGCCTTTTGTGTGTCTTACTGTTAACAATAATCCCAATCCTACGAAAACAACTTTAAACTTTAAGTATTTCCTAATGGATTGCATATTATCGCAAAAATCCTTCAGACATTGTTACAAATGTTTGCTTATGATTTTATTAAGTAGGTGTCTACTTTGTTGATTCGTATACTACAGCAATACAGTTTCGGCCTTAATCACAACTAAAATTACAAGGCATGTGCGTGTTGTATACTTCGTTCCGTGTCCATTTGTCCCTCGCCCTACTTTCCTTCCTTCGCGCCCTATGTCTCTGCGCCCATTTGTTCCGGCGCCCTAAGGTACATGCGCCCTAATGGTCGCACCCTAACGGTAGCGCTCTATCGGCAGCGCTTAGTGCTTAGTTTCCTATTTAAAAATTAAAACTTACAAAGCGGGAGAAGAAACTGGAACATAATCCCATTTTTTAAAACGCGGCAACGGATAAGCGCAACCACTGACAAGAAGCAAATGGTTAGTTGTAAAACAGAGAAGCCATCTGTGTGTCCAGTAAGGTAATTGGACACATTGTTTTAACATACATATATCAATACCTGCTTTTTAACATGTTGTTTAAGAAACGCTCATGTCAAGAAGGCCCTAAAAACTTATCACGGATACTGCAATATGGGAGGTGAATGGTACAGAAATTGCCCAGCCGGCAAAAAAAAAACACTAAGTAACTGGAAAAGATGTGATAAGATGTCAAAAACAAAAAGATATCAAACCACTCAAATCGCGTTAGCGCAGTGTCGCATCTATCCAAGGTAGGGGGTGGATGAAGAGCAAATCCTAAAAATAAGAGGACATTCTACCAGCAACTTGTTAAAGTATTATCTGTAGTTTGACAGCAGTCATCATACACATACTATTAAGAAGATAAGAACAAATCAAGAAAACACACCTCTGAAAACAGAGAAGAGGCAAGTAACAAAAATTTGAGCCACAATTATCGTGTATTAGTGTGTGAATTTCTACCTGGACATGTTTACTATCGATTTTATCAATTACCTCGCGACTTACTTTCTATTCGTTCTTGCACGTTTATTAGTGTTGAAACAATGTATGAAACGCTTGTTTTAACAGAAATTCCAGTGTATAAAAAATCGGATAAATTACGTTACCATGGAGATTTTTTCAAGAAATCTTTTGTTAAATTGCCAATGAAATTAAGTACTCGAAAAACAAACGAAAAAAATAACCGGCCAAATCTGAGCTCTAGTGGTATTGCCCCCAACAATTTTGAAGTATTTGCACGCATACAAAGCAAGTTACGTTGTATTTTATCAAAAAAAATTACATGGATCAAACAAGACGAGACAATGCCTTCATTATTCCCCAAAATCAAATCGCGTGTGAAAATTCGATGTATCCTACATAAGGTATGTTTTCCAAAATAAAAGGCGCTGGTGTGACTTCACTTTGTGCTATTGATGAAATATTTGAAAAGATAACATCAGAAAACACAACAAATCAAGAGAATCTATTTCGTCGGGGTTTTTTTAAAGAAAAAAACTTGTATATATCAACCCAGTGAAAACCGTTAAAAGAATTGCAAACATCTTTAAAGATTGGGATGGTAACGTGCAAAGAAAAGTCTAAACTAGTTGTGTTATAGTTTTTTAATCAACATCATCTTCTCAAGAAAGAAAAGATGGTTCGTAATATAAAGAAAGAAACTATATAGAGTCCAACGGAAAAACAAATTTAGGAAAAATACTATGGTTTTTGGAGTGAGTTTCAGTTCATTTATCCATTGGAGTCTTAATTTTTAAAGCTGCAATAGATGTTTGGAATCATACCTGTCTGCAAACTCAACTCAAAGAAAAGAAAAAAGTTCTACGGCGCTCACACATGAAGAAAATTGAACATCTATGGAATGGGACTTCGCAAAATATTTTTTCATATTGTGTTGGCGTGCAGGCGATGCACATGAGTGTTAAAACCACTTTAATAAAAACGGTGGTTCTACAACAAACATCGAGTATAACAATTTTTTTTTTTAAAACGTAAAGTAAGTTCCCAACTTCTTTCAAAGAGAAGTTATAAACTAACGTGAAAATAATCCTCCTCTTGACCCCTAAATCCAGAATCGAAAAAAGTGAGATTTGTTAAAAAAACATTCCTGGAAAGAAATTAAATTTCGAGTGAACAAAAACATTTGCAGAAAACAAAGGAATTGACGATTGGTAAAAATTTCAATTTACGAATCATTCGTACCTGTAACTGCAGTGAGTAGCAAAAACAATCGTTCCAATAAAATCAAGACCAATGTACATGGAAACGTAAATTTGCTAACTCCATAACCGATTATAATGAAAAACATATCAATCAAAAACAAATGTTTCGACTCAAATTTATGGTCAGTTTATGACCGAGCATTATTGTAACAGAGATCGAACAAACAACTATGTTGAAACACCCTCATTCGATGACAGACGGAATCTGAAAGGATGAACCACCCTGAATTAAGTGGATATTTAAAGCAATTTAAAAGAAATTCAGTGTGGTCGAAAGTTTTAGTAATAAAACAGCTATTAGGAGAACACAAATGGAATAAATTAAACAAATATTTACGTACTCCATAGAAGTATCAGGAAAATTGTGAAGGGTTATCAAAACCAAAATTAAATTGACTATTTTAAAGGGATTTACAATCTTGTTTTTTTTTAAATAAATATAGTATACAAGCACGTTCAAAGCTTTCGTTAATGTTTATCAAAGCTGTCTGCATCAGAACAGGTGTGGGTCAAAACCATCTGGGGTCAAAAGTGCGTTCATGGCAAAACAATTCCTGCGTTACAACCGCCCCGGCGTTAGAACATTCCGTGTAAAAGACTTGGGGGTCCTAAAAGTGCGCAATAAAACGTCCCAAACCAAGTTTTGTCATAGCTCTTCTTACATGTTTTTGTTTAAAATTTAAGAAAAACATTTTTCAACATTTGCTCTAAAGTGGAGATTTACAACTGATGTTTTTGTATGTGCTCTTTGTACGAAAAGACTCCTGGATGTAAATGAAACACGTCCAGTACTAATTAATGAAGATATTGTACAGTGCAGTCAAACAGAGTGAATCTTTGCAAAACACCCAAGATAAACCATTCATTCCTGAAGATGTAAGTTTAAACACAATTTAACCTAAAATGAAACAATAATAAGCTGTCTATTTCGACTTCTATGGAAGTATGATACTAATTATTGTTCCTAAGTTACAGAGTGAAAATGAACTTGCGGAAGAATTTGTGAAAGCATCCAGACGGCAATCGAAAAAGCAAAGAAATCTTGTAGATAGATCTCGGTTTCTTGTCATCTCCAAACCTACGGGTGGCCGTAAACTACCAATTGAGACCGAAACTTAGTTAAAAATGTTTATCTCCTAGAAGATATTAGTCGATTAATGCCTGGTAAAAGATGTTACATCTTAGTTGATGGCATCTATAAAACAATTTCTAATGTGCAACATTGATGAACTTATCAGAAGTTCAAAGACGATATATTCAAACCTTCAGGTAGGTTTGACAAAATTTTTACTTTAAAGATCCAAGCAATGTATCCTCGTTGGCGACTCTGGAACACATATGGTATGTGTTTGTACTTACCGTAAAAATGTAAAGCTGATGTTAAATAGAGGAGATATTGCCAATCTTACTGCTGAAACTGCCATGCCACTTTCATCTTATAAAGATTGTTGCGATAAAAATTCACGTTTACTAGCTGTTACTTTTCGAATGTTAAGATTTTTCTGCGTACGTGTTATTTCGCTTATTACGGCCCTGTCTATTTTCACCGCGAATTTAATAAGACAAGGTCAACTTTAATTGCACTTGTTTCACTTTTTTCTTTTTGGTGGTGAGGTCAACAAAAACAGTAATGTGTTGTAATAAAGAACTGCGAAAGGAAATTTTAACACAAGTAATGAATTAATCCAAAGTTATTTTAATTATCCGCCTATTGTGAACCCTAACTACACCGAATGAACGTTTGCAGGTGAGCGTACTGACATATATTTCAACACGTGTCGAATAGTTTGCTTTATTCGCTTTCTTTGATTATTACAGTTTCTATGTCCGTTTATATTTTCTGGGATTACATTACTCGATGTCTGCTGAGTTTAGATTACGTTCAGAAATTGTTGGTGTTTTCGGGAATCGTTCCTACTTTATGCTGTTCTAATTGAAGGATTAACCTCTCGACCTTTACTGGTACTCGGCGAAGTGATATGCTGAAGTAAAAACCAATGCGGTAAGGAAGTGCCGAGTGAAATTCTGTCACGCAAGATAGCAGAAGCAGCGGCTTTGGGGTGTCTCGGCCTTACCACTGAAAGGACTTTCCTTCAATACTGTGCCGCCGACATAGATCGCCATCAGTGCTTTGTTTTGCAGCTATTTAAAATTTAGCGTGTGTATCCGAACAATCCAATTACCAGTTCCAAATCATTACTTAGGTATAACTGGAACTATTGATTTCGAACGCTCCAAAAGGACGCCTTAATAAACGACACTCGTATGTGATCCTAGTTATGTAACTTATCTTCAAGTAACTATTTGTTAATGTCGGAAAATTGTGGGTCGCTGGACTAATTATTTGTACTCAACGGTTTCTTATATTGTCTGTCCGTATTACTATCAAAGTAACCTTGACCGTTTTGATGAAGCACGTTTTAAGTCAAGGTGGCGCTTATAATTAATTACACATTAGTACATTTGAATCCACAAGCTCTGTGGGCGTAGATAGCTGGTTAATAACGACGCTCAGGGAGGATAAGAATCCGTTTCACTTAATAGCCACGGCTATCAAGTAATGTCTATTCTTTGTTTGCTGTGTCGCCAATTATTTTATAATTTTATGTCTGAATATCTCCGAGAGAGCACCATATGCTGTATTGCTACCGATATATTTTGTGTATCACGTATTATGTGTAACCGGTATTAAACAACACTTAAACCGATGCAATATCTTTTGTGTAATTGCCCATTAGCAAAAGATAATGTAACAAGATTGCCTTCACAAAATGATGTGTCTCAATCCAACACCAACATGTCATTTGATGACTACAAAGACACAGTCAAAGAAATATTGCAAATCTTGTCCTGGTTTAAGTGGAATTTGTGAATATTTGAAGATGATATTTGATTACAATAAAGTGACGGACGTGCAATTTGAAAAATGGGTTGGCACAGATCGCTTTAAAATGTCTACTCAACAGCTGTCTTCTGACGATTTTGTAGATAACTTTGGATACATGGAGCCTTATATTACAGAGGAATAGGCGTTGTATTTTAAAACTCTCAAAGAGACTATCGTTAAAAGCAAAAACCTCGTGCAATGTGATTTTGCCGAAAATTCTAATTTGTTGTCCAATATGCTATTCAATCTTTTCATTAGAATAATGGACAGACAACCCTTCTGACATCGGTTTTTATAAAGATAGAAATAAAATAAAACATGGCAGCATTGTTATGATTTCAGATGACTTAAAGCATGGTACAGTCACCTTCTACGCTTTTCAAAAAATACTACACGATTATCTTTTACGAAAAGCAATCGATGTGTCTAAAAAATTATACAAGGTGTTGCTATATTCGACCGGCAACACTCTATCCCAGAAGTCTCGTAAATTAGTGAATTTAGATATACTATCATGAACCCTCAAACGGCTTACTTAGTGAGATACAGGGTGTTGAATGTTTAAAATAAAAATTTGCAATAAATCAAAAACGCCTTTAAAATAGTTTGTATTACTTAGTAAGCAATTTACGCTTAACCTTTTTTCAAAATCGAATTGATAGTATGAATTGAAGAAAATTGTTTTAGCGAAACTCAGACGGGTAAACTGCAGTGAACATCATAATTTGGAATATGTCAGTACTTGCAGACTTTTGTTTAGAAGCAAATATCTACAAGACCGTTCATTTTAGCACCATAAAATGATTTCGACCAAAAACGAATAGAGAATTAAAAAAAAATTATTTGCTCCAGTGGCGTAAAAAATAGGAAGGTAAAAGTTGTCACTAACCCTAATAGCGCGCCACTGGTTAAATTTTGAAAAGTTTGTTTATGTCAAAATATGACTATCTTGAAGAGTATATTGGTCACCAAATTTGAAAAAATTAAAGGCATTTTGTACTCAGCAACTCAAGCCGTTTAAGAGTTCATGTTCCTATACAAATTCACCCAATTTACGAAACCTCTCTGTTAGGACCGTTGTCGGTTGAATCAGTAACACCCTGTATATGGAAATAACGGGCCTAACAACATTTTAAAAATAGATTTAACTTCTTGTGAATTTATTTTATTACAAAAGAAGATTGTTACGGTTCAAAATACTCGAATCCGGACGTAGATCGGGAGAGTTGCATGTTGCGACAAAATCAAATTTACCGCGCATGCTACAATTTTTTTTTTATTAGCAATATTAATCGAAACGACCAGCGGACATCTTGTCATTTTCTCGTCCCATTGAGCGGTCGTCGGGGCTTCACAAAGCTAAAAATTACACGGAAAATATCAATGTAGCTTTAATAATTGCAAGTTTAATTAGTGTAAAAATATAAATTTGACCGATTTCGCCGTAAGTGTTTTTTTGCTATTTCTTTGGTTCGTTTAGTTGTTGTGTTAATTTCAATTACAACGTATGCTTTATTACTTGTCTTGACCTCATACTCTACTCAACTCCTACAGTTTGGATAATTTTTAAAAAAAAAAAATTTAATAATTTAATTTTTTAATAAAATATAAAAAAAAAAAACTGGGGGCGCTCAAACGTTTAGCAACGCGTGCAAGTTACCTGCAAGTAACACAATTGTAACACCAATGCGATTATACGAATGGGCAAAATCATCTTTAAAACAGACAGCCATTTACTACTGCTCCAAAGACAGATTTTTTTGCAGCCCCGGTTCGATTCAGCAAAGTTGATTTCTGAAACAAAAAAGTTGCACGCCTCTATTCCAACAACCGAAGACCTTTTCGTAAAAAAAACACTTCTAGCGTAAATTGTAAAATTGTAAAAAAGATGTTTAATAAATTAGGTACTTACCTCGTTTGTTAGAATATTGTCTCATTATGTTATTATTATGACAACCCAGCAATTTTACTATGTTTTTTTTTCATCTGGTGTATTATAAATATAATTTAGACTATATTTTGAAATAAAAAATTGGTCGAAGTTACTAAAATTTTGTTTTATTATGTATTTAAAAAAAAACAGTAAATTTTCTATTTAAGTTTAATATTTTAAAATAAATTTGTTTAATTCAAAAAACTATTTCCAAAAATTACGAATTTCAATAACGAGAATTTTAGAAGCCATTAAAGTAAACATCATATGAAAAAAAATTGTGTGTTTACATCCACACCTACTAGAAGTACAATTAAGCCAAACATGAAAAAAATTCAGAGCGTCACTTTTTTCCCTGTCCACTTCAGGGTGTTCTATTTAAAATAGGCAACTCATAAATGGTTTAGTTAGGCAAGTTGGCTTCTAAGTTTGGAACACCATGTATGAGTTATCGTCAAGGATTAATTTACAAGACCGGCTTGTTTACAGTTTCAACTTAGTAACTTTATTAATATCGATAATGGCCACTTTGTTCACTTATGAGTTGAATTTGACACCTATGGAATAGTATAGTCTATAAATGAATGTAATATAAAAATCTTAGATCATTTTTCAAAAACATTGGTTTCTAATATAATTTCAAATTTTCAACTATAAATTTAGAAAACTAGGTACTTAAGAAACTTGTCTAAAACGTTTGGATTGTCATTAATCGTAAATAATTCCCCATTTGTAATATGTAATCCATTTTAGTAAAAGCATTTAACCACTTAACTTAATTACGGAACCTACGCATTTTATACCCACCAAATTTCAAATAATTAAAAACAATTTTGTACTTACCATCCAAGTAATGAAGCTTATCCGAACAGAAACTAAAAATTCAATTCATTTATTTTTAGTATACAAAATGAAACAACATTTATAAAATAACAATATAAAGTTTATTTAACTATTTACTTAAAACTTGCAACAATATGGACTCTCTTTATGAGCTGTCAGCATATATTAACAACGACTAAAACTAAGTTTACAAAACATTCATATATAAATGGTTTAAATTTTTTTTTTGCAAGTAACTACAAACTAATAAAAGAGAGATACGTAGAAATATAAATTTTACAATATGAAAATCTTAATAAAATAAAAATTACGTACTTATTAAAAAACTTATCAATTAAAGTACCTGATTTTTAATTAAAATGGACGGTAAATGGTAATTATTTATATAATAATATTCGTATAAAAACAGTATTGTTTCCTTTTTAAATCAACCCTTTTACCCTCTTAATTAATTAATTGGTAATTTGACACTTAAGTATGTATAATAATTGTTATTACAACAAGAACACTTATTTTTCATATTTGACAAATTATAAATTTACAAAAAGCTTTATTTTGTATTTTTTAACAGTAGGTAATTAAATTCACAATACTGCGTACAAATGTACAAGTTTATGTACAAATAAATTTTATTCTTCTTCAAACTTACTAATATAATTGCAATTGCCGGGTATAAAAAGTCTATCACAGTTTTAATAAAAAAAACCGTATTGGTGGTAGAAAATTTTCATGATGAATTATTATTAGAAGCAAGTACAGTAGTAAGTTTGTGTTGCAATCGATTTTTATTGCACCACCCCAACCACCATAAAATATGTACAATAAAATTATATAGACGTAATAAATAAAAAATATAATAGTCTTTAATAATACATACGGTTGTTCACTTAACGCAACAACGGTTTTTTTGGGGCATCGATTCGTTTACTTCGATAGTTATAGAAATTGCGGATATTTTTCAAAATATTGATTAGGCAGCGCACGTTAGATAGTTAGTAATTTTACAGACTAGTTAATATAATGGAAGTTAATCAAAAACGGTAATTAAAATGTAATGTTGTTTAAGCGCTAAAGTGTTTTAGACTAGATTAATGATGATGTTAAATGAAGTTTTACTGGAAAGAGTTCTACATCTACCCAATTATTCAACTATCAATGACGACTGTTCCGTAGATTTAACTTTTCTAGCTTTAATTGTAGCAAACATGTCAGACCTGAAAAACCAATCCCCATAAAAGAATTATTAAGTTTAATTGTATTAAGAAATATGCATGCACGATTAAGACGAATAGACATTTAAGGCAAACAAAAAAATATTAACTGCATCTACTACTTTCGCACAGAAGAGTCGAGCCCCCAGAGATCATACCACGGACCATAAGTATTGCCAGATCTCGGAGATTTTTCATTATATTTACTTCCATGTTCACTTCCCTTTAACCGACGCTTCAAGCTTTCCCCATAATTCATTAAACCCGGTTCTGCGTTTGAATTCGAGCCATTGCTGTTCGTTTTAGTTAGCTTTGTTCTTGGGAGAAACTGTCTGCTTTCAACCGCATCCGAAAACTCGTCCGCAGACGTATCGCGATTTCTTTCGCTGTAATACCTTATTTTTTCTCTATTCTCCGAATCCGCATTGACTCGTTTGACGCCGGAACTGGTATTTCTTATTTCGTGTTGATCTGTATCCGAGTTGATGCTCTCATAACTAGATCTTATACGCCTTTCTTGCTCTAAATTATCCAATTCGTTGTTTTTTATGTAATATCGTGAGTTACTTTCGATACCCCTCTGTTTGTAAAACCTCTCATTTTCGTTTATTTCTTTTTCGCCGTTTTCGTCGTTTTGTGTTTCTACCCCGAACGTTTTAAACGAGCGCCGTTCTTCTCGGTACTTAATAATATCTGAATGTTCCAAGGTGTTACTCCTATTCTCCATTTTATTCTTTTCATTTTTTAATTTAATAGTGTCGCTGCGTTCCATTGTTGAACTTTTAACACCGTTGTTATTAACATTTTTTTGTTTGTCGGGCGAATACTTGGACGATTTAGACAATTTTTCTAATTTCTTCCCGATGGCCGCAACGTTCGGGAACGATTCTCCGTTCCTACGAACTTTCTGTGTTTGATCGTCTACTACGATGCAATCGTACGGATCATCACTAGTTACTTCGGTCTCACTATCTGTATCGCTGTCGGTATCATCATTGTACTGTTGCAAAATATTCTTCCTATTAACTGTTCTTAAAATAAGCCCATCTTCATGGTCGTAAAATTGATCGTTGTTTACCTTCCGTTTTTCAAAATGATTTTCGAAATCCTCATTTATTTGCGAGTTTTCACGAGGAAGCGATAATTTTTGATTCTCCTTAAATTCTTTTCTTTGTACATGGCGGATTTTTTCATCTAACTTTTTGGCGCCGTTTTTGTTACTGTTCTCAGTTTTTTCACGTTTTTGGGTGGGTTTTCTATCAATAGTCGCGCGTTTTTTCTTCTTCTCGTCAATATCTACTAAATCTCTGTGTTTCCACAACGCCATTCCTTCTAAGACCTCGTTATCGGAGCCGCTTTTGCCGAATTTCCAAAACGACTTGGTGCGTTTGACAAATCCTCTTTTGTCGTCGTTTTCCAAATAATGCTTTGATCATCCGACAAGTAATTGCGCGTATCGTCAAGTACCGGTTGCGCCGGTGGTAATTTTTTTGTGTTATTGTTATCATCGTGTAAACTTGGGCGACGTCGTCTAACGCCAAATAAAATATAACAAGCGAAAATTTTAAATGTTCGTTGGACTTACCTTACAGGTACTTTCGTTTGTCCCGGAATGGAATCATCGTCCGAATAATCCACTTCGGGTTGTGGCGGCGGATCGTTGCTAAAACCGGAGTCGTTGCTGCTGTGCAAAGATACATTACCGACGGGGCCTCCTATTTTACCCCCTTTTGTTTGTAAGTGTATAGGTAATGCATTAACCCCAGTTGGTTTTTCTCTGGCCATTTGTGGATGCGTGGAGTAGGAGCCGCTCGATGGTGACGTAAAGTTGAAACTTGAGGTGGACATTTTTAAACCGGAAGTTTGAGAATAAGGTGTTTGAAATGTTGACATGTCCATTTCTGGTTTGGACGAAAAGTTGGTACTTTGTGATTGGGTTATACCTGTTTTATGATATGGTAGTGAAGGAGTAGGGACGGGGGCTGGTAGCGCCGGTGGTGGAATGTTGTTAGAAGCGATAGCTCGTCGAATCTGTAAATTGAATACCATGTCTAGTCGGTGGTTGTTCCTCACGAATTTATAAGCAGGTACCTGTTTAGCATTAGCGGACGACCTGTGCAGGTGTAAAGTGTCACCAAACATACGAGGTGCTGGGTTTTCTAAAGTAGCGGTGTTACTGGGCTGAGGGCCGCTAGGTGATAAAGGAGTTATAGTACCTGTTGATGGCGTCGAACGTAAAGTTCCTTGGTTGTGCGATTCGCTTATATCCGACCTATGTTTAGGTGAACTGAATGACATTGTTAAGTGCGTTAAACACATTTCCAAAATACTTACAAAGTGGAATCGTCCATTAATTCGGTGTACGCTAAAGGAAACCATCCGGTGCACTGAGTGCGTAGGTTTTCACCAAACTGCCAACCTTTATTTCTTTCACCGATAAGAGCGATGACGTCGCCTTCAAGAAAACTTAATTGATTGTCGCCGCTGGAGAGGTACGCATAAAGAGCTTTGGCTAATTGAGTTTCCCATTGGGGCGGGGGCACTGGAGGAACTGCCATTGATTTGGGACGGCAACGCGTAGGTGTTGTGTCTAAAATGTAATAATCTTTCAAATACTTATTTTACATGTTCGTTGTAGTTACCGTACCTTGAGCAAGCGATGGTATCGATGAATTTAGATTAAAGTCAGATTTCGCCCTCGATAAAGTGGTTACTGGAGAACCAACCTCTTCAATCGACCGTATGTCTAAACAAGACGCGTCCATGCTTTTAGTTTTTCTTAGTTGCGAGCTAATACTCATTCGATCGTCGTCGTAGTGCGGACTTCTCGGATTCGAATATAAATCATCATCGTGCCATATAGACACGTTCTACAAAAGAAATGCTAAAACTGCGGTTTATCTTAAAAACTGTAACCTACTCTTATTTTAGTGCTGAATATATTTTCAACCGATTCTGGTAAAAATTCCCGCGTTTTGGCCACTTCCTGCCACTTTTCGAGATTTTGTTGGTATATGTTAACTCCTTGCGCGTGGTACGACATGTAATGCTTCGTCAAAGAACAGTGTCTTTCTAATACAAATCCGTAACGTCTACGTTCTTGAGTCATTGCCTTAAAATAAAATTAAAACAATTTGTAAAAGCACAACGGTTAGCTTACATTTTTCAAGCTTTGCTCACAGAACGAGTCTAATTTCGTTTCTCCTCTTCAAGTACTTGCATATTCTTAAAAAAAAATAATTTCAATACTAAGCACAAAGCAATGCTAATATCAACCTTTAATTCTTTATCCATTGCTAAACCTCCTTTGGACGCACCTTCGATTTCTTTCGCTGTTTTTTCATTGTGGCCGCTGCTTTGCTATATGTTTCAGAACGTTGTTTATGTTGTTGCAAAAATCGTTTCTGTTCGGACTATAATAAAAATAAATAAATTTATTAAGTTTCTTTCTATGAGTTAAGTTTTGAATTGATCGTAAATAATTTTTATATGTACTTACTTGCACAACTTTTGTATCTTTTTCTAAATTGGTTTCTAGAGGTACCAGAAGGTCTACGTAAAACGCTTTCAGCTAAAAAAATTGTACGTAAATCAAAATGAAACATTCGGCAATGGTTTTATTAAAATTTTAGTCCATGCTTTTATGTAAATTGCCATCAGTAACGCAATTATCTTTTAAAATTAATTGACAGTTCTTTGTAATTTATTTACTCTCAATTTAAAAATATTATTTACTTATATGTACTTACAATATTCATTTGCTGATCTTGAATTTCTTTGTACACCTCCACAACTTTCATTAAAGCAGTACCTAAAACGAAAATTATACTTTAGATTAAACGAAAATACGCAATTTAAATTGAAGAAGTTATATAAACATCGTGATATAATCAGTACAACCAAACCAAGTGATAATTTCATTTGCTTTGGCTCGTATAAATTAAACTGTATATAAAAAAGGAACCTAGGGTGCTTGTTAAACATTAAAGAACGGTCCAAATGTTACGCGACATCAAAAAACATTACACAAGGGATTTTTAAAAGCTTCGGATTTATGATCAATTCGAATCGGTCTTCGTCCCCTTTTCGTGTTCAACACGTTAAGATCAATGATTTGTGGCGCAACGTAATTATAAATAATTAACTCTAAATTGAAAGTGGGTTTTAAAAAATTATTATTAATGAATACTAACGAAGTACAGAAAATTAAAATGGTCACAAAATTTTGACGGACATAAAAATTTAATTAAAACATAATTGTAAATTCAACACACATCCTTTCAAACGAAATTAAATTTGCGTCCCTAGCTTTTTTTATATAAAAAGCTTGTCAGTTTCGAAAGTAACACCCATAACGCGTTTTCGATCAGTTCAAGAAATTCAGTAAAAATGTTTCTTTCACGCCGATATTGAAGCACAAAACTAAAATGTCACTGTGCATGATAAATATGACAAATTTCCATTTGAGAAAATGATTCAGAAAATTTGATGTCACTTGTTAAAGTAATTAAATGACAGTCATATTTGGTATATTACTTTAAAAATAATAATATTTAGTTGGTTGTTTAATTTTGTTATAATTAATATTAATAAACAAAGAAACGGGTAAATATTGCGAGCAACAAACTAAAATTCGTATTAAACAACAAAATTATTAAATTTTACTAAAATAAGCTTCTCCCGTCAGCCAAACCTTTTGTAATTTAGAAAATTGTTCATTAAAATTAATAATGCAAAATTAACGTTACTTAAACTTTTCGAATTACGGACCAATTATGTTTTAAGTAGTAAAAGTAGGAAATCTTTGACCACAGAAAATTGTTTATAATATCGATATTTAAGAAAGAAATCGTATTGATATTTATAAAACAAATAAGTAAATGTCATATCCATATAAATGATTTTGTAAATAAATGGAATTTAGAAAATCCTATTTAAGAAAAAAATCTGTTCGATTTTGTTGCTGGTGTTGCTAAATTGTTTTAGCGAAAATTGGGTAGCTGTCGCAAAATAAACTTATAACAATAGATATTAATTTGCTCTCGAAAAGTTGTAACGTACTAATTAAAGACGATACACCCTTCATCTTGCCAGACTTGTAAAGCTTAAACCTATTTACGCTTAGCTTAGTTTACGTAACAGCAGGTACAATGAATTTTCGAATTGGAAGTTGCTTGTTTACTGATTGTGTATATAAACTGTCCATATTTTGAATAGACTAATGATCTGCCGAGGGTATTAAGTTAAAAGTTATCAACTAAAAACAATCCGGCGTAATGTGAAAAAAAAAACAAAGATTTAATTACAATAACACACATAATTAATCATACATCGGAATTTGCGATACAATGACAGTAGAACAATTTTAAATTAATATTGATGATTTTTAAATAGGTGTGTATTACATTTTGCACGAAGCTTTGTAATTGAAAGGCGTATCCTCATAAATATAGGGTGCGGACTTACCAAAAGTAAAGAAACTTTAATTGCATTACCCCTTTAAAACTATCATTTCGAAACGTCTATTAATAAATTGAGTTTCATCAATTCTCATTAAATGCCAAATTGTTTGGTAGATTTTTATATAGTTTAATTGCAGGAGGCTTCATTCTTAAAAACGCAAACCTACGTTAAAATAATTAATTAAACTGTGATTTCGTAATTATACAGCGTCATCCCCAAAGTCCGCACCAAATGGGAAACTTATTTATTATGGGTTTTTCTATAAAAAGTTATTCTTCATAAAAGTTTTGCATCCCTAAAACTAAAATGCACCAACAAAATGTGGCAAAAGACACGTAATTTTGGTGTCAACAAAAATCAAAAAACCAATTTTTTCAATTTTGAAGTTTTTCTAATGAATAAAAAAAAATTGACCACAATTAGCAGAATAATTGGGCAATTTTTAAAATTACAAGCTGTTATTAAATAAACTGTTGTATACAAGCCGTCGTTTAATTATCATTTAAAGTAAATATTTCTACTTCTTAAACTTAGCCTATCATTTAAAAAAATTAGAGATAACATTAATATTTTTCCTAGATTTTCATGACTTCATATCTTGATGTTTTTTTAATGAAAAACAACTTTTCAAATAAAATTTTTGATTTTTACTGAAATAAGGGACAGTTTACTCTTGACTCAAAATCAAATTTTCGAATGCACCTCGTAAATTACTCGTCTTTCGCCACTAATTTTTGCACAATAGAACAAATTTGCATTGTTACCGCGTTTCTTGGGAGATCAGTAAGTTGTAGTTACTGGTTTCTAAGATAAACAAAACCGTAGGTAATTTATCGTGTAGTAAAAAAAAAAAAAAGAGAGTCAAATTAATTAACTACCTTTATTACCAAAATCATTTAAAATTAAAATTAAAGGTACACTTTGTGCAATTATTAAATGCAATTCCACTAAATTCCTTCGTGTTTGGATTTACAGAAACTGTTGAAGAATTCAACATGATTCCTGTAGTTTCCCTTACTTCTCTGACATTTGAGTTTACCAAAACTGTTGCTGAATTTAGCATGATTTCACTAGTTTCTTCAGTACTTGAGCTGGGTTCCTCCGTACTTGTGTTGACAGGACCTGCTCCTGATTTAAATATTTTTTTGTTCTACTACCTTCTTCAGTAGTAATTATTTTTTAGCAAAATCTAACTTATTTTCTAATGAGTCTTCAACGTAGCTTTCGGCTACAGTGGAAGAACGCCATCCACCATGTCTTTTAAGTCCCAATACATCGACTCCTTTGTTGGCCAAAATGTTGCTGAACTGCGTCTAAAAGAATGGCCAGTGAAGAGTTCCGCATTTTCAAGTTCAAAAACGTGCAATTTTTATGGCCATCCACCAATAGTCCTTTCCCAACAACTTGGTTAACACACTTTCCTTTATGGTACTTCAAAAATAAGTGCTGGCTCTTTGCATTTCGTGCAAAAAAAAAAAAAAAAAAAAAAAAAAAAAAAAAAAAAAAAAAAAAAAAAAAAAAAAAAAAAAAAAAAAAAAAATTTTTAAAATATTAAAAAAAAATTTTAAAAAAAAAAAAAAAAAAAAAAAAAAAATAATAAAAAAAAAATAAAATAAAATAAAAAAAATAAAACAATCCAACACTTTCTTTTCGGTACGTATGCCTAAAGTATTTTCTGCATATTTCCACGTACTGAATATCATTGTCTTGATCAATTACCGTAAATGTTCGCTGAATGTGGGTTTTAGTGTTAGGAATTCTCACGATCCAAAATGTACTCTTGTCTTCTATGTTTTCCACGCACATGGCATACATCAGTTCTTCTCTTCTACAGGCACCTGATATACCCAATATCATTCCCACCTAAAATTAAAAAAAAAACACTTAATATACGTTGCTGTTACATAACTTAATGTACAAAATATCTTAAGAATTAAATACTCCTCATCCGGTGCTTTTTTCAAAAATGTCCTCATATGTTCCCTTGTAAAAACTGTAGCTTTTTTTGGCTTGTGGCAAACATTTTTTCTTTTAAGAAAAGCTATCAAGGTTGCAAATTTGGATATATCGACTTTATCTTGTAGAAAAATTGTGCTTTTCAACATAGAATACTCAGCCCAAAGACTCCCAGGTGACTTCAGTTTCTCATTCCTCCTAACCATATAAGCCAGCAAAACTTTTTCATTAATTCCACACTTTTTTCTTCACACCAGCTTTTGAAGGTTGTGTATGTATTCTCATAGCGCAGTTTTGATTTTTCAGGAATTATTGATGAACAACCAATGTTCCAAACTTGCTCAATTTCAAGATCTGCAGAATCTGACTCCGTATCGCTCATTTTTATGCAGAAATAACTTGCAATTCTATTGACAGCTACTTTTTAATAGGTACATTTTTCACACTAAACAAATTTGTTTCTAAGCAATATCAATTGCATCTATTGTTAACAATGATAAAAAATATCTATAAAACACCATGACAACACTTTTCATTCAAATAATGTAAAAATGTATCTTCATAAAGAAAAAACGTTCTATCGTGCAAAAAACGTTATAAGCATTGCAAACGTTAAAGGACATATCGATCTCAGACAATTATTGTAGTGGTCGCCCTTTTTCCGCTCGCTTCGCTCTGCTCCTCCTCTAAACAATTGTCTTTGATTGGTAAACCGTCCTTACCGTTCTTAATACTTAATATACTATTAAATTATTTTATACTTAATTTTTTTGTATCTTTATTTATTACATTTGGGGGTTTATTGCGTTTTCCATTGAAAAAAACATTATTTTATTTATTCAAAGTTAATTGCATTAACGCTTTGATTATATAATTACAGGTTAACGTTTTAACTAAAGTGCATTACTATTACATACATTATTTTGTTTAGTTATGGCTCATAAACGAAAAGCAGCTCTGTTGACAACTAAAGCTTTGTCTTTAATTAACAAGTTGAACAATGCTAGTTTGTTGTCACTGGACACTCAGCAGCAATATACTGCATTTTTAAAAAGTAAAATTAAAGTTTGATCTTTTTAGGCCTATTTTTAAAGTTTATGAAAAAGTTCTCATGAATATTAAAGCATCAAACATTGACGACCAAAATTTTCGAAGATTTCGAGGAAAAGTTCATTGATACAACGATAGAATTTAAACAATATTTAAATAAATTGAACGTAATTGCGAAGCTAGTAACCCTTTGCCTACAAATTCAAATGTAACCAGTTCAAATGATACGGCATGTTTACCCTCAATCTCTTTACCAAGCTTCGATGGTATCCATCAAAACCTTTATAGTTATTTTGACATTTCAAGCATTAATCTCATCTAACAATACCTTATCTGGCTTCTTCTTATATCTTAAAAATTCCTTTAAAATTTCTGCTAGTTGTATCTTACAAGAATTAAAAAACGAAGGTACTAGTTACGTGTTGGCAGTTCAATTATTAAAGGAACGCTATGATAATCCAAAATTACTTTTTTTTTCGTATTTTGACAAACTATTTGAAACTCCTAAATGAAATAAAGGGTCTGGTTTACATGAATTTAGTGATAAGTTGTTAAAACATGTAAGAGCTGTCAAAAACGAAAACTTATATAATGCAAAATATAAAGCGGCAGTAATAGCCTATATAATAAAAAATAAAACAGACTATAGAACCACGCAAGGATTCGCACAAGAATTTCCCAAAAAATATCCTGCTTTGAAAGAAAGTTATCTCCAAACGTTCTAACGTACTAGACGACATAAATAATTTATCGAAGGGGATGACTCATTTTTCAGTAAAAACTGGAAGTGCTGCTGTCGATAGCGAAGGTTAATGTTATTAACGAGAATGATACAATAATAGCACTCAAAGCAATTTTGTAACTGATAACTTGTACAAAAGTTTAAATTTAATGTGTATACCCGACATGGTTGAAATTATAGGAGTCAACGGAATGATCACCAAATGTTACAAGTTGACTACGCTTCACGTCCATTCGCTATCAAGAAGTTATCAATCTAAAATTTCATGTCTTGTACCTAAAATTACGGATGCAGTACCGATAGTCACCTTTAACAAAACCCCCTTTAAAATCCCTTCTTACGTAAAAGTAGGTGATTATAGTTTTAATCAGCCGCCCAAAATCTATATTCTTCTAGGTTCTTCCGCGTTTTATAAATTTAATTTTGCCTAATAAAATTTCTTTAGGTAGTTTAATGTCTTTACTACCAAAGACGCTATTGGGTTGGGTGGTAGCCGGCAATTTACCTAAGACCCATGTGGATCAACGACATTCTCAGACTCGAGTAAATTATATCGCCGTGCACTGTTGTGATGTGGATGCAGTTAGAGAGCTAAATAATACCATTGCTGAATTTTGGGAAGTCGATGCCACTATGTCAACATCAAGGTTATCACTGCCGTCTCTATAGAAGAAGTTTTGTGAAAATCATTATCGAATACCCACGATAGCTCAATAGGAAACAATACATCCCATTTAATAAAATTTTAATTAAAAGTTTTAAGGAAAAAAATTATCAAAACAATCCCAATTACGGGACAAATATACAAAATTTATTAAAGATATATGCAGCTATGACATATGTCTAAGGTTAATATCCATACTCTAAATTCCACTTAAGGGTAGTTTCATACTGCTTCAGGTTTAATTGACATCACCAATATACCGGTTCAATTTTTTTTTTTTTTTTTTTTTTTTTTTTTTTTTTTTTTTTTTTTTTTTTTTTTTTTTTTTTTTTTTTTTTTTTTTTTTTTTTTTTTTTTTTTTTTTTTTTTTTTTTTTTTTTTTTTTTTTTTTTAATTTTTTTTTTTTTTTTTTTTTTTTTTTTTTAAATAAAATTTTTTTTTTATTATCCTCGGCATGTTTTACAGTAAGAAAATTTCTTTCAAACAATTAGAGATGATTTATTAACGGTTCCTATATGAAAAAAGCAAACTCAGAGACTTCAGGTTTGCATTATAATTTCGTGGAGAACACTTTGTTTTTAGATGTTTCGTTAGAGGATGATAATAGCTATCCAACAAAAAGAAAAATTCTTTCAACAAACGCCAAGTTTTTTGACCCTTTGAGGTTGTTTACTCCGTTAATTGTTCGGTGAAAATTGCTAATGCAAGATTTCTGGCAGACTAAAGTTGACTGGGATTCTCCAGTGCTCGAAGATATTGCAAGCAATGGTTTATTTTAAAACTCAATTAAGAGGGTTAAGTGAACTCACGATACCTCGTCGCATGTCGCCTCTCTCTCGAATAACGATTCAGTTACACGGGTTTTGTCGAACAATTCTTTGGTTCCTATGGTTATATTAAATTAAATTAAATCTTACACTTATTTAAATATAAACAGAATTTATTATGAACTTTTCTGTGATTAATTTGTCCTTGTTCACGTTTTGCACTCCCTCACAAACTTAGACCACTTTTTCTATCTTTTGCTAGGGTTTCTGCTTCTTTCATTGTTTTCCCCGTTTCTTTATTAATTTGCCTATTACTCCATCCCATGTTTCCTTCGGCCTACCTCTTCTTCGTTTTTCCATTGTTCTTGATTTCCATACTCTCTTTACAGTTCTGTTCTCGTCCATTCTTTGCATGTGTCCCCACCCAGTTTAGCTGTTTCTGTTCTATGAATTCCAATAATTCGTTTGCTTCTAAATCCTGTCGTATTTCTTGGTTTCTAATTTTATCCATCTTAGTTATTCCCTTTACTTTCCTCAAGTATTTCATCTCTAGTGCCTGTATTTTGCTTTGCATTCTTCGATACAACCCCGACTCACATCCATATGTTAGTATTGGTCTGTATATTGTTTTGAATATCGTCATTTTTGTTTTCTTAGTGATCTCTTTTTTTCTTATAAATGTATCTTTCATTAGGTGGAACATTTTTAAGGTCTTTTCCAATCTTCTGTTTATGTCCTCTTCTTGTTCTCCATTTTCTTCTATTATTACTCCCAAAAATTTATATGTTTGTACTTGTTCAATATCTCGTCCGTTGATCTGTATGTTAGTTTTCTGTTGTTCGTTTGCTATTACCATTATTTTTGTTTTGTTCGTATTTATTCGCATTCATATTTTTCAGTGTTTCGGTCCATATATTTAAGTTGTTTTGATTTTTTGATTTCCAGTTATTCTTAATTATATAATTCCAGGTCTTACTATATATGCTTTTATTGCTCGTATGGGTTTATTATTTATTTTTCGTCTTTCCAATATTTTCTACATCATTTCTCTTATTACTCTATCGAAGGCTTTTGGCCAGGTCTATAAAAACGAAGTATGCTTTTGTTTTACTCATCAGTGTTTTGGCCATATTAGTAGTTTTAGTGTAAATATATGGTCTTGTACATTTCTTTCCTTTCTGAATCCACTTTGAGATTCTGTTATTGTCGCATCTGTGTCTTTTTCTTATTCTTTTTCTAATATTGTTTCGTATACCTTTAATGCTGTACTTAATAGTGTTATTCCTCTATAGTTGTTACAGTTTTTGTATCTCCTGTTTTATGAATGGGTACTATTATACCAGTCTCCCAGTCCTGAGAATTTTTTCCTCCTTCCATGCTTTATTATATACTTCCCATAACAATCGTCTTCCCTCATGCCCCATACTTTAACATTTCTCCTGATATTTGGTCGTGTCCCACTGTCTTACCATCATTAATTGTTCAATGCGTCATTTACTTCTATTTTTATTCCTTCTTCTGTGTTGTTATGGCCTTGTTCATCTTTTTTCTTCCTCTTGATTACTTTTGTTATTCCTTCTTTGTCTAATTTCTTGTTCCTTCTCCCTCTTCTTCGTCTTTATTTATATTTAAGAGTTCGATAAAATATTCTTTCCATCTTTTCATTATTGGCTGTTCTTCTGTTATTATTTCTCCTTTTTATGTTTAATTACTGTGCTATGTATTGTTTTGTCTTTTCTCATTGTCTTTAATATTTTATAAAAATTTTTTGATTTTCCTTACTGTTTCTTTTTATTTTTTCCCGAAACTTTGTCCAACTTTTTCTTTGCTTCTTTTATCATGTCTTTCCTTTTTCTCCTTTCTTCTTTATATAAATTATACTTTTCATCACTCCTATCACTTAGATACTATCGCCATTTACGCTTCTTAAACTTTACTTGCTGTTCAATTTGTTGTTCCACCATTCTGTTTGTTTTTCTTACTATTTGTTTTGTTACTTCCACATGCTTCTTTGGCTGCATCTAATACAATTTGTTTGAATGTCTGCCAGTTCAACATTTTTGTGTTCAACTTTTCCTTTTTGTATTTTCATATTTAATTCTGTTATCTCTTGTTATTTTTTACTATCTGTGTTTCTCTCAATTTATATGATTTTATGGTTTCATGTTCAGTAGTTCTTATTTGTTTTATAGTGTATGTAGTTTTGCTAATTCTCTTTCCATAGTATTGCTTCCAACATAAAATGGTCGCTTCCTATTTCTGGCCCTCGTCGTACTCTGACATTTTTGATATTTCTTCGGTTGTTTCTTTCAACTAATATATAATCTATTACTGATTTTTCTTTTCCATCTTTCGAATGTCTGGTGTGCGTATGTATTTCTTTATGTTTACAAAAGTGTTAGCTATTATTAAATTATTTATCGAGCAATAGTCTATCAATCTTGTACTATTACTGTTTTGCTTATCTCCCCATAGTTCCCAATTGTTTCTACGTGTCTGTCCTTTCTTTTCCCTACTCTAGCGTTAAAGTATCCCGCGATGTAAATTTCTCCTACACTGCTTTCGGTAAAATGTGTGTCTTACGACATCTTGTGTAATAGGATACATATAAATAGTACAAACTAAGTAATGCCAGCAGACAACTGTAACGACGATTGAATAATTGAAATACTTGACTTTATCGACACGAGTGTTATGCATTCGAAAGTTGTCGCTTAGATAACGATTAATCTTGTGTAATAGTTATTTTCTTGGTCACGACATGAGACTCGGTTTTGAAATACAGAGAGCTGAGATCAGAAGTAGGATTGGACTCGGTTGGGAAGCATTCGACAAGTTCAGGTACATTTTCAAGAGCAAAATGAACAACAACCTGAGAAGAAAAGTGTTCGATATGTGCATACTGCCAGTCATGACATACGGAGCAGAAACTCTCACATTAACTAAAGCGTCAGCAAACAAATTGAGAGTAGCGCAAAGAGCCATGGAGAGAGCAATGCTAGGAATTTCGTTGAGAGACAAAAATGAACAACAAATGGATCCGACAGCAAACTAAAGTGTCCGATGTCAAAACGAATGGCGTCGTTAAAATGGAATTAGCCGATCATATAGCCTCGAATGACCGATGACAGATGGACCAAAGGTATTATACAATGGCGACCACCAACGAAACGACCAATGGGATGTCCACTGGATAAATGGACCATAGGCATCAAACGAACGGCAGGTGATGTGGGCAACAAGTGGCAAATGGACCTGGGAGAAATGGCGATCTATGGGGAGGCCTACGTCCAGCAGTGGATACAATAAAGGCTTCAAAAGAAGAAGAAGAAGAAGAAGGATAGTTATTTTTATTACTTTTATTTCTATATCCAGATTTAACACAATTATAAAAATCTTCTCAATATAATAACATGGTCAAGTCTCCTATGGATAGGTACCAAGGAGACGTAACAATCAACGCCATTGCCAAAAAAATAATTTGGTTGTACGTGTAGCGCATACTTTCGTTTGGAGATATGAGTAGTACCGACGAGTATGAGGTTGTGACCGCCTAAAGGATTTCTGTTGAACTGCTTCACGATGAAGGCAGCAATTGACAGTTTACGACGAAGTCGAAAGCGGTTTATAAAAAACATATTCTTCATTTAAAGACTTGTGCCTGGAAAAGAAAGTTCAAGGAATTACAGAATATGTAATGCTAGCATACCTAGAACAAAAATCGTGCCATTTGCACTTTGGCTACTTTATCAATGTTGAAGAGCATGTTAAATGTGAAAGGGAATATAAATCTTGAAAAGTTTCCAAAATTGATCCACTACTTAATAGGTAAAAATGTCGACTATCATGGGAAAAAATCTGCTATTTTGACGAAGGATGACATCGAAAAATTTCTGACTGACGACACGAATTATTTGTTGAGGAAGGTAAAAATCATTTTAATAAAAACTACCGTCACACTTATTATGTTTATTTGTTTGCAGACGTTTCTGATTTTAGAATCAATGACGCTTGTCGCAGAATGGTAGTAGGTAACGTAGAGGATCTGGGGCACATATTAGTTGTCAGAGTTGTCGATACCAAAACTCCCAGTGATTGCACTTTTACGGTTTCAAAATTAGAATACATTGAAGTATGCAGACAATATAGAAATTTGAGACCATCATATCGTCTCTACCTGAAGTATTCAAAAGGCAGATGTGTAAATCAGAACGTAGGAATACATAAAATTGGAGAAATACCCAGTCTCATTGCTGCATTTCTGAAGCAAAACGACCCTAAAAGCTACACAGGCCACTGCTTCAAAAGGTCTTCTACTACTTTTTGGCCAATGCTGGTAGAGATCTGTTGACTATTAAAAGACACGGGGGTTGGAAGTTCTCCTTCGTAGCGGAAGACTACATTGAAGATAAATAACAAGATTAAAATTGCAAATAAAATATTGAACACGCCGTCCACCTCCGACCAAGTTGGAAGCCAACCTTCTGCAACGACATCGAAGCAACAAACGCTTGTGGCCTAATCGGCACTTCAAAATTTTAACATTAGTGCATCAGAAGTGTCACCCAGCGTGAAGCTAATGAAGAAGTGCGTAAGAATGTTGATTTACAGTCTAGTGCGTGAAACGCAATTTCACGCACACTTATTAAAACGTTTGTGAAACAACAAGTTTTGTTCTGTTGTAGTCGTATTCGAAATTGCAAGTGTTACTTCTGATGTAGATAAAAGAGTGCATGATGCCAATGTGATTTTTATGAACCACTTGCACTTCGCAACTCGTGCATAAAAACCATACACTTGTATTACAAACAGAAAAATTTTCTGAGCATGAAATTTGTATACATTTTCAAAAATTTCTATTAGTCTATTTATTATTTTTGACTCAATAATACTTTAGTAATATAAAATAGAAAAAATGACCTGTTCTATAATTTAAACAAAACGTTTTTGGTATTTTACATTTTAAACTATACAAATGTTTTATTATCGATTGAGGAAAGAAAAAATGTACACCTAATACCTTACGTATACATTTTAAGCACAAAGACGCGACGTTCAAAATAAATTATTTATGCCTTTTAATTTTAAATGTACCATATCCTTCAAAATTCAGAAAAAGTGAAACTGAATTTATAAAAATTCTTTAGTAAAAATTGTTATCTTCTCCGAGATCAAGTAGACGTTAATATCGTACCTCAATTAACATTTAATTTTCTGCACTATAAGTTAACCCACCAATCTAAAAATACAATGACAATCAATTTACATATTAACTTTAGTAAACGGAAGGGCTATATGAAGGGATGGATCTATTTTACCGCAGGCGTTAACCCGACTTTAGATAAATACTCTTCGCAAAGTATCGCTAGGAAGCCAAATTTCACTTCTATGTATTTATGCGACTGAATTTTCAATTTTTTGTTATTTCTGTTTCGAAAACGTTTACTTAAACTTTCAGTTAGGAATCGAAAAATATATAATTCCGTTCGACTACTTACTTTTTTACCACGAAACCGAGTGGGTAATTAGTTTTAAACGTAGGTATCGAAAAAATTTTTTTTTTCAAAAATGTTTGCGGGACTAAAAAACAGTATAGTAAACATTTTAACAAAAAACCTTTTGTTTAAGAACATAATTTCAGTAAAACCTTTTAAAATCTCAGTTTTGAATATTTCATTATTTATCGATTTTCAATGAAACAGGTAGTAAGTTCAAAATCCGGTACATATTGACGTATTCCTTAAAGTTTTCATGAATAAATTTAAAACTTTATTCTGAATTGAAACACATGAATACAATGTTATGGAGGGTTTGAATTCAATACACATCATAAGAAAAAAATCTTAAAAGGTCAATCCAATTTTAAAACATATGGACGAAGAAAAAAGGAGATTTTTCAGAAACAATACAATGTCTCGCCATTTAATTACGGACAATTTCAATTATTAACGAACAGGAAACGTAAATTTATGAATTTTAAATGTCTTTCAGCAACAAAGGAGCGGCGATTTATGTGAAAAAAATTCTTAAATGCGCGTTGATCTTATTAAAATTTTTTTGTCGGTTACTTCTAATTAGTGCTCTGAAAGCACGCGAGATTTTTTTTTTAAATTTCCAATAGCTTTAGCTTAAAAATTTATTAATGCTATAAAAGGACATTTCGAATAACTTTCTTTCGATTTTGAAAACTAATACAAAACAAAAAACAATGTATTTCGAAATAGAAAAGTGAGACACTTTAGAACTGGGATCGTCCACATCCCCTCGAAGACAGTTATCCTTCGAGTTGTCCTTTATCTATCAAGAGATTTCGAAACATTAGGGTGCTGTGCACGTCGCCACTCTTTTACATCTTCCTTGTCCATTATTTCAAAGAAATAACGGCATCAAAAATTTGTTTCAGACATTTTTTCATTGCAAATATATATGTAAGACGTAATATCGAAGATTTTCCTTAGTATAGGCAAAGCTGCACATTGCGTTTATCTGAAGGATTTACTATGTTTAGACTTGGTTTTATATTCGCAATGGGTGCGAAATCAATGTGGCGCCAGAATTTTTTCGGCAGATCCGAATTCTAAACCGAAACAACATCTAACTTTTTAATATTATTTCGAAGTTCTTTTACGTTTTTAATTAAAACGCATTTTGAAATTGTAATTTACGTGTTAGCACAATAGAATTCTCACAAAACAACATTAAATATGTATTTATGTAAAGTCAATTGTGGCACTTTAGTCTGCAAACGTTTCTTACATTTTGAGAAAGTGTTAAACTTTAAACGAATTGTAAAATTTTTAACTCGGAATAACTTTTCTAAAAGTATAACTTCATTATAAAATTTTAACGCGATACTTCGTGTTAAATATAATTTTTGCCAACCGATTCTTTATAAACGACAATTACTCTTACGTCTAAAATTAATTATTTAAATTAAAAATTAACAACATGAAAAGAGTTTCGGTTTATTCACACCCTTAAAAAATTGTCTTTCCTAGAAAGTGTTAATATTTCCTAAATTTTACGATATCTATGTTCCGACATTTAAACAGCTGAGATTGCTGAATATTATAATTAAATCTAATTCGTTGTAGAACTTCCGCAATGTTTCAATATTTACATTAATAAATTTAATACAAACTTGCTTTGTAAGTCCCTGCAGTCTTGTTAGATCCTTCAAATTCATAGCAATAAGCTGCATAAGCTTAATATTTGCCCTCCATTAAAATGCACTTCTAGCACTGTAATTCAGTTAAAATTAAATGTGTTACTTGCAACATGTTACATTGTAATTAAAAGACCTTTTTGAGTTGTTGAATAATTAGAAACTATTACAATTATACATTTGTTGTAATATCACTAATTCAAACGTATTTATGCCGCTTAACGTAGATAATATACCTTACCAACTTCAAGTAAGTATTTGTAAGGTAATATGACGGTATTAAATTTCAAATAGGTGTAGAACTTACGAAGTTCTAAATGCTTTGAAATAAATTTAAACTAAATAATAATGTTGATGTCGATAAGGACTTGGTTAGTAAATTTGAAAAAGCAAATGATTAATTAAAGGGTTAATTAAACTTACAAATTAGAATGCAATCGAAATATTGGAAAAGAATAACAAATACTATATCATGATTTAAATAACAAGTACGCAACTGATTACATACACAATGAACTTTCATTCATGTCGCAACCGATACGTTTTTCAAAAAAAAATAGTTCGAATAAAAGTTGTGGGAAATATAACTTACAACAATTGTTGTTAAATATAATGTTTATATAAATAATATCATTGAAGATATTGTTGCATAAACATCGTGTGATTACCGGATCAAAAAGTTGTTTAAACAAACCAATCAACGATACACCTGTTAGATTTAAATAAGAAAACTTATGTAAAAAATTAACACGTTAAATGATTAATAATTGTGTTGTGTTGCAAAGATTTTAATAATTACGGTAAGGTATTTAATTAGTGTTTATTAATATTGTAAACTGTCAATAGATTGAAATTTGTTGTTAAAAGCATCATCGCGCTATAATTAAATTATTGTGGACTAATAATGGAAAATAGTTACTAAACATAAAGGTTAATTGTAGTATCTAAACTGTCAAAAATTAAATTAAATATTCAAACTGTAAATGTTAAGAAAATTCTATATAATCATTTCAAATCAATTTGCACTTTTTAAAAGCATTTTTTAGGAAATTCAAAAAAATTTACTCTGCCAAAATTTTCTTTTGGGTGAACTGGATGTTGCCATATTTAACCAAATTTCAGTATTTTAAAGTATTTGTGCGTCGTAGGTCTATCTGAGATTTATATACTGTTAAAATCTTTATTCATGTGTGCTAGAAAAAACAGAATCAATGAATTTACAATATGCCACTGTAATAATTGTATGTCGAGACTTAGTTAATATTTTGTTTTGATTGTTGGTTTAACATCAATTGATACGTAACTGCATTTAACTGTATTTCTGTTTTTAAGAATTCAAACACATTAATAACTACAAAATTCAGAGAAATTAATACAAAAATTAAATAAGATGTGCGACATCTGATTAAATGTACTACAATTACATGTTATCGGTAATACAGAAACCTGTATAAACAGATAATACTAACGTCGACATACGTTTATAAAAATTCAGGCAGTTATCCAGAAAGAGTCATACGCAACCTTATATAATTTTAACTGTATCAACTATCTGCAACTTGAGATCAGGGATTTGCGAAAATGTAGGAGTTAAATTTCATGCAATAAGTGTCAGATGTAAACGCACCTTTAAGTTTTAAAGGGACACACTTTTAGTTTATAATGTAAGGAATCTAATGTAGGTATAAAAATGATGTAATGATTACATAATTTTATGATAGTATTATAATTATAGTGGTCAATATTTGTAAACTCAATAAACACTAAACTAATCTAAAAACTCAAGATAATTACGTAATTTAAAAAGAGAAGAAATATATAAAAAGCAATTTCCATGATAACTACTAATAACATAAACTGTCTATATATTTACTTCAGTTGCTGTTATTTTGTTTCCCAAATTAAACGAAGTTATTTCACCATTTGTCAATATAATATATAGCTCTAAACTCATTAACATCAATTTTGATCTTACATTGTAAAATGCAATTACAGTAGCTATACATTATTTACTTTTTATCCATTTCATTACATATTAGTTGGATTTATATATATGTAAAGTACTGACAATCCATTAAAATTATAAGTCAATTTCTTATTTAAACGAAAACCTATTTACTAATAGAAAATCGATTAACCAGTAGCTTTCATAAACCCATAATATTTATATGTAGTGCTAAACTGGTTTAGGTTTTCGGAGCGTGTTTGTGAACACTATATTCAGTTCCAAAGGTTGATTGAAATTTTCTCTAACGTTTCGCTAACACGAGTGGTAAACTTTCCTAGAGATTCTTCCATTTACAATGTTGATCAAACGCGGATCTTCGTAAGGTTCCGTTTCGGTGTTTTTGAGGATTGGATTTCAAATCTGAATGATCCTCAGAATTTCTTCCTATCTATTTCTGAATAGCTATGATCTAGATAGCCTTTCTAACCAATCTGTGGTGATAACCGTCAACCGTTGCTAGGATCTTGGAGCTACGTAAAAAGTATCTTGTGATCCCCATTGCTAAGCGAATGTTCGGCTACTTAAAGCTACATAAAATGTATCCAGTAAACCCCATCGTTAGGCGAATGTTTGGCTAACGCCGACTTCTTGGTATGTTCCAAGCGGCAGTTTTCTCAATGTTCTTTAAGCCTAGTTCCCATTGATCTCTTGAGTGTTCTCATGTACTTTGATCTCTTGGTTGGTTTACAGGTAGTTTTGATGCAAGCCCAAATACCTTAGCGTTATTCTAGCCTCACCGTAGCATCCACATCCAATTGGCCTCTAGCAAAGGCAAAGTTGCTCGCACCTCTTCTATGCCTATCACCGAAGAACAAACTTCTTTTTACAAGTTCGTTATAAATCATGCTTTATGCATCTTCCGTTTGCAGCCTCGCCGCCTACACCCACATCCAAAAACCCCAAAGAATCTCAAATAAAGCTCTCCGTCCTACCTTTACCGTACATCTGATCTACATCACGAGCCAACCTTAGCTAGGACCTTTCTCCAACGAAGTCTAAAACCCTCTCTGCTCCTTGTGACTACCAAATTTAATATTTGAATATTCTGATGCAATCATATCCCTTTATATTGATATGACAAAAGGAAGATTCCTGAACAAAGATTTATCATCCAGTATCAATGGTGGAAAGACCTCTGAAGAAATTCAAATCAACGACGACCTTTAAACCCGAATCTAAACGACACTATATGTAGTGAATTTACAACAAATATTAGTTAATCAACAATATTTTTCTAAATGAAGTTGCCGACAAGAACCTCTAATCCAAAGAAATAATACTAAAAATACATAAAAATAAATTGCATAAAGAAAAAATGAAGAAATGATCATTAGGATTAAGCAATAAATTAATGCCAATCAAATATAAAGAATAAATAATAAATAATAATGATTTAATGGAAATGAATTATTAACAAAACTGCCAATAAAGGTTGTACCGTTATTTTAACTACATGATTATAGAAAAAAAATGATAAATTTTCAAAACAAGAACAAAATACTTGATGAACTAAAACTTAGTAAAACAGAAGACGTTAAAGTTGAACAATTGTAGTATTGAAAACGATACTAAAAACAGTTTTTGTAGATTGCTCAAAGACATAAGATGAAAACAAGAAGTAATACCAATAATACAAATAAAAAATCAATACGCACTTAGAAGACATAACACGAACATAATTGATTTGTGCTTATCAAATGTAAAATCATACAGAAAATATAATTACAGACAAAAAAAGTAATATAAGAAGTAGACTAAAGAGTCAAAGACTTTACTCGACCGTTTTAAAGGTTTTAAAGAGTTTTAAAAAAAAAAACAGTAAATTTCGTATGATGATTAACGTGAAAAAATCAGATTTGAACCCGATTGTTGTAATTTTTTTATTAATAAAACTATTATTGATGTTATTATTAATACAATTTTTATAAAATGAGTTTAATCTTTTTAAAAATATGTATTATAATGATAATAAAGTTAATTAAAAAATATTACAATCGGAATCGAACCCTAGTTAGAAAACGTAAAAAGATTGCTAGGCAACCAATTAACCAATTCGTCTACAAAGGCCGCTTAAAAAAAATTCATTTGGTTAATAAATAAAATTAGAAAAATCAAAAATAACTTTTGGACATGTAGTAAAGTACGCTTTGAATGTTCATTGTTATCTAAACTTACCAGAAAAAAAAAAAAAGAAAAACACTCAATTTGTTTTATTTTATGTATTCAACATAATATATTGTTATATTGTGATCAATTATGAATTAACAAAGATACACGTTAATTTATAATTTAACATAGTAAATGCCTATGTCAACTTTTCCTGGTACACGATGTATTTTGAATTATAATTAAAAATTAAATCCCGAACCAGAAATACGTAACCACTATTTAAGAGCTTTAGAAATAACACGCCGAATACTGTTTTTACTCCAGGTCCACAACTATATGTAAATATTTAAACATTATTGAAACATATTTTCACATGATTAAGGAATTGTTCTGTTGTTAGTGGTAACCGCAAAATATAGGTACCCAAGCAAACTATCCAAATTAAAAAATATATATATATAAGGGAGGCTCCCAGTACCGGACAAAGTGTGTTTATGCTAATAGGTGCTAGATGGCACACGCTTACACTTTGTTGTATACACTACTTTGTTAGGTGGGCAACTATATCAATCTTATGGTTGTAGTAGCATCAGTGAGTCAGCTGTTATAGTTGAAAGTGTGTATGTTTAGTGGTGTAGCACTGTTGTTTGTTAAGTTTCATCCTGTGTATTTCGTTGTGTGGTGAGTAAAATTATATTTCTTTTACTTCATAGCAAATAAATATCACCTAAATAACTTCTGATCAAAATTCCTACACTTACAACACATGCGAATTTATAAGCAGGTGTGAGGTGCCCAGTTTCGGACAGTAATGGTTATCCCAGTATCGGACAAAACAAAACTAACAAATAAGAACCAAAATACTAATTAAGAGTAGTTTTCAGTTTACGTCTGCGTTGTCGAGATGGATGAAGAGAATAAAAGAGGAAAGTGGTCAGAAAATAATATGAAAGAGGCAATTAAGAGGGTTATCAAAAATCATATGTCTGTACGAGAAGCAGCATTGCAATTTTCGGTGCCAAAAAGTACATTAGGCGACAGAATAAAAAATATACGGAGTCGGAAATTAATTAACATAAATCCCGAAATGGGTCGTTTTACGAAAACATTTTCAAAGGAATTAGAGTCACAGATTGTAGCTCAACTCAAAGATCTCGATAATAGATTGATGCCAATGAACCGAAAAGAGTTTATGAAATTTGTTTTTGCGCTAGCTGAGCACGTTAGGGTTCCCCATCAATTCAACGTTAACAAACGGGAAGCCGGGAAAAAATTCTATTATGAATTTATGGCCCGTCATCCTGAATTTTCGTTGCGTACTCCTCAATCCACAAGCGTCCAGAGAGCTGTGGGTTTTAAGAAAGCACAGGTAGATCTATTTTTCTCTAAATATGAAGATGTGTCCAAATACAATTTTGCACCTTCAAAATCTTTAATTGCAACGAGACGGGCATATCAGTAGTTCATGATAATGCAATTAAGGTTTTGTGGCAAAAAGGAAAAAAAAACAAGTTAGCAAAATAACATCAGGCGAAAGAGGAAAGAACATTACCATTCTGCTGTCAATCAATGCTACTGGTGATCTATTCCTTCCTCCGTTGTTTGTCTTTCCAAGGAAGAAAATGATTGAGGAATTAAAAAAGATGCTCCTGAGGGTAGCTGCTTTGTTGCTGAAGAAAGTGGGTGGATTACTACTAGTGGTTTTCTGACCTGGCTTAAGATGTTTGTTGCACGAGTCAACCCAACCAAGGAGAGTCCAGCTCTTTCAGTGTTAGATGGTCACAGTACCCATAAGGATTTTCAAGTGATTGTGTATGTCAAGGAACACAATGTGCACATGATTAGTCTTCCACCACACACCACACACAAAATGCAGCCCCTCGACCGCACCGTAATGAAACCATTCAAGGTTGCATACAATAACGCTTGCAGCGTGCGGATGCGAAAATATCATCCTTAAAATAGCAGTGCAAGACATTGCCGGATTAGTGAACATTGCTTTTACGTCCATATGCCGAATGGAGCTTGCAAGATCAGGTTTTCGCTGCACGGGACTATTTCCTGTAAAAGACATTTTCATGGATTTGGACTTCCTCGCAGCCCACTATGCAACACCTGCAGATACAGTTGGAGGGCTCAGAATTCCAGATCCTGCTCTTCCTGACCCTTCAGGAGTTAGACCTTTGCCTGCCTCTCAACCAATCAAGACTGCTGAACAAACTCAAATTTCCACTCCTTCAGCTACGCCTACGTCGTACAGTAGGCTCGACAACGTCAGCTGAATTTCAAAAATAGTGGAACCAATCTCTCCAGCTCCCGATGAGACACGAAAGAGAATAGCAGTGAGAAAGGGAAGAAGTGAAAAAAGCGAAATTTTAACCTCCACGCCATACAAGAACATGTTAGAAGAAAGCTAGAACTCGCCAAGAAAAGAAGGACAGAGCAGGAAAAAGTGCAAAAAGATTGTTGCATGCTGATGAAGAACAAAAACACAAAGAACAAAAGAAACGTCCTATTGATAGTCCCAAATCTCAAACGTCTCAAACTGACCTCACAGAATGCATAATCTCCTTATTTGATGAGGAATGGGTGCAGTGCATGTTGTGCAAAGGTTGGTCCATGTCGACTGTACTAAGACGACATAACATTTTTTTAAATGTAATATTTGTGCGCCCAACAATTGATGATGCTTTTTACAATTTCTGACTATTTGACTGTTGTGTTGTTTGACTTTTGGTTTTACAGAACTTATTTTGTATTATTAAAAGCGAAATTTTTTTGTGAGTTTTGTATTAGAAGATAGTGTTCTGTATTACTGTACAAGTAGTTACATGGTATAACAAGATATGCAATGTTACTTCCCAAAAATACTGGAAAGCATGACAAAACAATTAGCTTAAAGTGCGTGTCCGGTACTGGAAGCCACATTTTGTGGTGCGCTCAACGTAAGCATTTTTGTTTCACGTTTTCAGTATTCTATGTTGCATTTTAGCAAAATTATGTGTAGTTATGAATAATAGACATATTCTAGTGTATGTTAGTTATATTTAATTTTCCTCTCGCTTTTCTCAATATATACTTTGAAAATATCTAAGGTGTCCGGTACTGGGAGCCTTTCCCTATATATTTGTTTAAATTAAACCAATAAAACTAACAAATAAAAAGAATTCTTTAAACACCAGATGTCACTTTAAAGGCACAAAATATCAAATCTTATTTGCGATATAAGCATAAAATCCGGTAAGACTTTTTCAAAATAAAAAGCTTGACTTCTATTTCTTTAAAAGCCAAAATGTGCACAATAAATTACATCAAACATCAAAAAAGGAAACGACGCCGACGCATCAAATTAATTCCGAACTATAAAAACGAAAAAAATTAAATTTAAATTTTTTCTTCATTTAGTTTGTGTCAATATACAAACTCGTTTGTAATAAATTGAAATTGGTTCAACATCGAAATGTAAACAAGAAGTCACGTCGGTATCAATTTTAACCGGCAAAAATTATTTATTTTTGTGTTTGCCGAGGTTATTTTTAAATTAAAAAATTTAATTGTGTACTTTTTTCGATTTAGCCACGTTTTTCGTTGTAAGTAGGAATTAATGTGGATTGGAGAACCCTCCATACATTCTTATGGTGCGATTTAACAAGTAGAAAATTGACACGTTCCGACGTTTAACGAATTAATTATAGTAGGATATGAATTCGAGGATTAGTTCTGCGCCGAATTAAGAAACTTCGACTAAAACATTTTCTACCAGAACATACCAATTTTGTTCTTATAGTTAGAGTTGAGCTTATTATTCGCACGGTTGCAACCAATATAAATGCAGATAAGGTTATATGTATGCACCGCGTTTTCCGTTTTCTTGAGCTTCGTTGTTTATTCTTAACTGAGCTGAAACTGTTGCAAGGATTTTCCGTTTCTGTTTTGAGCTTGACTACTAGTTTTAGGACTCGTCCACACAAATGAGAGCACGTTTTATATAAAGCTCGTTTTACGAGGTGGCGCTGTTAGTTGAGCTTTTTATTTTAATCTATTTACAAACATTCGATCCCGTTTTTAAAACGAGTGGATAAAAATAAACATTGTTATTCTGCAATAAAAGTTACTAACAACAATGAGAAAAAAAAATCGAATAAATAAAAGATGTTCGCTTTACTGCACCACAACGGGCAATAACATCCCTGCACCCTCGTTTTCTTCAGACGCATCTAACTTATTTAGATTAATGCACTACGTTTTCGTAACTGGAATAAAGCGGAAAACATTTTTTAAATGTGCGTAAGAGCAAACTAGAAGCGGTTATTAGTTTGGATCAATTGACATGGGGATTAAACGAAAGGGTCGATTAATATTCGACCGAAATTAGGTTTTGGGAAAAGCGATTAGAAGCAACAAAATACGTAACAAGACGGATCTAAACATATACAAAGATTCGCATTACTTTAACAAATGTTACAGTAAAGTTCATAAATGGGGTGGAAATTCTGTAAGCCCGGTATTAAAACTGGGGTGAATGAGAACGGGCCTGACCTTTAAAGTTGACCCCATAACAAAACGCAAAGAGAACAATATCCAAATAATGAGATGATATTTTGTACTCCGAAATAACAAATTTTTTTTTCTTTTCAGAAAACTGAAAACTTTTTTAATTTATCTGCGATTACTCAGAGAAAATTTAGTTTACCCCCTGCCGTTTTTTTTTGAAGGAAGTGGGAGAAAAACTGGGGTTATTGAAAATTGCAAACTGATTGAATTTATTTTCTATCTTGCTACTTATATATAATATAAAAGGCGTACTCGTGTCTAAAATTAATTTAAAACAGCGAATTTGTTGGTACAGTTTACAACGCTTACAATTAAATAAGTGAATTTTTCTTTTTAACTTACCAATATCTGAACATCCTCCCCAAGTTCCTTGTTGAGCTTGTCGAGCTAATTTACTAATAGCATCTACGTATAAACGAGAAGCTGCGGCAGCACCTAAAAATAAGCAAAAAAACGTTAATCTCAATTTTGTTGTGTTTCCCTCTTCTAATTAATGAAGTATATGCATAATTAATATCAGTAATTTGAATATAATTTGACATTATGGTATAAGTTTAGATAAATTAGAATTAGTGTCTTTCGACACCGTTTTATAATTACATTGTGCACGTAGTTAAATTTGTCATTGTTGATGCATGTAGAACATTAACGTCAATAAAGTTAGAATGCATTACTTTGTTTGTAAATTTTTATCAACCAAGTATGTTAGATTCTTTTTTTACATTCATATATGTTACATATTCCTTTGAAGAGGAACTTAGAACCTCCAGTCAGAAATGAAGTAATGCAAGTGGTACTTTTGGGTGAGGGTTTTTCAAATTAATATTTATGGTTTCAAAGGCTTGCAAAATTTTTTATTCGTCAAAAAATTAATAAATTTGAAAAAACTTTCCAGAACGTTCACTACAGTTTCCGGGGGGAGGTTCACATTATCTTAACGGATTCTCCTCTTTACATCAGAAATGGACGCGTTTTTAAAGTAAGCCTAAAGAAAAAATCGGCATTCTTAAGTCCGGCGATCCGCCAAGGCAATGGATGTCACGCGACGGATATAGTTTTGAAGATACAACCCAAGTTTTGTTTGACTATTTTCACATTACAAAATTTGTTCTTAGTTACACGTCTTGCATTTGGGAGCAATTTAACAAAAGTTTTTTATGTTTTGGAAACCATAATCCAAATTCTTCTTCTTTTCAGGCTACTATTCAGAATTTAATAATAGCAAGCAGAAGTAAAATTTCGAAGTTTGAACTAAAATAATAATTTAAAAACCCGACAACACAAATGTGCGAATCGGTTTGGTACTTTGGGTAAAAGAGCCAAACCCAGGTAGAACAAAACGTTTTTGGAACATAATAGACGTTTTCAGTTAAGGAATATAGTAGAACGTTTTCTTTGGATTTTCAAATCATGCTTATAGAACGTGCGCATAAAACGTAAGATTGAGAACGTTTCAAAGAAATTCATTTTGACGTTTTTTTTTGAAACGTTATAAATAAGTTACTGACACTGCTATGATGGAACATAAGTGAGTTTTAGAAGGTTTATATTTGGTATTTTTGGAACGTTTTTTTGGAGTTTCCAAAAGTGATTATGGAACGTCCGTTCGGAATGTAAAATAAATACTATTTGTTGGACGATTTGAAATGTTATCAAAAATTAAAAAAAAATTGTTAAAAGTATAAGAATGAGAATAAATAAAAAAATTGGATAGCGGTTAGTACCGTTGTAAGTCCTATTACATAGCACACCTCCGGTTCGAATTCTCACACTGGAATCGTGTTTAAAATGTCAATTTCAATACTATAGTTGTTGTAACTGTTCTAAGAATACAAAAATGTAAGCAAAAATTAAGCTAGCAGTTGCCGCAGAACTAAAGCCGCATATATAAGGGAGCAAGGGAGATGTTTAAGCCGAGCTAGCCTGGGCGTGGGCGAGATAACAAAACTGCAAATATATAAGTACTGCACACACTAGGGCCAAAGAAAATTAGGGTTTCGAGTAAACTTAAAAAAAAATATAAGGGCGCCAGATTCATTTACTTAGTCGCTATAATTCGTTGAATCAAACGAAAGAGCGCAATCCCTAGCGGTAACGCTACTCCACAGGGTAAGGATTAATTAACGACACATAGCCAAAGCAAATATATTTACAAAATATAAACTAAATAAATTTTGGTTTAAATTTAACACCAAAAGAATAAAATTAAACATATCCTCAGAGAGAGGTTGGGGAGTAAATAAACAAGGCTTAATGAGCGGCGTTACTAAATTTATACTACTCAATGTATATAGTACTATTTTATTGCAAACAATATGACTGGACAAGAAAATAATTAGTTAAGGACACGGTGACCCCGTAAGCTTACGTATTGGTTAACCCTGTATATAATCTTAATAGTTCTCCGTTATAAACGGTAGTTAGAATGACCATCGTGAGCTGTCAAACAGTTTCGCAATAAAATATATAAATTATGGAAACTAAATTAAAAAAACGTACACAGAGGGTAAGTAAGTAAGCTCAGCATAAACTAAGTGAAAACGTAATTTCAAAGTCAGTAACGTCGCCTAACAGATAACGGATAAATTGATAAGGCTTTATGTACAGGTGCGCCTGAGGGGCTTAACTTAAGGTAAAGGAAATTAATTACGTATACCACCGTTAATTGTGTTTCATCCGTGGACGGGTGGCAATTGAACAATTGAGTAAACATGCAGTGTTATCACTAATCAAACCTGATCTCGACAGATGTTGCGTTGTAGGAATCAAGATTCGTATTACTCGCCGTCAGGCCGATACTGGAAGAGTGTTTATCTTCTTTAATTAAGGTGTGATAGCGTCGAATTCGGCGGTTTTGATTAAATTGTGAAAGCTAAAATATGCAGGTAAGTAATCTTATCATTAAAACGTCAAAGAAATACTGACCCAGATTTTATGGCTTTAGATAATGGCCAACGGAGCTTAATTGTGTAGATTGAACTTGTAATTATGTTTACTAAAATTAAATATATATATACACCTAATCTAAACATGAATATGCTGCTTACCACGTAATGTTGAGAGAAAAAAAGAACCAATCTGATCCCATGAGGAACAATAACTTGCGAATAATAATCAAAAGACCAATATCAACAACCCAAATTATTGCAAATAATACTTGTGAAGGGCTTCTCCGTAATAAATACGATTTGTCTAAGAACAAAACTGCCTTCAGCAAATAACGCGCCGTTCTCAATGAAAAATGCCGTTCTATTGAATTACAAAATGACCCTCAAAAGCGACGTGATAAAACGTTTTCGAAAATGATAGCAGCATTTAAATAACTAACAAATTCCTAATATTTATGCAACCCTATGTACAATAGTACCCAGACGGTGGCAGCAAAGCAATTAATTAAAACGAAGTGCTGCATTACCCCTGTCGGCTACAGAAAAAATAATTTATTATTTTTTTTTATTAATACAAGAAAGAAAACTAAAATAAAAGGGGCGAAATGTAATTAATTTTTAATGTTACTATCTAATACAGATTTAAGATCTTTAGCATTCCACACTCCTACAATTTTCCCAGTCTGATCCCTTAGTTCATAATTCCAAGGATTCAGCCTCTTATTGATATAAAAAGGGCCGATATATTTCGGTGCAAGTTTTGCTGTGAAGTATTTTGCCGCGTCAGATAGAATATAGTTTTTACGGTAAACCGGTTGTCCAATGATAAATTGTTCGTCGCGTCTGCGCAGGTTGTAGATACGTGTTGTTCTTTCGGAAGCTTTAGTCAAACGCTTGTGGACATCGGAGAAGAGCTTATTAAATCCGTTATTACGAGTAGAGTTTAAGACAGTTCTATCAACGTCAACCTCTTCGGAACCTTCTTTATCTTGGAAAAGGATTGCTGACCGTCGAGAATAATTTCACGGCCAAAATTTACAAAATAGGGCGAATTATCTGTTACTTCGTGTTTTGCCGAACGTATGGCACAGAGAACTTTGGGTAGAAGTGTACACCAAGAACGTTGGTTATCTTCAACAAAAGAAGCTAAAGCAATCTTGATTACTTTATTCGTACGTTCACAGGGGTTGGCTTGTGGGTGGTAATTGGAGGTGTAACGTACTTTAACATGATATTCAGTCATGAGTTTACTAAATTCTTTAGATCTAAATTGAGCACCATTATCAACAATTATGGAGGAGGGTACGCCAAACATCATAAATACATTTTCTTCAATTAATTTACACACGGAGGTGGCTGTTGCTTTTCGAATAGGGAAAGCTAATGGGAATTTAGAAAAATAATCAACTACAGTTAGTATATACATGTAGCCATGATTAGATTTTGGTAAGGGACCAATAATATCAGCTGATATTAGTTCCCACGGTCTTTTAACGAATGGTCTACCAGTCATGAAACCAGGGGTGGTTTGTTATCAGATTTATGAGTGGCACAAATCTTACATTTTTTATGTAACGTGCTACATCTGCACGCATTTTAGGCCAATAGTACCTATTGCAAAGTTTGTTGTAGGTTTTAAATACGCCAAATAATGTGCTGAGGTAATTTTATCGTGTGCCTCTGAGATGATTAAATCTCTTTTATCTTTAGGTATAACTATCTTCCAAAAGTCAATTTCGGGTTCAGATAAGTCAGTATATTTACCAGGATGTATTTATACAGCACGGAATCTTGAACACGCCAATTTGGAAATTTTGTGGGGTTTGAAGAACTGAATTCCTTAGATTTGAATGCCATTTATCTACAGGGGCGTTATTCAATTCTCATTAATAGAAATGTTGTCTAAAACAGGAACTGCTCGGGATAAGAAATCTGCGTACAAAGTGTGTTCCTTTCCTTCCTATGGATTATATCAAAATCGAATTAGTCGGAAGTGCACGTGCCCATCGACTGAGACGACCTCTGGGATCTTTGAGGTTACTTTAACCAAAGTAAGCTATGGTGGTCAGTTATAACTGTAAATTCTTAGCACCCTCAATATAAGCGCCTAAAAGCGTTGGATAGCGTATAGAACGGACAAGCATTCACGTTCCGTTACTGTAAAAGTTTCTCTCATTCTTCGAAAGTGGATCTCACTGGATGCAATGCGATAGGTTTCTCTCCTTCTTGAATGGGGACTGTGAGAGAACTGCACCTAAACCATGGCCTGAAGCATCACATTGAATATTAAAAGGGAGTGAGAAGTCTGGGCAACCTTAGGACCGGAGCTGAAATTAATCGTTCCTTTGATTAAATTAAAAGCCTTTGTACAATCTTGTGTCCAGATAAATTTATTTTTCTTTGTAAATCAAGTTGGTTAAGGGTTCAATTAGGGAAGCAAAGTTGGATATAAATCTCTTTTATACCAAACTCGTCATTCCAATAAAGCGACGTAGTTGAGTAATATTTTAGGAGGCGGTACATCTAAAATGGCGGATACTTTATCTTTATCAACGTTGAGGCCGTTGTGCATTAATGACATGTCCGAGATATTTAAGTTCGCGTCTACAGAAGATACATTTTTCCCTATTGATGGTAAGTCCAGATCCTTTTAATCTTGAGATTACATTCTGGAGGACTTTAGATGCAAATCGAAATCCTGAGTAACAATCACAATATCGTCTAAATAGACGAAGACGTTAGTTCAAGGTCAGGGTTATGATTGAATCTATAAAACGTTGCCATGTACTGGGTGAATTAGATAACCCGAAGGGTAAATTAAGAATTGGAAGAGCCCACGTTGAGGTACCGTAAAAGCTGTGTACTTTTTGATTCTTCTTCAAGAGGGATTTGGTAAAAAGCAGATTTTATGTCAAGTGTTGATAAATACCTGGCATTTCTAAGTTTGTCTAAAGTTATTGAAATCATGGGGAGGGTAACTGTCCTTGACCGTTATTTTGTTTAATTTCCTATAATCTACACAGAATCTGTAAGATTTATCTTTTTCTTCACTAAGATAATAGGTGAAGCCCAAGGTGAATTTGAAGGTTCGACAATATTTTGAGCAAGTAGTTTGTCTAATTCTATATCGATGTGTTTTGAACAATTGGACTAACTGGGTAATAGCGTTGCTTTATAGGGTCGCCGGTAATTATTTTGTGTTTTACAGTTGTCGTGCAACCAATACCATCTGGCATGTCATGGAATTCGTCAGATAGCAATTGATTTAACTGTAGTTGCTGGTCTGGTGTCAAGGAGTCGTGAGCTGTTAGGCTACTTTTAGGGTTAGTAACAATGGACACTAAGTCAGGTGAAGAAAATTTCCACACATCTTGACTTAAATTTGGTACAATTTCCATTGCTCGCCAATAATCTGCGCCAAGAATAAGAGTGTGCGGTAGAGAGGAATGACTAAAATGTCTATGATTTTCATGCGATCTTTTAACTTCATTGGGACTGAGATGTTACCGAGGACTGAAACACTATCTCCATTTGCGACTGTAACATTTTGACAATCTGGTTTAGTTATCGCGAGATTTAATGGTTTGAGTTTTCCCAACCCGGTCTGCCAATTATTGCGAGAAGCACCGGAATCAAGAAGTCCTAATAAGGAAATACCCATGATTGAAGTTTCTAAGTATGGGCGACTGTCATTTGTGCTATGTGATAAAATGAAGTCGATAACCGGTTTAGTAATATTAAAGTAATTGGTCGTTAAGTCCGTAGAAGCGTTGCCATGACCAGGGGACGCTTCTACTAAAAGTTTTTGATTGTGAATTGCAATTTGGACAAGTTCTTATTGTGAAATTCGGTAGTTTGCATCTAAAGCAATATTTACCCTAGGAGTTCTACAATTAGGAGCGATGTGACCGATGCCATTACAACGAAAGCATTTAACATTATTTTGAGATATTACCGCATCAATACTACTTGTGCTAGGTTCGGAATAAACAAAAGCTAGATCTCTTTCCAAAATGTTTTTGATCTAGGTGGTGGAGGAACATATTCGTTAACTGAAACTCTATTTGCCTCTAGTTCACGAGCTAAGTTTAAAAGTTCGTCGATTGTTTTGATATCCTTCATATGAAGAGCTAAACCTATTTTATAAAAGGAGCCATGTTTTCAATAAGAATCTTGAGTCTTATTGGTTCGGGAATTTTACTGTGAGCCTTTCGAAATGATTCGTCATGTAAGCTATATAAATGCCCATTGATTCTTCAACATGTTGAGTCCTTTCCTTAATTTGTTTAAACAACACATCGTTGTAGTTTTTAGGTAGAAATTCTTGTCGTAGGAGAATGGTTAATGAATGCCAGTTTGTGGCCTTCTTCCTATTGGCGCGAAACCAAATCAAGGCTGGACCAGAAAATAGATCATTTGCTGAATCGAAAGATTCTCGTCACCTATGTGGCGAGATATTTTAGTTCATCGACCCGTTCTAAGAATGCATTTAAAGATAAGTCATTTGGATTGCCAGTGAATTTTAAATTCCATTGAGCAACAGGGACTGATTTGATGCGGGTCTTAGATTCGGTGGTCAATGACTTAGGGGTACTGCAAGCGTTGACAATTTTAATGGATGTATCTGAATCGCTATCAGAACTAAGTGCGGTAAGCATATCTAAGTCTAAAACACTTTGACTACCAGCCGCCACCGAGCGTTCATACCTTCTTAAAATTTTATCTACATCTGATTTGAAAGATAAAATGTCTACGAGTAATTTAGATTTAGAAGATTTGTGTTGCTCTGATGTGGGTACGATACGATTCAATCTACCTATGCTGAAGGCATACTTTGTTAAAAGTTTTTGTGTAGGTTTGAATCGGAACCATCGAATTGAGATAGAAGTTGTTTAAGCTCGATTATTTTCGCCTCTAAAGCCAAAATATCGTCTGCGGCCTCGAAAGGATATGGAGGTAATTCAAAATGTTGACCTTCTTTTTCATGTCGGAGATAACTACGTAGAGTTTTTCGCATCAATTCTACAGTAGTGACGTCTTTGATTCCCCTAATTTGCAATTCATAGGTGAGTTCCTCTGATGATAATCTATTAATATCATAACCGATAGGAGCCATAATTGTTAAAAAAAATTCCAAATAAGAATATACAAGGGAAATGCGTTGTTTAAAACAACCCTAAAGTAAGTATCTACAAAAATTTAATAATCCTTACCAACTGTAGGAACAAGAACACGTTTAGCGCCAAAATATGCCGCAGAACTAAAGCCGCATATATAAGGGAGTAAGGGAGATGTTTAAGCCGAGCTAGCCTGGGCGTGGGCGAGATAACAAAACTTTGCAAATATATAAGTACTGCACACACTAGGGCCAAAAAAAATTAGGGGTTTCGAGTAAACTTAAAAAAAGAAATATAAGGGCGCCAGATTCATTTACTTAGTCGCTATAATTCGTTGAATCAAACGAAAGAGCGCAATCCCTAGCGGTAACGCTACTCCACAGGGTAAGGATTAATTAACGACACATAGCCAAAGCAAATATATTTAAAAAATATAAACTAAATAAATTTTGGTTTAAATTTAACACCAAAAGAATAAAATTAAACATATCCTCAGAGAGAGGTTGGGGAGTAAATAAACAAGGCTTAATGAGCGGCGTTACTTAATTTATACTACTCAATGTATATAGTACTATTTTATGCAAACAATATGACTGGACAAGAAAATAATTAGTTAAGGACACGGTGACCCCTAAGCTTACGTATTGGTTAACCCTGTATATAATCTTAATAGTTCTCCGTTATAAATGGTAGTTAGAAAGACCATCGTGAGCTGTCAAACAGTTTCGCAATAAAATATATAAATTATGGAAACTAAATTAAAAAAAAAACGTACACAGAGGGTAAGAAAGTAAGCTCAGCATAAACTAAGTGAAAACGTAATTTCAAAGTCAGTAACGTCGCCTAACAGATAACGGATAAATTGATAAGGCTTTATGTACAGGTGCGCCTGAGGGGCTTAACTTAAGGTAAAGGAAATTAATTACGTATACCACCGTTAATTGTGTTTCATCCGTGGACGGGTGGCAATTGAACAATTGAGTAAACATGCAGTGTTATCACTAATCAAACCTGATCTCGACAGATGTTGCGTTGTAGGAATCAAGATTCGTATTACTCGCCGTCAGGCCGATACTGGAAGAGTGTTTATCTTCTTTAATTAAGGTGTGATAGCGTCGAATTCGGCGGTTTTGATTAAATTGTGAAAGCTAAAATATGCAGGTAAGTAATCTTATCATTAAAACGTCAAAGAAATACTGACCCAGATTTTATGGCTTTAGATAATGGCCAACGGAGCTTAATTGTGTAGATTGAACTTGTAATTATGTTTACTAAAATTAAATATATATATACACCTAATCTAAACATGAATATGCTGCAGTTACCACGTAATGTTGAGAAAAAAAAAAACCAATCTGATCCCATGAGGAACAATAACTTGTGAATAATAATCAAAAGACCAATATCAACAACCCAAATTATTGCAAATAATACTTGTAGAAGGGCTTCTCCGTAATAAATACGATTTGTCTAAGAACAAAACTGCCTTCCAGCAAATAACGCGCCGTTCTCAATGAAAAAATGCCGTTCTATTGAATTACAAAATGACCCTCAAAAAGCGACGTGATAAAACGTTTTCGAAAATGATAGCAGCATTTAAATAACTAACAAATTCCTAATATTTATGCAACTCATGTACAATAGTACCCAGACGGTGGCAGCAAAGCAATTAATTAAAACGCAGCTGTACTGTAAATTGAATTTTTTGAGAATAATTAATTTATTTCTGTATCATTATTAGCTTTAAATAGAACGTTCCAAATTTGGTTCTGCGTATCGTTTCTAAAACTTTTAATAACGTTACATCTACGTTAAAATGGAACATTCCAAATTGAAACGTTTTTGAGGGCGACGTTTACGTCTTTGGAAACATTTTTGAAAGTTACACACAATGTTTCACGTTTCAGTGGAACGCGCTTGGAACGTTTTAGAATGATCTATTTGGGAAATTTCACTCTTATAAGAAGAACTGAATGAAGATAATTTTGAGGACTCTTTACAATTTTATGAAATAATGAGCGAGGGAATAAACGCAAATGCAAATTGTCTTTTCAACATCTGCTCCACGGATGAGTGCTTTTTTTTTTAAATGGTAGTGTTAATCGATAGTCTTTTTTTCCTACAAGGAAATTTGACTGGAGAGGTGCAATGTTATCCGAAATTTTGGGAAATAATCAAGGATACTTGGGAAACTAGTTGGTTATTCAACAAGACGGGGCTCCTCCTCATTAGGCTCAAGCAGTTCGGCAATGCCTTGACCAAAGTTTTGGAGTCATGGATTGGGGAAAGAGAATTAAGACAATGCCTCCACAATCACCAAATTTGACTCCATTAGATTTTTTTGTGGGGTCACTTAAAAGACAATTTTATTCAACAACACAGGTTTCTTTACAAAAATTATGTGAACGGGTTGTAAATGAATTACCCAAGTAATGCTACAAAATTTACGACAAAAGTTTGAACAAAATCTCTATTATTGTATGGAAACGACAGGCAGACATTTTCAAAATTTAATTCATTTAATTTTTTTGCATTCTTAAAACTTTAATTGAAAAAAAATAAATACCGTTAATTTAAACTATTTTAAAATTCGTTTTAATTTTTATTTTATTTAAAATTTTAAGGGCTGTCAGTAAAAATAACCTTTTAATAAAAATTGACAAATAAACAAAAATCTTTTTTTCATTACTTATTTATACATACCCTAATTTTCCTTTCTAGTATTTGCGCAGTTAAACCTTTAATATTTTTTAATTATGAATAAGTTTTCAACAATTTACTGCGCTGAAGTTAGGGAATCAAGAGCTTTCAAATGAGGTATCGCTCACCCCACTACCCCTATTTTCAGATTATAGTTTGTTTTCACAGCGGAAGGGGTAAAACAATGTAAAACTTACGGTTACATGGTTTACCGGTTTTAGATTGTTCGAGAAACATTTCAGTTAGCCACAAACTCCTTTGTTAGGTTTTGTTGGACCATCCTGTATATTATAAAATTATTACCAACTTCAATTTAATTCAATTATCAAAAGCTGAAAACTAATAAATCGCCTTAGGCTTGATTTCGTAATTTTTTAAAAATAGTTTTTAAATAAAGAAGACTTTTCAAAAAAGTCAAAATTAATGAAAACCTACTTATTTAAGTGATGTGTTCATTATTAAACCGAGTTACATTTATATTAAATTACTTTGGATCGGTTTACAGAAAGTCATATTAAATTTGATTGCAATTAAATTGGCATTTGATTGGTTGAATTTCAAAGATTTGCCAATAAGATGTCTAATAATTCAATTAATTGCAATTAAATTTAATTTAAACCGACCGACCGACCCTTTGAGTATTAAATGATTTTTTGTTTTTAATAAAAACGACCATATCGTTTAAAATGATGAATTACTTCAATTAGCAGTCAATTCGTGACCTTGGTTTCCTTTAACAGGACCCTCCAAACAGGTGGAGGTGTCATAAATCTGTCTTTTGAGACATTTCATCCTTAACATATAGAGGCTTTATCAAGATTAAAAACTTAATAACTTATTTTAAAGCAGCTAAGTTTTCTTGATAAAGCCCCTATGTTGAGGGCAAAACGTAGGCAAAACTTAGTCTAAAAGATGTTTTATTACACACAACAATAAAATTAAATGAGTCTCACAAAGAATAGGGTATGGATGAAAATTTGGAAAGCAGAAAGTCTGAGTTCTGAACTTTGTGTGGAATAATAACTGTGCGACATAGAAAAATTTTCAAAATACGGAATTAAAGCAGACAGAATTCTGTACAACTTTGACTTTATATGCTGGTGTTAAATACGTAACTGAAACGAAGTACAACAT